>CM017321.1:27234795-27279192 GCA_006937295.1 Carpinus fangiana
AGCTAACGTGTGTATGAGTAAAACGTTAGGAAATAAAATATCAATTCCTAACGTGTATATAGGTAAAACGTTAGGAAATGATTTTCAATTCCTAACGTGTCTCTGAGTAAAACGTTAGCAAATGGGAATTTTTTTTTTTAAAAAAAAAGCATAAGCTAACGTGGCAAGAAAAGGACACGTTACCCTATAGTAACGTGTAATTTTCAGCCACGTTAGGATTTGTTTTTTTTTTTTTTTTTTTAATATTTTACATTTACTAACGTGTGAATAGTCACACGTTAGCAAATGCTAACGTTTTATAGCCTAGCACGTTAGGAAATTTCCATTTCTAACTGCCACTTTACCAACGTGTTAAAAACGTTAGAAATAGTATGTACGGCCCATTTACTAACGTTTTGAAATATCTAACACGTTAGTAAATGAGCGTTAGTAAATGGCGCCTTTTTTGTAGTGTCACATTAATGCCATAATTGCTAAACATGGGACTAATCCGGGTTGGAAGTTCACTGGATTTTATGGGCACCCTAATACTGCAAAGAGGTCGGAGTAGTGGGATTTATTGAGGCACCTTAATACATTTCAACCAACGCCATGGTTGTGTATTGGGGACTTTAATGAAATTATGCATCTATCGGAAAAGAAGGGGGGTAGTAATTTTCGAAATTGAAGGCAAATTGAGGATTTTCAAATGGGTTTGGCGGATGCTAGGCTCCAAGACCTTGGGTTCATGGGCCCAAAATATACTTGGAATAATGGCAGGCCAGGGAACGAGTCCATTATGGAAAGATTGGATCGGGCCATGACAAACATGGAATGGAGTGACATGTGGAGAGGAGCGAGGGATAGAGGTATTGACTTGCTGCAGTTCGGACCATTTGCCTTTGTTACTTACTTTGAATAGAAGTGGAGCCCGAGACAGTAATAGAAAGAGGCCTTTCCGGTTTGAGGTTAGGTGGGCGAAAAATGAGGAGCTCAAAAAATTAGTACATGAGACATGGGCTGAAAGAGGTCTGTCCAATGACCCTCGGGTGGAATTCAAAAGAGCCAAAAAGTCATCAAAAAGTGGGTCAAGAAATCACAACCTCTGACGGAGAAGATTATTTTGGAGAAAACAACGAAACTGGCCGCAATACAAAGAGAAGACAATCCTATTAACATGCAGGTGGAGAAAGAGCTTAAAGAAGAATTATATGAAATGTTAGAGCAAGAAGAACTTAAATGGAGACAAAGGGCAAAGGAGAACTGGCTGCGTGATGGTGACCGAAATACCAAGTACTTCCATGCTTGTGCTAATCAAAGGCAATGTAGAAACCGGGTGGAGCGTATTGTGGATAGATTGGGACAGACTTGTGTTACTAAGGTCGAGGTGGAGAAAGCTTTTGTGGACTATTATCAAGACCTATTTTAGTCGTCTATGCCTCAAGACATTGCTGCATGCACAGTTGCAGTGGAAAGCCGATTGACATGTGCCTTGAAGAATGGTCTCACCGTCCCTTATACAGAAGTAGAGATTCACCGGGCTTTAATGCAAATGGCGCCAATCAAAGCACCGGGTCCAGATGGATTTTCGGCTGATTTTTACCAACAACATTGGAGCACAGTGGGTCCGGAGGTATGTAAAGTTGCTTTGCATTTTCTGAATGGATCTAAATTGGATGAGAATATAAATGCAACACATATTGCCCTTATTCCGAAAAATACTGCCCCTTTATGTGTTACGGATTTCAGACCCATTAGCCTTTGTAATGTGAGTTACAAAATCATTGCAAAGGTTTTGGCTAATCGACTCAAAATGGTCCTCCCTCATGTCATCTCGGCTAATCAAAGTGCCTTTATACCGGGGAGATTAATCACTGACAATATTGTTGCGGCTTATGAAACTCTACATTCTATGCAAACTAGAATGTGGAGTAAGGTGGGATTTATGGGTATAAAGTTAGATATGAGCAAGGCCTATGACAGAGTGGAGTGGAATTTTTTAGAAGCAGTGATGCGCAAAATGGATTTTCCTGAGGTATGGATTTCTTTAATTATGGGATGTGTTAGCTCTGTTTCTTACGTAATTCTTGTAAATGGGCAGCCAGTTGGACATATCAAGCCTTCCAGAGGGATTAGGCAAGGGGATCCGTTATCCCCATACCTTTTTCTTTTGTGTGCAGAGGCTCTTAGTGCACTCCTGACGCGTGCTGAGAAGAATGGGGTGCTGACCGGGGTGCCGACTTCCAGAAAAGGTCCTAGACTGAATCACCTTTTCTTTGTAGACGACAATTTAATTTTTTGCAAGGCAAATTCGGTCGAATGGTGAAGACTAACCAACATTCTAGAAAAATATGAAGCAGCTTCGGGGCAGCAATTAAACAGGAGCAAGACCTCTATCTATTTCAGCCGTAACACAAGCACTGAAAAGCGGGTGGAAATATCTCAATTGTTGGGTTTACAAGTCACACAAAGCTACGACAAATATTTGGGTCTCCCGACCATGGTTGGTAAATCTCGTATGCAAGCCTTTGAGGGCATTAAGGCTAGAATCTGGAATTGTCTAAACAATTGGAAGACAAAATTTTTGACGCAAGCCGGAAAGGAGATTCTTCTAAAGGCGGTAGCACAAGCTATTCCCACCTATTGTATGGGTGTGTTCCTATTACCTAAAGCGTTATGTAGGGAGATTCAAGGGATGATGCAACGCTTTTGGTGGGGTCACAAGGAGAATACCTCTAAAATTCACTGGATGAGTTGGGAGAGAATGGGACAGTCTAAAATTAAAGGTGGATTGGGGTTTCGTGATTTGGAAATTTTTAACAAAGCCTTGCTCTCAAAACAAACCTGGAGGCTTTTGCAGAATCCAGATTCTTTGGTGGCGAAAATCTTAAAAGCAAAATATTACCCATCTTGCTCTATTTTGGATGCAAGTATTGGTAACCGACCATCCTATATTTGGAGGAGTTTTATGGCTGCCCAACCGGTTCTTCAAAATGGCCTTATATGGAGAGTTGGAGATGGCAATGATATTGGAATATGGACTGACAAATGGGTACCTAAGCCAATCACGTACAAGATTCATTCGCCACAGATGGAACTTGATAGACATGCCCGAGTCTCGACGCTTATTGACCATGACAGTCGAAGATGGAAGGTTGATTTGATTTCGAGAATTTTTTTGGAGGATGAAGCAAAAATTATCAACAGCATTCCTCTAAGCCCACTCCCAGTTGAGGATCGAATTATATGGAGAGGTACTAAAAATGGAATTTTTCTGTTCGGAGTGCCTATTTTCTGGAAGTTGAAAAAAATGAAGCACAACGTGGTGAGACATCTAGACCTGTGGAGGGGATACTATGGAAGGAATGCTGGAATATGAAGGTCCCTAATGTGGTAAAGCTTTTCTTATGGAGAGCATTTCATGACCTGCTGCCGACAAGGGTAAACCTTGCTAAGAAAGGAGTAAATACAGACAAGTTATGCCCAATCTGTGCAATGGAGGAGGAGACGGTGTTGCATGTTTTATGGAGCTGTCCAGCGTCAGCTGATGTGTGGGGTGCAGGTCCTCGTCGGTTGCAAAAACTAGGTGGGACTGGGATGTGTTTTTCTGATCTGTTCGAAGACATTCGTAGGAGATGTGATATTTCAGAACTGGAACTCTTTGCTGTCACTGCAAGGAGAATTTGGCTGCAAAGAAATTCTGTTATCCATGGGGAACAATTCTCCCACCCAACCCAGTTACTTGATGATGCCCAAACTTCACTTAATGAATTTCAAAGAATCCATAATAGCTGCAGCACTGGAGAAACGACAGAAAGAGAAATTGAAGAGGTGAAGTGGAGCCCTCCACCGAGTCATATGGTCAAGTTGAATTGGGATGTTGGGGTAAATGCTAGGGAAGGACGTGTGGGCTTGGGTCTCATTATTAGAGATTCCGTCGGGAACTGCATTGCTGCAAGAAGCATGTCGATGGAGCTCCAAACTGATGCCACCACGACGGAAGCTTATGCAGCGGTCCATGCGTTAATTTTCTGCAAAGAATTGGGCCATACAAATATCATATTGGAGGGCGATGCAATGAATGTGATTAAAGCCATTGAAGAGGAAGGCCCATGTCTTAGTAATTATGGTCATTTGATTGAGTGTATTAAAAGGGAGCTACAACAGCTGGAGAACGCCAGTTTTATTCATGTATTACGGGATGCCAATAATGCGGCTCACACGCTTGCAAAGTTGGCTACCACCCATGTCACTATGTCTACTTGGTTGGGGGATGTCCCATCGAGTATTGGTGATATTGTAAGGCGAGATAAATCTCTCCTTCTTGTGTGATCTTTCTGGATCTTCTTTTTGAGATAATGAATATTATTAATATTCCTTCAAAAAAAAAAATTAAATTAAATATGATAGTAAATCAAAATTTAAAAAAAAAAAAAATTTCTAACGTGCCATGCCATAACACATTAGCATTTGCTAACGTGCCATGGCATGCCACGTTAGCAAATTTAAATTTTTTTTCTTGGTTTTTTTTTTTTATTAATTTGTCCTAATAAAAATTTAAATATCTAACCTAATGAATGAATGTAACTATATTAATTCATTTTCCTAATTAAATATCTAATCTAATTAATGACTATAACTTAATTGATTCACTTCCATAATTAAATATCTAATCTAATTAGTTAATATAACCTAATTACACAATAATATAAATAATATCTGATATTAAAGCCAAAAAAAAAAAAAAACATATCCTAACGTGCCATGTCGTGGCACGTTAGCAATTCCTAACGTGGCATGTCATTCCACGTTAGGATTTGCTAACGTGCCATTGCATGCCACGTTAGGAAATTTTATTTTATTTTTCTTGTTTTATTTTGTTATCTTAACTATGAAGTTTATTAGTATAATTAGATTAATTATTTAGATATATATAGTTAGGTGACTATAGGTAGGTTCATTACTTAGGTTACTATACTTATGGTAGTTAAAATAAGTTAATTAATTATATTTATTAGGTGGTGATTGCACCCCAGTTAGATGAATTGAACTACCCAATAACAATAGATACTTTCAAATCTGAGATATCTATGATGAACATATATGATTTAACAATCATGGAGCACTTAGGAAACCCGGTTTACGGTGACCCACATGGGTTTTGCTCCTGGCCCCCACCGTGCATGCCTATACTAATTATCTAATTATATATCTACCTATAGATATATAGTATATACACCATGCATTTCTAATTATCTACCTATAGATAATATATATCAATTACAAATTTAATATATACACCACTTCTAATTATCTACCTATAGATAATATATACACCATTTCTAATTATCTACCTTTAGATAATATATCAATTACGACTAAAATAAAAATAAAAATTTTTAAAAAAAGGAAAACCCATTTACTAACGTGCCAAATTGGACACGTTAGGAAATACTAACGTGTGTCATTCTGCACGTTAGTATTTGGGAAATATTTTACTAACGTGTTATAACTTACACGTTAGTAAAATATATATATTTTAAAAAAAATAAATTAATTTCTCATTCCTAACGTGGCTTGAATCACACGTTAGCAATTGGTAACGTGTGATTCATGGCACGTTAGTAATTAGTAACGTGTTTACCACAACACGTTACAATATTTTTATTTTTTCAATTTTATTTTTTCGAGTCCCATTACTAACGTGTTAGTATCTAACACGTTAGTAAATTGTAACGTGGGAAAAAAAAAAGTGAACAGTAGACACGTTAGTAAATGGCGTGTTTTTTGTAGTGTATAAAAGTTTTCCTTTGAATTTGTTTCATGGTGGATATTGGAACTGGCTCACAAACAATGGCACGATTAGTTTGATCTGTTAGCAACCATGCTGCCTCAGAGTCTTTCAGATATTGTGAGTCAGAAGGTTGTCTTCTTTAATCTAGCCGACCAAGGTTGGAACCAGTATCACCATAAATGCTTTTGCATTAGCAATTTGATCCACAGGTTGCATGATCCCACATGTCAATGGTTTTATATAGAATCTAAGCTCTTGTAGTCCATGACAATTGTTATAAATAAATCCACATTACAAGCCCATCAGATTATGGGCCCCCAAGGGCCGGAGAATTGCCCTATAAAAATATTAATAAAATAGCAAGGGCTATTTAATTAATTAATATAAATTATATTCCAATTAAGATCACATTGGAATATTGGAGTCTTACTCTAAGTCTTCAAATCAATAGAAGCTTAATTCTATCTCAATCTCCGGTGAGCAATTTTGAATATATCACAATCCCAAGAGAACAAGTCCAATACAAACTCAGCACCTTAGCCTATAAATAGGCCCCTAAGTGAGGTACAATTTACACTCTCTCTCATAATCAGAAATTATTTGGCATATTGATTTATTGTGCGTCGAAGTACAATATTTCTCTTAGGTTTTAACTTTGGCATCGGAGTGCCCGCGGTAGAGACACCGTCGGGCCCTTTGACGCTTTGTTGCTCTTTTTGTAGCAAATTGGAGTGCACGCGACAAGATATTACAGAACTTGAAGGCCCTGAAGAATTCGCATCCACCGTGAGAAAAACTGTTCCAACAACAATCTTTCTTGTTTGTGTTTTCCAATTTTCTGCATTTACCTCTCTAAGTCCCAGAGAAAAGGAGAAAGAAAAATAAAAGAGAAAGCCGCCACAGTTGCAGAACATGGTTTTTGAATGAAGCAGAAACTTCCATCATTTGCTAAGTATGATCTTGAATATAAACCTATTCCAGTGCTTCCAGTCCTCCCAATCAGAAATTTCGGCGGCTTATATATGATTTCAGAAATATAAAGAGAATTCCATATATATATATATAAAACTAAATGTTTCTTATGACATGCAGATTGTTTGAATTGTATGGTGGAGAATCAGGCACAAGGCTGCTGGCAATGGAAATACCTCCTTTTCATTGTCTTCAAGGTGTATATTGTAGCCTTATAGAAATTCTCTTCAGCATATTCAACTCATTTATTTTCAAATTTTTTTAATCTTTGTGTATTTATTTATTTATTATTATTATATTTTTGAAGTATTAGTATGAGGCTGTTAGCAGTTAGAGATTTCTTCTATCATGTGATAGTGGATTATCCTTCACATAGTTTTCAAAGAGAATTTTGGCAGGAAAGTACACATCTAGTGAGCATCCTTTTCTTTTCTCCTTCTCGACGTGTTTGATCAATTAATCCGAATGTATTTAGGGTGTTGGGATTTCTCTTCACAAGCTGAACTCCTTCAATTGCTTTCTTTTTGGTTACTGGCTTAGTTACCTGTCAATCAAAGCTACTCTTTCAGATGTAGTCAAGTGTTTTTAATTGGAGAAACAATTTCTTTACTTGGCTGAGGGTTCCATACACTTCCTGTATACTTGGGCTTTGCTCCTTTTTTTTTTTTTTTTTTAGTAAGTCTTGTTTGAAAATCCTCCAAAAAGAGCTAATGTTCTGTTGTGCATCCAATTCTGAAAACGAAAGAAACATAGTAAAAAGGTCGACAGTATAAACATATGCTTTTTTAACTTTTCCCATAAATTTATTTTATTTTTTACTTGCATAACACGTGTCATTTTCGAATGTTTCCGCCAAACAGCCAGAGCTGGAACCCTCATTTTCAGACACTTCTATGAAATCCAAGGCTTTCTCCACAACATTATAGTCCAATCCAAAAATATTTCAAGCTGCAGGTTACCCTGAAATCCTAGCATATCAGAACTGAACTTGATTTCCCATCATCTTGAACAATGCCCGCTCAATCGTTAGGCTAATTAGGCGGTCGTATATAGCCTCCAAATAGTAATAGTATAAGGACAAAGTTTTCCTTTAAATTTGGTTGGAGGAAATTCCTCAAACTTATTTAATAAAAATGACATGTGTCCTTCTCCATGCTTTTTTAATTGCAATGACAAAATTTGAAGAAATTTTATTCAAAAAGCATATGCTTGTGACATGCTATTTAAAAAACATTTGTTTCTCACATGCAGTGGCGGAGCCAGACAATTCATATTGAGGGTGTCGTAAAAAATTTTTTGGTGTCCTAAAAATTTTCTCTATCCGAAAAATTTGGTAATTCACATAATATATATGTACATCACAAAAAAGCAGAAACAACAAACCCTTTCAGCAATTAAACAACAAGAAAAGAAAGTGGGAAACTTGTATATGAACTCAGTGATCACATGGATTACCAGCACCTAGTGCCAAAAATGCCAACCAAACAATCACAATCCTGATAAAACTTGCACTCATAATAATCTATCACATGAAATTTCAGAATTCCCAAACCAAATATTTGACTTTCGAACTTGAATTTCTCTTCATTTTGGGGCTTTACAATATATATATATATGACGCTTTACCTATCTACCAAATAATTTCACTTACTTGAAACATGTCTCTCGAGAGGACCATGAAAAGGGGACAACAATACAATTCTATAATTTCTTTGTATTTCCTCAATTTTCTAAAAAACCAAACAAAGCGTCTAAACATATTTTTTCTTCTTCTTATTTCCTTGCTGACAATTTTGAAGCATAATCATATTTAACAACCATAACTAGGACACTAGAGAGAAAACAAAACAAAAAATAAAAGAAAAAAGGTTAATTTTGTTATCGTTTATGGCAAAAAAACAGTAGTCAAATCCAAAAGTAAAAGAAATTTTTTATTTTTTTTTATCTTCGGGGTGCAGTGGATAGGGGATTTTTTTTAAAAAAAAAAATCTTTGGGGGCAAACGTGGCTCCGCCACTGCTCACAAGAAAAGTGGCACATATCATTTTTATAGAATTGGTTAGAGAAATTTATTCCAACTCAGTTTAGAGGAAAACTCCATCCACAATACAATTAAACCCCCTCCAGGGAAAAAAAAAAAGGGAAAAGAAAAGAAAGGGCACTTTAGGCCCCAATGATGATAAGAACCAAAAAAATATTAGTCAATATCCTCCACTTAAGGCCCAATTATGATAAAAATGATTAACAATTGAAAGATGGGATGGAAAGAATTCATTGCGAAAAATATTGAGACTTTAGGGGGAAAGAGATAGAAGTAGAAAGATGAGAAGAAACAAGAGGAGAAATGTAACACCTCACACAATACTGTCCGCTTTTGGTTCCTCCAAACTAGACTTCTTAGGAGGTCATCCATTTTGATACTACTATCGCATAAGCTCACTTAACTGCAGAGTTTTGATGAGATCATGAAGATCACGACTTTAAAATGTGTTGTTGTTATGAAGGGTGTAAATATACACATAAGCACATCACCATCTCCATATCCAGGCGATGTTGGACGTCACAAGAAATACCTAAATTATGGTAAAAATGCTAGTTAGTGCTCTTTAATTAAGACCCTAATTATGATAAAAAAATAATAAAAAAAAAAACTGATTACCAATTATAAAATTGAAATAATTCAATTTGAGATATTGAGGATTTATAGGGAGAAGGAGAGAGAAAAACGAAAAATCACATAGATAAAGTAAGACTAGGGCTACTTGTACTGTTAGACCATCCAAGAAAAGGACCTCCACCGATTGTGCATCTCCAATCGAGCAAGCAACTAACCACCAACCAAGGAGATATACATGATTCTATTCTTTTAATTTTATTTATATTTAGTTTATTCTTTTAAATTGAGATTACGTTAATCAATACGATTTTTTTTTTCTTTTTTTTTTTTTTTCAGGAAGAGAAAGGAAAACAACTGCTACTAGGACTCCAACCAAGAAAATGACCTCCACCGGCTCCACATCTCTAAGGGAGTAAACAAGCAAGCAAGCAACCACCAGCCAATGAGGTACACATAATTCTACTCTTTTAATTTTATTTATGTTTAGTTTATTCTTTTAAATTAAGATCAGGTTAGTCAGTACAATTATTTCATTCTTTTAACTCTTTTTTTTAGGAAGAGGAAGGAAAACAATTGCTATTACAACTCCAGCCAAGCAAAGGACCTCCAGCGCAAGTGCATCTCCAAGTGAGCAAGTAAGCAAGCAACCGACCACCAGCCGAGGCGGTACTTAGGATTCTACTCTTTTAATTTTATTTGTGTTAGTTTATTTATTTAATTTGAGAATGCTTAGTGAGTATAATATATATATATTTTTTTTTCAGGAAGAGGAAAGAAAGCAACTGCTAGTAGGACCTCCACTGACGAAAGAACTCCAAGCAAGCAAGCAACCAAGCGAAGGAGCTCCTCAATGGGAGGTACACTTAATTATATGCCTTTTTTTAATATTTTTTTGGTTTTGGTAGTAGTAGCATATATATATATGTGTGTGTGTGTGCGCGCGCACGCTAAAACATAGATGATGCCCTACCAATCTTGATGGGGTTCGATTATGTTTGATGTTGTTGCTCATTTGTGAATTGTGGTGGTTGTTGATCCTTTTGTGTTTTGTGTTTTTTCTTTTCAATAAGAAGAATAAAAGAAGAAAAACAATGGATGATCAACCTGTTTTGCAAGATTGATGTAGATCAGGAGAACATCTTATCTTTTAGTATTTTATTTAAATTAGGTTTATTTGTTAGTCTTTTATTCTATCTTATCTTTAAAGTCTTTTATTTGAATTAGGCTTATTTGTTAGTCTTTTAGTTGGTTTAGTTTTCTTTCGTAGACTTCTAAACTGACTTTATGTCATTGTTATCTTAGGACTAGGAGTCTTGGGGCTATAAATAAATGCTTAGAGCCCTAAGAATGCAGTAGTTTATTATTATTATTGATTTCGTTAATAAGAATACTCAGAGTTGAGTTTCTTGGTTCTTTTTCCTTCAGGCTTTAGATAGCATCTATTGCTTAGAGAAGATTTCTTTGATCTTGTGATAGTCTAACAATCTTAGGAATATTTATCCATTCTACTTGCTGTTTTCTTGATTATACACGATCTATCCCTGCATCAGTCGGTATCAGAGCCCAGTCTCTTTCCATGGCGCCAGTCACAAGGGGAAAGGGTAACCGCTTTGCACACTTGGAGGACATGAATGATCGCGAAGAACCAGCTAGAGAAGAACCACCGGCAACCTATCAAGCACACTCGGAGGCACAATTTGTGAGCTTGAGGGAACAAATTGCAGCCCTCACAAAACTATTGTCCATCGGGAGTGGTCGAGACAGAAGTAGGCATATACCCTCACCACACAAATCGGAGGAGGAAGACGCATGTGTGGAGGATGAAGACGGAAACCCTTTTGCGGAGCACGGAGTGCACAGGCATCAACCCCTTGTACAAGCTCAGGCCAATCGGTGGGAATCCGGATTCAAACTCAACATGCCAGAATTCCAAGGTTGTTTGCAACCCAAAGAGTTCCTTGTAACAGAAAAAATAGGAAAAATATATATAAAAAAAATGTGCTTAGAGTGGCGGTGAGATTAGGAGTCAATCGGTTGAGGAGGAGGAAGATGGATTTATTGAGGAAGATTGCTCGATAGATTGGGTCTCTCCACCAATCTATGACACCTATCACGACGAAGAGGTAAGTTCCATACATCAAGTTGATTTCCTTAGAGTTGATGTTATGTTGTCAAAAACTTTCAATCAAAGTTGTGATGAGATCTATGGAGCGGAAACAAATTTTCTATCAAAGAGTGAAGGGGTCTTTGTGAGTTCCTTAGGAATTCTCATGGCTTATAGGAAGGGCAAAGCACAAGAGAAGCACGACAAGTCTACATGGCAAAGTGGTGTGTGGGCTTTCACGACAAACATCAAGGTATGTCAATGATGAAGAGCGTCACGTTTATTATAGGATGTGGCCTTGTTGTAAACTTGAGGAAGAGCGAGTGGAATGAGTTGACTGGACATCCGCAAGACCGTGGAAAGAACTAGCCGAATTCGAAGACGAATTCTCTCCAACCTGGGGAGGATGACGTAGATCAGGAGAACATCTTATCTTTTAGTATTTTATTTAAATTATGTTTATTTGTTAGTCTTTTATTATATCTTATCTTTAAAGTCTTTTAATTGAATTAGGCTTATTTGTTAGTCTTTTAGTTGGTTTAGTTTTCTTTCGTAGACTTCTAAACTGACTTTATGTCATTGTTATCTTAGGACTAGGAGTCTTGGGGCTATAAATAAATGCTTAGAGCCCTAAGAATGCAGTAGTTTATTATTATTATTGATTTCGTTAATAAGAATACTCAGAGTTGAGTTTCTTGGTTCTTTTTCCTTCAGGCTTTAGATAGCATCGATTGCTTAGAGAAGATTTCTTTGATCTTGTGATAGTCTCACAATCTTAGGAATATTTATCCCTTCTACTTGCTGTTTTCTTGATTATACACGATCTATCCCTGCATCAAAGATGAAGAGGACAATGTTAATGTCAGAGTGGAGGACAATGCCAATGTCGGTGTGGAGGACAATGTTAGTGTCGGTGTGGACACTATGCCCAAAACCGGTAAAAAAAATGATGAGTGCCAAATATTGTATATTTGACCCCCCTTAACTTATGTTTGTTAAGCTCTTGGCGTTGTTAATTTCTAATGTTTAGATTAGTTTTAGTGTTTTGTGGTGCTTCAAGTCATTAACATCAATCTGCGGTTAAAAGGGCGAAAATGGCCAAAAATGCACATCTGGTCCTTGCCAGTGTGGTCAAGCCCAGCAGACCAAAATTGAGTGTACCTGCATCGAGCGCAAAAAGCCAGCGTTCGAGCGCAACTACGCTCGAGCGCAAGACATGCCATCGAGTGCACTACACATCAACCTGTTGCCCTAGCTCCATTGCATTCATGCCTGTGTCGTGGGATTCTTGAGCGGCTACATACGATCGAGTGCGCCATCTGCAATTGATCGCAGATAGGCATGCGCTTGAGCGCACCCACGTGACAGGCAGCACATTAAAATTGCTTATAAATAGAACCTCTTTGTTTATTTGTAAACCTACATTTTGGAGGTGCCCTTGAGGCCAAAATCCTCCCTGTTTTTCACTGTAAAGCCTCTAAATCATCATTTATTTATTTTCTACTTTTATTTGTTTGTCGATTGTCGATTGTCTCTTATCTTCATGAGAGGCTAAATCTTCAACTAAGGTTGAAGATGAAGCCACACCATTTAATTATCTTCATGTTTTCATAGTTAGTTTGTACTTTAATCTGTCTTTTAACGTCATGAATGTTCGTTTCAATTCAATTTCATGAGAAGATTGTGATTGATTGTGCCGTAGTTGGATATTCATAGTGTTTTGTCCGATGGATACATTTCATCTTTTGATTTAAGTTTATTTATCCATTGTCTTTTGTGTTAAGCACATTCACATTGGATCCTTTGAACTAAATTGGATATGTTTTGTCTTTTGTCAAATGGACAGATGCTTTGAATATTTCAATAGGCACAATAGGACATTCATAGGGCTTAAAGGTGCATAAACTAGCGTGATACTAGAACATGCATCGTTTTTAACCGATAGACAGATGTATAAATTAATCATGCTAATATGTTTATTAATGTGGTGAGGTGGACTCTAGACCTTAGTATTTTTATTTATTTGTTTTGAAGCATTTAGGCTAGTTTACATTTATTGCACGCCTTGTGTTCGATATTTGGAACTAGGTTAAAGTAAAATTAGTTTAGATAATTTAAATTAGTTTTTCACAAACGCGATTCCTAGTGGATTGGACCTCGCACTTGCACACCGCTGCACTAAAACGATTTGTGCTATTGCGAGTACTTATTTTGTACGACCAAATTTTGGCGCCGTTGCTGGGGAATCGTTTATTGTTGTGAAAATTATTTTTTTGTCTAAATTAATTTTATTTTTCTACTAGTTATTTTATTTTTGCAATTTTATTTCATTTTTATTTTAATCGTTTAGTTTGTTTTTTAAGTTTCTGGAAAATCAGTCTGTGATGGTGCGATCAAGCGCAGTACTTGCGATCGAGCGCACTTGAGCCTATTCCAACACTGTCGTGTGCCTGCGCTAGCTTAGTATGCAGTTGCGCGCGAGCGTGGCTTTCTGACAGATAGCAGTGCAGCGTTACGCTCGATTGCACCTCTGTTGCAATTGAGCGCACTTGCAGAAACTGATGCATTTGTGCATATCTACGATCGATCGCACTAACCTGTGCTCGAGTGCATCTTTGCAGCCTGCACCAACAGACCCGAGGCAGTATGTGTTCAGTTTTTAATTTTTTGTTTAGTTATTAGTTTGTCTTTAATTATTTATTTATCCTTTTTTTTATTTGTTTATTTACTGCTGTTAGTTTTGGTTAGTTTATTTTTATTTTTAATTGTTTAATTTGTTTGTTTTGTTTGTTAATTGATTAGTTATTTGTTTAGTTTATTTTATTTTATTTTTTTCTGTAAAATGGTTATTGTTTCATGTGGGATATTTGCATACTAAACTGTTTGGGTGAAACATGAGTCTTCCGTTCAATAATTTTAGTGTTTCCCATAGTAGTAGGACCCCAGCTCCTACTAGCTACCCTAAAAATTTGCATCCACATGAACCGTGTTTTTGTTGCTCCAGCCCTCATCATAGTTCGGGTGATTGTCCACAATGGGGACAATTATCCAATTTTTCATATGAACAGATAAACACCAACTTTTTCGCCCAGGGGTTTGAATCATAGTCTAACTCTTACACCCCGAACCAGAATAACTATTCTGATGTCTCGTGGTATGCTCATGCCACGGGAAACTATGCTCTCCAATCTAATGAACTGCGCCATCTTGAATATCCGCAGTTTAATACCCATTCTTCCATGCCTTTATCATATAATCATCCTCCTCAAGAGTCATTAGTGCAACATTTTCCAACTGCTCATATTGATGACTTTGAGGAGAGGGTGAACCAACTCATGGCAGCTAGGCATGCCCATACCCAGCCTTCTCACACTCACTCACCTAATCTGTCATGTTCATTTTGTTATCATCCTTCTCACCAGATAGATGATTGCCAATTCACTAATCATTACGTGAGTGAAATTAACAAGTCTACACATGAGAATGCCCATACCACCACCATACTTGTTAGTGAGGAAAAAACTGTTAACAAGGTGGAAGAAAAGGAGGAGCAGAGTGAGCCCCTGCTAATTTCAAATTTGTCCAATGACAAGGAAGTGAGTACTGAAGCTCATTCCTTTGTCACAATCCTTCTCGAGACCCATCATGAAACCTAAGTTTCATTTCGTTACTGTCTCATGGCGCTATCTTATGCCATAATCATCAAGGATTTATGCACTGAAGGTCACAAATCTATGAACAATCTTCCTAAGAAAATCCGGTTAAGCAAGAAAATTGGGTACCTAAGATGGCGAAACATCCTTCCAGAGGGATATTAAATTCTTAGGAAGAAAGGATAGAAGGAATTGGTTGGACACCCATATGAACCGGGAAGGCACGGTATTTTTTCCTTTTTATTTTCCGCACTTTATTTGAGTCATTTTTGTTTTGGTTTTTTTTTTTTTTTAATTTCTTGTCATTTTATTTTTATTTTATTTTGTTTCTAACAAAAATTAACCTTTTGATGTTTGTGCTTGCGAGAAAAGATTGCTGTTAGTTTTTGACAGGTGTTTTGGTCTTCAAGTTCGGGGGACGCCTTAGCCTTTGCACATTTCGGTTCGTCATCCCACTGTATTGTATTTCTTGCCACATTGGAGACAATGTGTCATTTAAGTTTGGGGGTGTGGACAAACACACTGTCTGTCTTTTTTTTTGTTTTTTTTGTTTACATATATTTGTTTTTGTTTGTATATAAAAATTTGAAAATTTTTGTTTTGCTATGTTGTTGATTGGGCATGACTTACATCATAACTGTGAATTGTGTATCATTGGTGTGTTTAACTTGTTTGAACATTGCATATCATTAGAAATCCTGATTTTTTGATTCATGTGTTGGATTAGAGAGACTTCACTTGTTTGATTGATATTTCACATGAACACTAGCATTAGGTATGTGAGGTATGAGATTTGACTTTGAAGTATGTTTCTTGAAATTTTTAGGTTTTTGTGATGTGATGATGAAAACCTTGGCTTTAATAAAAAAAAAAAATTAAAAAAAAAAGAAGAAAAAAATCATTATGAGTTGAGTTTTTCATTGAGTAACCGGACCTCTTGCCTTACCAAGCATTGAATGTTCGCGTAAAAAGATGAGAAATTCTACCTAAAGTGATTGTATGGCTAGTTAGGCTTTGTAGCACTTTTGACTTGAGTAATTAAGCTCTTAGGGATGTCTCTACATCTAGTATCCTAAAACCACCTGGTTTGGGAGTCACTGACCCAACACTCATTACATAGGTCATTTAGATGCTTAAGGGAATCAAGCATTTCACAGCCTATACAAAAAAAAAAAAAATCATCTTTCGATTCAAGCCTTGGTTGTATTTATCACATTGTTTTCCTATGAATTTTGAGATTCACCTCTTTGAAGGATAATTGAAACTCCATGATCTTGTGTTAGTTCACTTCGCACTTCATGGAACATGTGTTGTCTCAATTTTCAAATCGTAAGTGAAATGATGTTTGGATGCTTGGATGATGTGGTTCATATGTTTAACATGTTAAATTTGCTAATGATGTATGAACCATGTGTTTGTGTGAAAGGCTTTGTCTATCAATAACATAATGCCTGATCAGTGCCAAATATTGTATATTTGACCCCCTTAACTTATGTTTGTTAAGCTTTTAGCGTTGTTAATATTTAATATTTTTGTGTTGTTTTAGTGTTTTAGTGTGCTGTAGGTCTTTGGTGTAAAATGTGATTTAAAGGGGTGGAATTGAGCAAAGAAGGAATCTTAGTCCTTGACAGTGCTCTCGATCGCACGAGAGCTGCGATCAAGCGCACCTATGATTGAGCATACAACGATGCGTTCAAGCGCTCCTGCGCTCAAGCTTGATGAGTGCATAATGTTGTACATTTAAACCCCTTAATTTATATTTGTTAGGCTCTTAGCTTAGTTTATTTTTAATGTTTTTAGTTTGTTTTAGTGTCTTATGGTGTTGTAGGTCCTTGCATCCAAACCATGGTTACAAGGGTGAAAAGGGGCAAAAGAAGTGTAAATCTATTCCCTGCCAGTGCGCTCGAGCCCAAGGAGCGAGATCGAGCGCATGCCTCGTCAGCCAGCGTCTTGATGAGTGCCAAATATTGCATATTTGGGCCCTTTAGCTTGTATTTGTTAAACCCTTAGTTTTGTTATTTTCTGATGTTTTTGGTTAGTTTTGGTGTTTTAGTATTTTGCAGGTTGCTAAGGTACATCTGGGGCTAACCACATTAATTCTGGGACTTAAGAAAGTTCGGGAAGCATTGGAAGCAAATTTGAGTTGAGCGATGATTCGCACCCGACGAGTCCCACCAAAACGACCATATCTAGAGTTGTAGAACTCCGATTGGAGTGATCTTTGCGTTATTGGAAAGCTAACTCGAAGATATACAAATTCATATTTCACAAGTTTTGGCCAATTCTGAAGCATCTGCGAAAGATCGCACATATAGTGCGAACGATCGCACTTGCGCCCATCAGCACTGAAAATGCATGCTCGAGTGCGAACGATCGCACCTAGAGTGCGATCGAACGCACTCGGCCGACCTGGAAGCGTTAAAACCCTAGAATTAGCTTATAAATACATTTTTTTTTCATTGTAAACACATAGGGAGGCGCCGTAGAGTCCAAAACTTCGACCTAGAGTCGTTCTTGAGCTTTTCAAACGCTTTTCTTTGTAAGTTTTTGTTTCTTTATGATTTCATTGGATATGTTTATGTCTGTTGTCGTCATGAGAGGCTAAAACCTTCAACTAAGGTTGAAGATGAAGCCTCATCATTGATAAACTCGTTATTTCTCATGTTTTTGTTCGTACAATTCTGAATTTAATATGAAGTATTTTCGTTTCAATCTAGTTATGTGACAAAACTTGTATTGATTGTTGTTTATAGAATTGTTTAAACGTTGGATATTCGTTGTGTTTCATCCAGCGGATACATCGAATCTTTTGATTGAAATTGGATATCCATTGTCTTTCGTTGTTCAAACGGATACATTGGATCTTTTGATCTCAATTGGATATTCGTTGTCTTTCGCAATAGAGTTGGATTCATCGAATCTTTCAATAAGATTTTATAAAAACAATAGAAAATGCTTAGGGTTTAATTCTTGACGAATGTATGAACAAAACATGAGAGTGAGTTTTGATTTGATAAGGTGGATTCAGAAAACCTTAGTGCCTTTTTATTATTCAAGCAATTTCATTTTTACTTCATTTATATTTTTGCACGACCAACTTCGAACTTCGGAACTAGGTTAAGATAAAGTCAATTTGATTAGGAAATTGATTTTTACAAGAACACAAATTCCCTGTGGATCGACCTCGCACTTGCACAACACTTTATTACAAACGACTCGTGCTATTGCGAGTACTTTTATTTTTGTACATCACGTCTCACACGTTGCCCTAGCCGCCATCGCTTCTCGCCTTACGCCTTGAAAATTCTGAGTAGTTACGAGCGATTGAACGCACCTTCTGCGATCGAGCGCACACATCTATGCGCTCGATCGCAATGACTGCGATCGAGTACATCCATGTGACCTGGCAGCACCTTAGTTGTCTATAAATAAGACCCTTGTGTAATATTTTTGGTGTTACATTTTATGAGCGCATTTTCACAGCAGAGACCACTATTTGGCTCTGCTGAAACTCTCTAGACGTCACCATTTACATTTCCTTTTTAATTAATGCTTAGTTTTTGTTCTATTCTGTCTCCCTTTAATATGGGAGGCTAATCTTCAACTAAGGTTGAAGATGAAGCCTCCCCTCTAATTTATGCATGTTTTAAATTTTGTTCATTAATTTCCGTCATTTACATACTGCTTAGTCGTTTCAATTTGATGTAGTGACAAAGTCACGTTGATAGTCGTTTGTGATGCGCTGATGTCCAACGGTCTTTGTGTTCCAATCCGGAGGTAAGTCGGATGGTTGGTTGAGACGAAGTGTCCACAGTGATCAATGATACAGTGGATGACTCGATCCCAAACCAACATCCGTCGTGACTCTTTATACAGTAAACACATTGTACGGTTCGACTAACTTCACTAACGACTATAGGGTAAGCGTTGAGCAAATTCGATAGACGGAGAGTGAATTTAATTTTTTAATGTGTGTACTTTACTGGGTGAGGTGGATTCTTTAACTTTAGTTACCTTCTTTGTTTATTTTTCAGCAATTTTATCTAGTTTATGTTTATGTTAAACACAAACACACAACTTCAGAACTAGGTTAAAATAGGGTTAGTCTAGATATAATATTAGTTTTGAAAAAAACGCTTTTCCCTGTGGTTCAATCCCGTATTTCGTAACACTACACGATCAACGACTCGTGCTATTACGAGTGCAATTAAATTTGTACACCAAATTTTTGCGCCGTAGCCGGGGATAGGTTGTTTTTGTTTAAATTAATATTATTTTTAGATTAGTTTTATTTTCTACTAGTATTTAATTTTTGCAATTTCAATTCTGTTCTTAGTTTAATTTGTGTTATTTTTGTATTTTTAGTTTATAAAATAGTGTTTGGCTGTTTGTAGTTTCATTTTAGTTTCTGGAAAATCAGTTTGTGATAGTGCGATAGATCGCACCTCTGTTGCAATCGAGCGTACTTGAGCCTATTCCCACTACCGTGTACCTGCACTCGCTTAGTATGCAATTGCGTGCGAGTGTTCCTTTACTAATCAAACGGCAATGCAGTGCTACGCTCGATCGCACCTCTATTGCGATTGAGTGCACTTGTAGAGACTGCTACATTGAGTTGCTTGCGATCGATCGCGTCAACCTGCTCTTGAGCGTACCTCTGCTGACTGCATCAACAGACCTGAGGCAGTATGTGTTCAGTTGTTAATTTTTGCTTTCATATTTAGTTTTTCCTTAAATTGTTGATATATTCTGCATGCTTTTATTTGTTTTCTGCTGTTGATTAATTGTGGTTAGTTTATTTTTGTTCTTAATTGTTTAATTAGTTTGTTTTTATAGTTAGTTTAATAATTAGTTGTTTAATTGTTATATTTTGTTAATTTTTATTTGTCTAAGCTAGTTTGTTTATATTTTTCTGTTTCTGTTTGTGTTTTCTGCATTTGTTAATATCTGTTTTAATTGCTTAGTTTGAATTCATTTATTGCTTATAGTTTATTGTTTAGTAGTTTGTTTTTAAGTTAGTACCTTAATTTCATTTAGTTTGTTCATATTGTTCTTTTATTTGTTTCTTTGTGGTCCCTGTTCTTTTTTTTTTTTTTTTTTTTTTTTTTTTTTTTTTTTTTTTTTTTTTTTTTTTTTTTTTTTTTTGTTCATTCTTGCCATTAATTTGTTGTTTTCATAGGTGTTTAGTTTAATATTTTTTTGCTTGGTGTATGCGTGGTCGGAGATCCCTTAACCTAGAGTTAACACCTTTAGATCCTGACTTAGAGAGAAACCTTAACTGACCCTTAAAGCACACGTGGAGATGGAGGACATTCCAGGGAATGCAAATCCAGAGAAGCATGAAGAGTACCAAGATGCAAGAGCTGGGCACATGGAGCAAAGACGAGCATATGATGTGGATTTCACTACATCACTCCGGGAATTATTCGCACCAGTTGTGATTAGTTCCCATTCGTGTATAGTGTTGCCACTGACTAATACAACCCATTATGATCTAAAGCCATAAGTCATCCAAATGTTACCGTCATTTTACGACCTAGATCATGAAAACCCATATGCCCATGTAAAGAAGTTCAAAAATATATGTGCCACAACCAAGTTCCAGAACTTCTCCGAGGAATCTGTCCACCTTAGACTTTTTCCTTTTTCTCTTCATGATAGAGCCACGGTGTGGTTGGATTCCAATGCATCGGGCTTTATTACCTCTTGGGAGAGCTTGTTGAGTAAATTCTACAACAAGTTTTTCCCAATGTCCAGAGTAAATGAGGCCCGTAAGGAAATCAGTTCTTTTACTCAGGACGAGGACGAGAAGTTCTCTGAGTGTTGGGAGAGATTCAAGGATCTGCTAATCAAATGCCCTCCACATGGATATGAAAAATGGAGACTCGTGCAATTCTTCTACCAAGGGCTAGCTCAGCCCAATCGTAGTATCATTGAGTCGATGAACGGGGGGGCATTTTTAAGCTTGACAGGAGATTTAGCTTATAAAGCTTTGGAAAAATTGGCCGACAACTCACAACAGTCGGATTTCACGAGTTGTCGAGATAAATCTGCCTGAAACCCCAAGAAAAGAGGCATCCATGAGTTGAAAGGCGAAATAGAGTTGAGCTTAAGGACGGATGCAATTTGCAAGAGACTTGACGCTCTTAGTGTAGGACTGCCCATCAATGCTGCCAGCACATTTGCAGTTGATAGTTGTTCTGTCTATGCTAGTCCCATGCACCAAGCATAGAATTGTCCATCTATGACAGTATTTTCTGAGATGGAACAAGTGAACGCTTTCAACAATTTTTGAAAGCAGTCCAGTGGGCCATATTCTGAGACATACAATCTAGGGTGGCGTAATCACTTTAATTTCTCATGGAAGCAGAACCAACCCACGAATCAATGAGGAACTTCACATCAAGGTCAAAATCAATATCCTCTAGGATTCCCTCCGTCGTATCCCAGTCATGGTCGCTCGGCTTAGCCAATGTCAACTTCAAATTACCAAGCCCCCACCCAAGCCCCAGCGTCATTGACATAGTAATTAGAAGATACCATGAGGGATTTCATGAAAATGACTGGTCAATCAATCAATGACGTAAAGAATTCCACCATGGAGGTGAAGAATGCAACCATGGTGAACACCCAGGCAATCGCCAAGTTGGAGATGCAGATGGGGTAGTTGGCCAATCACCTTGGTGAAAGGGATAAAGGAAAGTTACCTAGCCAACCTGTGACAAACCCTAAGGCATGTATGAGTGGAAAATCTTCAAATCAAGAGCATGCACATACGATTGTCACACTGAGGTCTGGGAAACAAGTGAACAATCAGGTGGCTGAGCCAGTAGCAGACCATGTTGAGCTAGAAGCAAACCTTGCTGGGAAAGTCAAGAAGGCAAAGAGGGTGACAACAAGGAAGAGAGAGATGCTGAGCCATCTACAGTCACACCTATTGTTAAGGAACCTCCTAGGTCGTTTGTACCTAAAGCGCCATACCTCGAGAGATTATTAGTGCCTAAGAAAGGAGGAAAGTTAGAGGACATTCTGGAGGTGTTCAAACAAGTCCAAATTAATATCCAATTTTTGGACACCATCCAGCAAATACCTTCATATGCCAAGTTCTTGAAGGACTTGATTACAGTGAAGAGGAAGACAAATGTCCCGAAGAAGGCATTTATGACTGAGCAGGTAAGCTCAATCCTGCAATGCAAGTTGCCTCTCAAGTACAAGGACCCTGGATGTCCGACAATCACTTGCATGATAGGAATTAGTCAGATTGAGAGGACGCTATTAGATTTGGGAGCTAGTGTTAATTTGTTGAACTACTCGGTCTATTTGCAGTTAGGGCTAGGAGAGTTGAAGCCCACATCCATGACACTGCAATTGGCCGATAGATCTGTGAAGGTACCACGGGGAATAATTGAGGATGTTTCGATTAAAGTCGACAAATTTTATTTCCCCGTGGACTTTATTGTTCTTGGCACAGAGCCGGTTTAGATTGTAGGAAGTGAAATACCGATGATTCTAGGGCGATCATTTTTAGTTACGGCTAATGCCTTAATTAATTGTAGGACAAGGGTGATGAAAATCTCTTTGGGGAATATGACAATGGAATTAAATATCTTTCATGTTAGAAGACAACCATTGGATTATGACGAAATGCAACACACTTGCTTGATTGAGGAGATTATCGATGATGTTGTTGAAGAATCAATCATGGTGGACCCCCTGGAGGCATGCCTTGCTCAATTTGGAGAAAATTTAGACTTGGATAAATTGATTGAGCAAGCAGATGCACTTTTAGAGACTGCTCCTCTGGTGAGCAGTGAGAAGGAGGAGACAACAGTGCCTAATCCCTCGACAAAGGAACTTATGCCTTTAACAGATAGTCTTAAGTATAAGTTCCTAGGTCCAACTGATTCTTTGCCTGTGATTATAGCTTCTGACTTGATTGATGATCAAGAGGAGAAATTGTTGGATGTTTTGAGAGAGCATAAGGAAGCTATCGGCTGGATAGTGAAGATATCAAGGGAATCAGCCCCTCGTTGGTAATGCATAAGATACATCTTGAGGAGAATTCCAAACCTTCGAGGGAACCACAAAGAAGGCTCAACCCAGCAATGCAAGAGGTGGTGAGAATGGAAGTGATTAAGTTGTTAGATGCAGGGATCATCTATCCAATCTCTGATAGCAAGTGGGTGAGCCCGATACATGTTGTGCCCAAGAGAGCCGGATTGACGGTAGTGAAGAACAAGGACAATGAGTTGGTGCCAACTCGTATTCAGTATGGATGGAAAGTTTGTATAGACTACCATAAATTGAACGCTGCTACCAGGAAAGATTATTTTCCACTTCCATTTATGGATCAAATGGTGGAGTGTTTAGCTAGGCACAAATATTATTGCTTCTTGGATGGTTATCCTGGATATAACTAGGTCCCTGTGGACCTCGAAGATAAGGAGAAGACAACATTTACCTGTCCTTTCGGGACATTTGCCTACCGTCACATGCCTTTTGGGTTGTGCAATGCACCTGCTACGTTTCAGCGGTGAATGATCAGTATATTCTCTGACATGGTAGAGCGATTTATGGAGATCTTTATGGATGACTTCTCTGTCTTTGGTTCATCTTTTCAGGAGTGTCTGCACTGTCTCACTTTGGTTTTAGTGAGGTGCAAAGAGAAGAACTTGGTGCTTAACTGGGAGAAATGCCATTTTATGGTTAAGCAGGGAATTGTACTGGGGCACGTCATATCTCACCAGGGTATTGAGGTTGACAAAGCGAAGGTAGATTTGATTTCCAATCTTTTACCCCCACGTACTGTGAAGGAAATTTGCTCCTTCTTGGGCCATGCAGGTTTTTACAAGCGGTTTATCCAAGACTTTAGCAAGATCGCCAGGCCCTTGAGCAAATTGTTGGCAAAGGAGACCCCGTTTGTATTTGATGAAGGATGTATGCAAGCTTTCGGGGCTTTGAAGAAGATTCTAATGTCCACACCAGTTATTTGACCACCCAATTGGGGTGTACCTTTTAAGATTATATGTGACACATCAGATTATGCAGTTGGAGTTGTTTTGGGGCAACGTACTGATAAACTCCCCCATGTCATCTACTATGCGAGCAGGACTCTGAACAATGCACAACTGAATTACTCTACCAAAAAAAAGGAGTTATTGGCAGTCGTTTTTACGCTGGACAAGTTTAAATCCTATTTGTTAGGATCTAAAATAATCATCTACTCGGATCACGTAGCATTGAAGTATCTTTTCTCCAAAAAAGATGCTAAATCCCGCTTGATCCGATGGATTTTGTTACTTTAGGAGTTTGACATAGAGATTCGGGATAAGAAGGGTTCCAAAAATGTGATGGCAGATCATTTGTCTTGGTTGACCAAGGATTACACTGAGGACGCCACCCCTATTTCTAAGACCTTTCCTAATGAGCAATTGTTGCACATTGCTCACAATCCCGCACCATGGTTTGCTGACATAATGAACTATCTTGTTACCAGCAAAATGCCTTTGTATTGGGGCAACAAGATAAGCTCAAATTTTTGTCCATGGTGAACACCTTTTTCTGGGATGATCCTTATTTGTTCAAGTATTGTCCTGACTAGATCATTAGGAGGTGTAGCAACAAGATAAGCTCAAATTTTTGTCCATGGTGAAGACCTTTTTCTGGGATGATCCTTATTTGTTCAAGTATTGTCCCGACCAGATCATTAGGAGGTGTATACCTAAGTTTGACCAATCCAATGTCATCTCCTTTTGTCATGATCATGCTTGTGGAGGCCACTTTAGTGCAAATAAGACCATAGCAAAGATTTTGCAGTGTGGATTTTATTGGCCTACCATGTTTAAAGACGCTCATGCTTATTGCATATCTTGTGAGCGCTGTCACAAGCTGGGGAGTATTTCTATGAGGAACATGATGCCCCTCAATCCCATTTTGATTGTTGAGATTTTCGATGTGTGGGGCATTGATTTCATGGGACCTTTTCCAAACTCCTTTGGCTATCTGTACATCTTGGTTGCTGTGTACTATGTGTCCAAGTGGGTGGAAGCAGTTGCATGCAAGACCAATGACCACAGAGTTGTGGTCAAATTTTTGAAAGACACTATATTTGCTCGGTTTGGTACGCCTCGAGCAATCATTAGTGATGGAGGTAAACATTTTTGCAGCCATATTTTTGAGTAGTTGATGAAGAAGTAATTCATCACACACAAGGTTGTCACTCCATATCACCCACAGACAAGTGGCCAGGTTGAAGTTTCAAATCGGGAGATCAAACATATTTTGAAAAAGACTGTGAACCCCAGTAGAAAAGATTGGTCTCTGCGATTAAATCATGCACTTTGGGCATATAGGATTGCTTTCAAGACGCCAATTGGGATGTCACCCTATCATCTTATGTACAGAAAGGCATGTCATCTTCTGGTGGAGTTGGAGCATCGAGCATACTGGGACATCAAGTAGCTGAACTTCAATCTTTTGAAGGCTGGCTCACAAAGGAAGCTCCAACTCAATGAATTAGAGGAGCTGAGGAATGATGCTTATGATTGTGCAAGAAGGTGCAAAGCAGAGATGAAGAAGGCTCATGACTAGAGCATTTTGAGAAAATTTTTTGGGCCTGGTCAGAAAGTCTTTCTTTACAATTCATGGTTGCATTTGTTCCCAGGCAAGCTTAAATATCGATGGACAGGCCCATTTATCATTAGGACAGCTTTTCCTCATGGGGCCATCGAGATTGAGGACCCAAAGAATAGTAACACCTTTAAGGTGAATGGACAGAAATTAAAACCATTCTTGGAGTTGAGGAGTATAGAGGTGGAGAAGACTCTGTTGGAGGATCCTAGTTATGCAGAGTGATTGTAGTCTCTTGTGACGAGTCTGGCCGAAGACGTTAAACTTAGCGCTTGTGGGAGGCACCCCTCATTATTTTTCTTGTCTTTTGATTTTGTTTGTTTGATTTGTTTTTGTTTTGTTTTGTTTTTCAGGTAAAGTGTTTGCCATTCAAGTTTGGGGGAACGTTCTCTTACGTTTTGCCTAACTTGCGCCATTCCTCTGGTATTGTATTTCTGGACACATTGGGGACAATGTGCCATTTTAGTTTAGGGGTAAGGTAGACACTTTTGCCTTTCTTTGTGCATATTTGTTGTTTTTGTAAAAATTTTAAAATTTTTTGCTATGTTGATTGATTGGGCATGACTTATATCATATCTGTGGATTGCATGTCATTGGTGTGTTTAACTTGTTCGAACACTGCATATCATTAGAAATCCCAGTTTTCAATTCATGTATTGAATTAAAGAGACTTCACGTGTCTGATCCATTTTTCACATACACACTAGCATAGGGTCTGTGAGGTATGAAATTTGATTTGAGAAGTGTTTTTCTTAAGATTTGTAGGTTGTTGTGATGTGTGATGATAAACCTTGGCTGTTTTTAAAAAAAGAAAAAAAAAATCATAAGTTGAGCTTTTCATTGAGTAACTAGAACTCTTGCCTCATTAAGCATTGAGTATTTGCGTAAAAAGATTAGAATTTCTAGCTAAGTGATTGTATGGCTAGTTAGGCTTCGTAGCACTTTTTGACTTAAGTAATTAAGTCCTTAGAGATGTCTTTACATCTAGTGCCCTAAAACCTCCTGGTTTGGGAGTCACTGGCCCAACACTCGTTACATATGTCATTTAGAAGCTTAAGGGAGTCAAAAATTGCACAGCCTACACAAAATAAAAATTGCACTTTTCAATTCAAGCCTTGGTTGTTTTTATCACATTGCATTCTTATGAATTTTGAGATGCACGTCTTTTGAAAAATTGAAACCCCATGAGCATATGTTAGTTCACTTTGCACTTTTTGGAGCATGTGTTGTCTCGATTTTTCAGCCGTGAATTGAATGATGCTTGGAGGCCTGAAGGATGTGGTCTGTATATTCAAAATTGTTAAAATTGCTAATGATGTATGAACCATATGTTTATGTGAAAGGCTTTGTCTGTCAATAACATAGTGCCAAATAAATGTTTGTGGGTATCATTCCTGGAAAACCCTCATAAGACTTTACTTGTCCTCTAGGGAACTCCTAGGGGTTTAAAAGGCTTGTTGCATATGCTCAATGCAATCATTTTTCCCACAAAAGCGGACCTATGTTTGTTTTGTTTTGTTTTAATTATGTTTTTCATTTTGTTTTGCTAAAGGACTAGCAAAATATAAGTTTGGGGGTATTTGATGAGTGCATAATGTTGTAGATTTAAACCCCTGAATTTATATTTGTTAGGCTCTTAGCTTAGTTTATTTCTAATGTTTTTAGTTTGTTTTAGTGTCTTATGGTGTTGCAATTTTTTGCATCCAAACCATGGTTACAAGGGTGAAAAAGGGCAAAAGAAGTGTAGATATGTTCCCTACCAATGAGCTCAAGCGCACTAGGTGCAATCAAGTGCACTACGCTCAAGCCCAAGGAGCGAGATTGAGCGCATGCCTCGTCATCCCGCGTCTCACAGGTTGCCCTAGCAGCCATTGCTTCTTGCCTTGCGCCATGGAAATTTTGAGCAGTTACGAGCGATCGAACGCACCTTCTACAATCAAGCGCACACATCTATGCGCTCGAGCGCAATGACTGCGATCGAGCGCATCCCTGTGACCTGGCAGCACCTTAGTTGTCTATAAATAAGACCCTTATGTAATATTTTTAGTGTTACATTTTCTAAGCGCATTTTCACATCAGAGACCACTGTTTGGCTATGTTGAAACTCTCTAGAGCTCACCATTTACGTTTCCTTTTTAATTAATTCTTAGTTGTTGTTCTATTCCGTCTCTCTTTAATATGGGAGGCTAATCTTCAACTAAGGTTGAAGATAAAGCCTCCCCTCTAATTTATGCCTGTTTTACATTTTGTTCATTAATTTCCGTCATTTACATACCGCTTAGTCGTTTCAATTTGATTTAGTGACAAAGTCACGTTGATAGTCGTTTGTGATGCGCCGACGTCCAACGGTCTTTATGTTGCAATTCGGAGGTACATCAGATGGTTGGTTAAGACGAAGTATCCACTATGATCAATGATACAGTGGATGACTCGATCCCAAACCAACATCCGTCGTGACTCTTTATACGATAAATACATTGTATGGTTTGACTAACTTCACTAACTAAAATAGGGAAAGCGTTGAGCGAATTCGACAGACAGAGAGTGAATTTAATGTTTTAACATGTGTACTTTAGTGGGTGATGTGGATTCTTTAACTTTAGTTTCCTTCTTTGTTTATTTTACAGCAATTTTATCTAGTTTATGTTTATGTTAAACACAAACACACAACTTTGGAACTAGGTTAAAATAGGGTTAGTCTAGATATAATATTAGTTTTGAACAAAATGCTTTTCCCAGTGGTTCGATCCCGTATTTCGCAATGCTACATGATCAACGACTAGTGCTATTGTGAGTGCAATTAAATTTGTACACCAGAGCCCAAGAGCTACGATCGAGCGCATGACACATACACTCGTGTTTTCCGTATCGCCCTAGCCGCCATCGCTAACTTGCTTGTGCCGTGGGATTTTCAGAGCAGTTATGTGCGCTCTAGCACACTGCCTGCGATCGAGCGCACATAGGTCTGCGCTCGAGTGCACCCACGTGACCTGGCAGCACATTAGTTTTTGTTATAAATAGGACCTCTTTCATTTTATGTAAACTTATGTTTGGAGGCTCCCTTAGAGGCCTAAAACCTATCTGTTCTTCACTGTAAAACCTCTAAATTGTCATTTATTTATCTAATGCTTATTTTTGTTTGTAGATTATCTCTTATTTTCATGAGAGGCTAAATCTTCAACTAAGGTTGAAGATGAAGCCTCTCCTTTGATTTATTTACATATGTTCACGTTCTGTTCGTACTAAATCCGTCATTTAATTGTCATGTGTGTTCGTTTCAATACAATTTCGTGACAAAATTGTATTGATTGTACCATAGTTGGATATTCATAGTGTTGTGTCCAATGGATACATTTCATCTTTTGATTTAAGTTTATTTATCCATTGTCTTTTGTGATTAACTACATTCACATTGGATCCTTTGGACTAAGTTGGATATGTTTTGTCTTTTGTCAAATGGATGGATTCTTTGAATCTTTTGATAGGCATAATAATAGAACATGCAAAGGATTAACGAATGTATGAACTAGCGTGACACTAGAACATGCATGATTTTTAACCGTTTGATGGATGTATGAACTAGCATGAATATATGTATTTTAATGTGGTGAGGTGGATTCTAGACCTTAGTCTTTTATCTATTTGTTTTTAAGCATTTATGTTAGTTTACATTTATTGCACGCCATATGTTCGATATTTGGAACTAGGTTAAGATAGAGTTAGTTTAGGCATTTAAATTGGTTTTTCACAAAACTCGATTATCTGTGAGTTCGACCTCGCACTTGCACACCGCTACACTACAAAACGATTCGTGCTATTGCGAGTACTTATTTTTGGTACTATCAAATTTTAATAGAGGGTGAAGAGAGACCTTAACGTAGATGTTTCCATTGCTCGTTGCTATAGAGCAAAGAAGGAGGTGTTACATCAAATTTTTGGTAGCCATTCTAAGCAATATCGTCTCACAAGGACATACGCGTCGGCAATACTTTGCACCAACCCTGGCATTCAGAGAGATGGAGCGTTCTTCCAAAGGTTGTATATTTGCCTTGATGCGTGTGGGAAGGGGTTCAAGTATGGTTGTCGATCCATCATTTTCTTAGATGCTTGTCATCTGAAGTGGGAATATGGGGGAAAATTGTTGTGTGCTAGAAGCAAGGATGACAACAACGACATGTTCCGCATTGCAGTTGCAGTGGTCGAGGCCAAGACCAGAATGTCGTGATAATGGTTTATTAACATTTTAGTCGAAGACTTATGCAATGAAGAAGGTGGACTTGGTTGGACTATTATGTTTGACAGACATAAGGTATTTGGTGTAATAAACTACTTATGTTCTTATTATGTTCTTTTATTTGTTTATGTTCTCACATATTATTCAATGTAATATGTATGTGTGTAGGGGCTTGGAACTGCAGTTGACGTTATGTTGCCACATGCTGAGCATCATTTTTGTGTTCGACACCTACATGCAAACTTCAAAGCGAGAGGCTACACGGAAAAAACTTTTAAAAATGAGTTGTGGGGGGCTGCACAAGCATCCAATATTTATGCATTCCAACACCACATGTAGAAGATATTGTCAATAGATAGGGCGTACACATTTACCTTAATGGTATACCTAAGGAATCATGGTCCAAACACGCTTTCAGCTGCCCAACCAAAAGCAATATATTACTGAAAAACTTGGCTGAGAGCTTTAATGCTTGGATTAAAGAAAGTAGGAGTAAGCCCACCCTGACTATGGTTGAAGATATTCGTCAGTAGATAATGGCATGCTTTCAGCAAAAAAGAATGAAATCTGGTCAACGCATTACGTAATATGCACAAAGATTTAGAAAAAGTTGGCGAGGTCAAAAAGTGATGCATTAAATTGTATTAGTTGGTGATAGAATGAATTGGAGTTTGAGGTCGACCACGTGTACGATGCACGATGTTTAGTCAGGTTAGATCACCACACATGCACATGTGGGAGATGGTCGCTGAATGGGGTCCCTTGCTTACATGCTTGTACTGCAATTTACATGCATAAGCAAAAGATGGAGGAGTATTTGGTTGAATATTACATGATGGATAAATACGTGCAAGGATATGCAACTAAAGTATATGACATGCAAGGTCCAAATACATAGCCAGCTGATGATGCACGCAATGAAATTCTGCCACCCATCATTAGAAAGGCTCTTGCTAACCAAAGATTGCTAGGATAAGAGCACCAAATGAGCCACCTAACCCCTACAAGCTAACCCATAGTGGATATGTTGTCAAATGTGGAAATTGTGGGGGTTTACGGCATAATTACAAAGGTTATCACTTACCTGTGAAGTTAGACTAGAAGAGGTGAAAACCAAAGAAATATAAGCCAAAAAAATGATGTTACTCAAGTACAGGTAAATCCAAGACCTTTTATGAGACACAATTCAAAAAAGTCATTAAATTTGATAACTTACTATTTATTTCAGTAATACAAGAATCATTGTTTTCTGTCTTATTGTTTTATAACTTTCATCCATAATCAGATTTATAAAACTTAGGATTAGTGCTTCACCTTTTTTGGAAATTTATCTGATGTTTGGATAATACATTCTGGGGATCACAATCTCAACCCCACACAGAAATAGAAGGAGGGTCATCACAACTAACTATTCATACACATAGGGCTACTGAGGCACAGGTAAAATGATATTTTTTTGGGAATTTATATCAGAAAGGCATGGGTCGGCAGTCCAAAATTTTTGAATCCTTAAGTTTTTTTTTTTTTTTTTTTCACAAATAACTCCTTGGCTACGTCAAAACGACAGTCAAATCCACGCCGTCCAATTTTGTTAACTGCCGTTACCACTACTGAAACGCACCGTTTTTAAAAGGTCCACATCATATTTTTTGGACTACTCACTTGTCAACTACGGACACACTGGACCAAAATGCATCGTTTTGGAGCCAACCAAAACGGTGTGTTTCATAAGCCTAAAAAGAGATAAACTTAAGGGCTAACAAAATATGCCATTAACCATTCCTACGCGACATTGCCCGGTTCTCTCCCCACCAGCGCACCGGCACCGACAAACCACCCACCCACTAGCACAGCCCGAAAACCACCCATCCACTGGTGCACTGACAACGTACCCATCGGCGCAGCCCCGAAAATCCACCCACCTGATTTGTCGGCGAAGCACGAAAGAGGCGAGGTGAGAGCAACTGAGCTCCTCTCACCGGAGCACCAACAACCCACCCACCCACCAACTCATGGGCAGTCTCCGTCACAGGTACGAAACCCGAGATTGGGGGCTAGGGTTCCGTTTCAAATTTTTTTTTTTTGGGTTTTTTTTTTAAAAAAAAATTTGTGGGTTTTGTTGATTGAAAGGAATGGAAGCATTTTTTTTATGCCTAACATGTTTTTTGTAGTTTTAGGTTGTAGTTTGCAGTTTTTGAAGCTCAAAGAGATTTTCTGGTTTTACAAAACCCCCATCCCAAAATATGTCCATTATGTGTTTGATTTAAACACACTTTATTCATGCCTGTTGTGTTGGAATATTCAACCAAAAGTCAATTTATTGATAAGGATTGGCAGTGGTCCATGCCTGTTGTAGTGGTTTAGTGGTCCATGCATGTCTCGGTTGTGGCCCTGGAATGAGAAAAAAACTCTTATGTGGTTTTCCATTTGAATCTACTATGTGAATGTGAATGATCAGGTAATTGTAGACATTGAATAGCTATGTTGGATTTTCCTAACAGCATTTTTGATTAGGGCTAATGGACATATTTCTTCTTTAAAAGGAAAAAGATGAACAAGAATAATAAAATTATTGGGGAAGGATACAATGAAGCTGAATCCCACAGTGTGAGGCCAACAAAGGATTGTGAATTTTATTTTATTTTGTGAAACACATAACACTTTTGGCAGATTACTGCTACTAATTTAGGAGTTTGTTGTATAATGAGCAGTCAACGTTGTCGGCATCTGCAATATCGTCGTTCAAAGAGGATATGGAACCTGTGCAATGTAGGTGCGGTGGTCGTACAAAAATAGTACTCGCAATAGCACGAATCGTTTTGCAATAAAGTGGTTGTGCAAGTACGAGGTCGAACCCACAAAGAATCGGGTTTTGTGTAAAACTAATTTAAATGCCTAAACTAACCCTATTTTAACCTAGTTCCAAATATCAAATAGGTGGCGTGCAATAAATATAAACTAAACTAAATACTTGAAAAGAAGAAATAATAACACTAAGGTCTAGAATCCACCTCACCACATTTAGAAACATATTATCATGTTAGAAATCCGCCTATCGCTTAAGCACTATGCATGTTCTATTGCTATTATAAAATCTAGGTGAATCATCCGATGTGTTTACCATTAAACTGTCACAACGGATATTGAACCGTAATCAAATCATCCGATGTATCGTTGATTACAACGGATATTGGACTCGATAAAATCATCCGATGTACTCTGGACCATTCACAACGGATATTGGCCGTTTAATGATTCGCAAACAACAACAACACAATTTTGTCACGAAACCAAATTGAAACGAACACACAAAACTAAACGACGGATTAAACTAAACATGAAAACATGAAGAAAATTAAATAAATCTATGGTGAGGCTTCATCTTCAACCTTAGTTGAAGATTTAGCCTCTCATGGAAACAAGAGACAAATTAAAAGTAAAATAAAAGCATAAAATAAATAAATGACAATTTAGGAGGGCTACACAGTGAAGAACAGAGGGTTTCAGGCCCTAGAGGCGCCTCCCAAACGTGAAAATACAAAATATACATGAGGTCCTATAAATAGGCAAAATTAAGTGTGCTGCCAGGTCAGGGGTGCACTTGATCGCAGGCATTACACTCGAGCGCAGGGCCGAATGCGTTCGATCATAGGCATGGAGCTCAATCGCAAAGCCGTGTGTGCTCGATCGTAGGCATGACGCTCGATCACTGTGAGCTCGATCGCGAGATGTGCGCTCGATCGCATATAACTGCTCTGAAATCCCACGGTATAAGCGAGTTAGCGATGGCGGTTAGGGCGACGCGGACTTCACGGGCTGACGAGGCATGCGCTCGATTGCGCCCCTTGGGCTCAAGCATAGTGCGCCCGATCGCATTGACAAAGGCCAAGATTCCATCTTTTCTCAATTCTTCCCCTTTAAACCACAATTTGCACCAAGGACCTACAATACACTAAAACACTAAAACAACACAAAAACATTAGATATTAACAAAACTAAGAGCCTAACAAACATAAGTTAATATTTGACACTCATCAGTAATCACAGTTCCCTTATGTGTTTCACAAAATAAAATTTATAAACCTTTTTTAGCTTCTTAGTGTAGAATTCGTCTTCATTGTCTCCTTCCTTGAAAATTTTCTTCTTCCTGTTCATCTTATTATCTGAACCTAATAAAATTATAAAAACAAAATTGTCATATGAAAAAGCCACGAATTGAAAGAAATGGACTTAATTAACAGTAACAACAGGATTTTTCTAGCTATTCAATGGCTCCCCCACTTAGATTTATAGAGGGAGGTTTAGAAATACCATGATAGAACAAGAAAATAACACAAAGCAAGTAGAAGAACTATTAGAGCTAGATATTTAGTACATTTAGAGAGCCTTTAGGGAATTATATGAGAATTTTCTTTGTTATGCAAATCATAATCTTAATTCGTTAGCTTGTTTTGGTTACATGAGTAAAATAGCAAACAATCAATGATAATGGAGTATGGATGGTTAGAGCAAAAACGAAAGAGAGCAGGGCCCCTCATTTCCCTCATCAAATGTTGAGAACTAAACCAAAAAATCCTCTCTCAAATCAGATCTTAATGACTATAAATGAACACACTGAAAATAAATAAAGAGTGTGGACAGTTAGACATCCGAATAAGAAAAAGATATGAATATGTAGATCAGTAATTCTGATCCATAGACTCAGGACAGTACCATGTTCAGAAAACGGATCCATATGTAGTGTGAGCCAAATAACAATGTGAAACTGGCGTCTGAAACATTGAAAACTAAATAAATAAATAAGAATGTGGTAATCTTGTGGACTTGTCTATATCATAAGCAAAGTAATCAGCATAAGGATTCTACATTAGACAGAGAAAGGATCTCTACGATTGAATCTACAGAACCAAATCCCACAAACAAATTACAGAAAATTACCTTCGGATTAGCCAAAACCCTAGCTAGATGAACTGAAAGACTACTGTCAATTGGGGCGGGTGAAGAACCTTGAGTTGTTGGGGAATGGTTTATTGGAGAAGGAGATGACCGGCCGGTTATGGAAGTCTTTGGACGCCGAACTGGGGATTGGCTGTTTAGGATGCCGGTGAAGGCAGATTGGGGCGAGGGGAGAACCATGAGTGTTACAGTACCAATATAGAAAGTACTGTAAATGAGAAGAATGAAAGAAGAAAAAAGAATTATTATTGAATGAACAAATAACTTTAAGGGTTATTCAACCTTCTAGACAATTCGAGAATGCCTAAACTCCAGTTCAAGAATGAACTTACGACCAACAAGCTAAAGAGTACAATTTGCCTTCAAGGCTATTAATAGCTCTCTCTACAACTAACTCACTTCACAACTACTAACTGATTACAACTACTAACTGATCACAACTACTAACTAATTTCAGTTACAGCCAACTAACTAACTGATCTACAAGTCTTCTTCCCTCTTGCCACATGGATGCTCGTGCAACTGCCACCTCATTATGCAACTTCCACTTCACTTCAGAATACTAGACCTATGACAATACTCCCCCATTTCAAAACACCTTGCCCACAAGGTGTGGGTAGGCTTCCTTCAAGAAATGGAACTCCTCCCAAGTAGCATCCTCAGCAAATTGTCTAGCCCACCTCACTGTTGTGCAAATATCCATCTAAATTAATAGGCAAATAATTGTACGTTTTACTTGCAAGTGCACAAGATCAAGATAGTAATATAGTGTTCAAGTGCAAGATCATTACCACGAAGATTGGTAAATTACGTTTAGAAGTAATTTCCTATTTAATTAATAGATAAAATTCAATTGTCACGATTGAATTAAAATAAAGAAATAAAATAAAAGATAAACTAAAACTAAAAAGGATGGGTTTTGATATCAAGAACTAATCAGACTAAGTAAGATAACAATATGCCAATGTGCCAACCATACTAGTATATTTAATGTTTGTCAACCTAAGGGCATGGGTGTATACTCCTTAGACTATAGATCCCTAAGCAACAATTTAGGTATGGGTGTATACTCTAACTTTTTTCTTTCTTAAAGGATTTAGCATGGGTGCATACTAAGGTTGTTCTTTAAGAAAGCATAAATCTATGAAAATCGACAAACACATGAGGCCTAGGGTATGGGTGTATACTCCGGTTCCCCATGTTGATTAACCCAAGAACTCGATGTGAATTTATTTTGTTACTCTTACTAAACCAAGGACTCGGTCATCCAAATTGATTTAATTAACTAATCCGTACCACATGCATATGTTGATCAGGCAAACACATATGAGAAATTCATTAAAACAAGAATTAATCAAGTTAAATACACCAAAGTATAATTGTAGCAAAGGTGCCAATATTGTAATCCTAAATAGACATGACTAGGGCTTCAATCTAGCCCCAATTAAAATATAAACTACATAACAAAAATAAAGGTGGGAGAGAAAAAAAACCAGACTCCTCTTATTCAAGCCTTCAGTTCCTTTCCAGAGCTTGTGCCTCTCCCCCCCACGCCCTCCCTTTCTCAGAAGCTAAGAAGTCTATTTATAGGCCTTCTAAAAGTCCTAAAAGCCCTATTAAACCTAGGAAATTCAGAATTCTATCTCCAAGTCAAACTAGGAAACAATCCTAGTCCAAATCGGAATAGGATTCGTCCAAATTTGTGTTCTTTTATTGCGGGGTGATTTTGGCATAGCGCACGTTTGAATTAGGAAAATGATATTTCATAATGATTTGTAGCATTTCGAGTTATCTTTTCAATGCCACTAGAATCACCTCAATCCGATATTTTAGTTGAAAGTTATGACCAAAATATTGAGACATGTGCAGAATCCAAATTGGAATCCAATCCAATTTTGACTCCAATTTGAGAAATTTCAATGTAATCCCTTCCTTTATTTGGTTAAACTTAACCATATCTTCTAGGTCTTCCCAATTTACCCTTTAAGCTTGGAACTTTTCCAGAAGTGCTTTCTTTTCTTCCAAGACCTAGAAAAATACAAAAAAGACAAAAAAGAAATAAAATAGCACAAACTAACAAAACTAAGAGATTAACAAATATAAATTAAGGATCACTCACCAAAAAATCAGTGACAACATGATTACCATAAGCTCTCACTTGTCTATTAAAATTGCCACTGGTTCAGGCAGAATGATCCCATTCACATCAACAGGCGGCAAGGTTGGAATAGTAGTATTGCTTTTCCCTAAACTTAGGCTTTAGTTGAGAGACATGGAACACATGATGTATCCTGGTAGTAGCTGGTAACTAGAGCTCATAAGCAACTTCCCCCAACCTTTTCACCACTGCAAAGGGTCCATAGAAATGGGAAGACAATTTCAAAGCTCTCCTAACCACCAAGGAGCCCTACCTAAATGGTTGCAGCTTGAGATAAACTTGTTGCCCAATGTCTAAGGTTCTTTCAGACCTTCTTAAGTCAGTATACTTCTTCATTCTCTGCTGAGCATGTTGTAGGTTGTGTTGTAAGAGTGCTAGAATCTCCTCTCTAGACTTTAAAACCTTCTCCATAACAGCCACCTTAGTAGTCCCTGGTACATAGGTCAGCAACCTAGGTGGAAGTCTCCCATACACAGCCTCAAAGGGAGTCATCTTAATAGATCCTTGCCAACTAGTGTTATACCAATATTCAACCCATGGAAGCCAAGAAAGCCATTGCTTAGGCCGATCATGAGCAAAGCATCTCAAATAGTTTTCTAAACTTTTGTTCACTATCTCAGTTTGGCCATCTGTTTGTGGATGGTAACTGGTGCTCATCTTGAGTGTAGCTCCCTACAACCTAAACAACTCCTTCCAAAATGCACTAGTGAAAATAGGGTTACAACCAGAAACAATGGATGTAGGCATACCATGTAACTTAATAATGTGAGACACAAAAAGCTGAGCAACCTTAGATGCAGTGTAAGGATGAGCCATAGCAATGAAATGACTATACTTAGACAATTTGTCTACCACCACCAAAATTACAAACTCACCATTTGAGAGAGTTAACCCTTCCATAAAATCCATAGATATGTCTGACCAGATCTATAGAGGAATAGGAAGAGGCAGTAATAATCCACCTGGAGATGTGTTCTCCTGCTTATTTTTTTTGACAGATTTCACACTCCCACATAAACTGCTTCAAATCCATTTTCAGTCCTTTCCAAAAAAAATCCCTCTTTGCCCTCTACATTGTTCTTTCATAACCTGAATGACCTGCCACAAGATCACTATAGACAAAAGCTAAGACTTAAGCCTTGATGACTAGATCATTACTTAAACAAAGTCTATTTTGTAGAACATTAATCCATCTCTGTAAGCATACTTATTGGTATTCAATTGCTTAGCCAGCCATTTAGTAGCCAACTCCTTCATTAAAACATCCTCTTTGGAATACACTTTCAACTTATCAACCCAATCCGAAGTGGGAATTAACAAAAGAGCAATGGAGACTTCTTCTGCCCACCCTTCTCTTATAGATAGAGCATTTGCCACTCTATTTTCAATACCCTTTTTATATTCCACTGTAAAATCATACCCTAAGAGTTTGGTAATCCATTTTTGTTGGAAAGGAGTTCCAACCTTTTGTTCTAGCAAAAACTTCAAACTTTGTTGGCTAGTTTTAACCACAAAACTTTTCCCTAACAGGTATGGTCTCCATTTCTAAATTGTAGTCACCAATGCTAACAACTCCTTCTCATAAGTAGACATGAGGAGAGCTCTACCCTTCAAAGCTTTACTCAAATTGGCAATAGGCCTATTGTTTTGCATCAAAACTGCTCCTAACCCCACTCCACTTGCATAACACTCAATGAAAAAGGGTTGAGTAAAGTTTGGCAATGCCAAAACTTGAGAATGAGTTACAGTAGACTTGAGATCTGTGAAAGCACTCCTTGCAACTTCATCTGAACAAAATGCATTCTTCTTTAGCATAGATGTGAAAGGAGCAACAATTGAACCATACCCTTTAATGAACTTCCTGTAATACCCTGTCAATCCCAAAAACCCTCTCAATGCTTTGATATTATTTGGAAATGGCCAATCTACCATGGCTTGAATCTTTCCTGGATCAGCCTTAACTCCTTGCTATGAAATAATATGCCGCAAATAATCAACTTCATCGCAACCAAACTTACATTTAGACCTCTTAGCAAACAACATATTCCTCCTTAAGATGTCTAAAGTGAGTTTCAGATGAACTTTATGTGTTTCAACATCCTTACTAAACACCAAAATATCATCAAAGAATACTAAAATGAACTTTCTTAAGTATGGCTTGAAAAGATGATTCATCAAACTCTGAAAAATTGAAGGAGCATTAGTCAAACCAAAAGGCATGACCAAAAATTCATAATGCCCCTCATGTGTTCTGAATGCTGTTTTGGGAATATCCTGTTGTACTACCCTTATCTGGTGGTAACCAGAAATCAAATCCAACTTAGAAAACTTTGTAGACCCCCAAAGTTCATCTAGAAGTTCATCCACCACAAGAATAAGAAACTATCTTTAATAGTTACCTTGTTAGGAGCTCTATAATTCATGCACATCCTCCAAGTTGCATCAGCCTTCCTCACTAATATCAATGGGGCAGAAAAGGTACTAGTGTTGTGTCGAATTACACCAGACTGTAGCAACCCTTTGACTATTTTTTCAATCTCTTCTTTCTAATAAAATGGATATCTATAAGGCCTGATTGAGACAGGCTGCATCCCTTCTTGCAAGTTAATACCATGGTCATGTGATCTGTTTGGTGGTAGCTCAATAGGAACTTTAAAGACATCCTCAAATTCTTCAAGAATATCATCAAACAAACTCTCTTTTTCCTAGATAATCATCTTCCCTTGCTCTTTTTGTTTCCATGCCTGACCCTCAGCATTGATAAGCTGTAACATTACTCCTTTGCTTCCCTTCTTAGGCCACTTAAAAGACTCCCATCCTCTAAACTTAATTGAGGACCCTGTTGCAGCCCTTCCAACAAACATTGTACCTCACCATATTGAAGCTCCATAGTCAAATGATCAAAGTCCCACAAAATTGGCCCCAACACCTCAACCATTGTATACCTAGGACAATATCACAACCATCTAATTGTAAAATATAGAAATCCACCCTAAAGATAGTTCCTTGCATCTTAAGGCTCAAATCTAAACTTTTCCCTGGACTACTAATTGTTTGACCATTTGCCACCCTCACCATCATAGTATCCTTGCTTGAACTCACAATTCCCAACATAGCAGCCAACTGAGCATCCATAAAATTGTGAGTACTCCCTAAATCTATAAGGATAACCACCTATTGACCTTTCAAATTTCCCACAATTCTCATGGTTTTCGAATTTGGAGTGCCTGTAATTGCATTAAGAGATATTTCAGGTTCTTCGTCTAGAAAAAACTGGCCCGGATCCTCCTCTTCTCTGTCACTTTGGTCACTTCATTAAACTCATTGTATTCTTCAACTCCCTCAATCAAAAAGAGCTTAGGCATAGCACACACATGCCCTCTACTCCATTTAGCATCACATGAGTAACATAACCCTTTCCTCCACCTTTCATCCATTTAAGCATGAGAGATCTTTTGAATTGGTACTGTTGCTTTAGGATTGTCATTAACAAAACCCTTAGGCTGACTATTCCCTCCAAAACCTCCTTGAATCTGTCTAGGAGAATGATATAACTGCACTTTGTTTCCATAAGAGTTTCCACCCTTATTGAATCCAGAACCATATTCACTTCCCACACCCTAATTCCTCCAAACAAATTTCACTGATTTCATGTTATTCATAAGGCATTCCTCTTGAATCCTTGCTAAGGCATAGGCATCATTCAGTGTCTTAGGGTTAAGCATCCTTACAAGCAACCTAATATCATCTCTTTAACCCCCCCACCCCCAAAAAAAAAAAAAAATTCAATTTATGAGAATCTATCAATCTTAAAACCCTATTTGCAAACACCTCAAACTGAGTTTTATAGTCTTCCAATGAACCTGTTTGCTTAATTTTTGACAATGTCTTCATAGGATCATCATAAGAACTCTTGCCAAACCTAACTCGAATAGCAACTAAAATTTCATCCCAACTAGACAAATCATTGGTATTACGTAAAGTTGTAAACCAGGATAAAGCCTTACCTTCCATGTGGAATATAGGGTGTGTTTGGCAATGTGTAGTGACCCAAATATTTAACTAGGCATAAGTAGCTTAGTTGAGGGATGAACTTGGACTTTGTGTCACTAGGATCTGCCAAAGGGCATTTTGGGGAATTGGACTTTTGGACCGGATGTACGCCACTTTTGCCGGACGTCTGCAGCTTTCTGGCCCTATAAATACCTTATCACTCCCTCGCCCATTTCACACTAAATTCGCCCCTCAACCCCTTTCTTCGCCCCTAGGCTGCCAGTAGGCCATTTCGTGAGTGTTTGTGAGGTTTCATGAGTGTTTTGGTGCTATCAGTGGAGGGACTATTGAGGTTTCACTTCAAGGAGGTAACACTCGGTTTCCTTAGCTTTTTAATACGTCGTTATGCTACTCGATTTTTGTTTTGTATAGCTAGTTGTAGTTGTTAGCATAGTTATGCTTTAATCTTGCTTAGGCTAGCGTTTTGTTAAGCTTAGCGTTGTTACTTTGCATGAAGGTTTCGATTTGTGTTAGGACGCCCTTGGAAGCCTTTGTTGGCCTTAGGAGTCAGAGAATAGGTGGATAGTGGAGAGAAAACGAGGTTCTCCCTTAAAGACGTCGGAGCAGACATACAGTCTCGTGACCAGACGTATTGCCCTTCGTGTCACAGTGGACGTACGGACCCGAGCTTGGACGTTCTTGTCAGTGTGTGACAGGGAAATCCCATTTTTACCAGCCGTCCCATAGCTCTTGTTTCCTTATTGTAGAGTTGTTTTAGTAGAAATAAAACTAATAATAGGTCTTTTCTCAGTATACAATACATGCAGGAGCTTTATGGCCCGGGTGAGTACAAACTCACATGGATGCTTTGTTGTTACTTTTCCTGCATTGCATATCTATTTTATATATATCAAACATACATATTTTGCAACTCTCATGAAATACATTTTGAAACTATGACGAACTCTCTTTTGTGAAAACGTGTCTGTTAACAAGATAATAATGAGACTTGTAAAACTGTGCATGTAAAAGACTGATAAGACTAGTTGTATCGTATGACATGGTACACCGATATGTGCGTTATAATGTCCATGGGCTTACTATACGGGTTAGCTTTATAGTCAATGTGCGTGTGTGTGGGGGCTTTGGATCCAATGACTCAAGACCAATGATGCAACCATTCCCAATGGATGACCACTATAGGACGAACGTCATTAGTGGTGTGGGCCACCCGAGGTTGGACTCGGTTGTGTCACTAGTGTTATGTACGGTATGTTTTATGCAATGGCTGGGGCACTGGCATTGTACTATAGGTCCCTCGGGACAGCGCCAACCCTGTTCAGAAGGGGTAATATCTCGAGTATACCATATTGTTGAACTATTACTGTTACTCATGATTATAAGCATATATCATATATATGTGTGTGTGTATATATCACCTGCATGATAACTGTCATCTCATAATGTTGCATGTGTTTTATAAATAAAAGAATCCACAAATTAATGACGGGTACGTCATGTGGATTTCTACTCACTAAGTCGTCGGACTTACCCTTGTATTATTTTCCTTTTTTCTCCATATGTACAATTATGCTGTTATAGATAGTGGATACCGTGAAACATCTAGTACTTGTGGAGGATTTGATCCGAGAGATGCTTAAGGACTTACTACAAGCTTAAGCGGGCACACATTGTAACTAGTACTTTTGAGTTATGTTGTAAACTCATGACTTGATGCATGCTTGCATATCAAGGTTTAGCATAGATAGCTTGTATTGATGTTATGTATATAGTATGATTTTCGATGCCTTGATGATCTTTGATTAGACGCTCTGGTTATACTGATTCAATGATTATAGTACTTTATTTCTTCCGCTGCTGAGTATCCTCTATTTTGAGGAGTAGAGGTCCCGGAGGTCTTGTTCGGAGTGGAACAAGGCTGGGAGACGAATCGTAGAATTAATTACCAGTTAATTAATTCTCAGGGCATTACAGTTGGTATCAGAGCTGTTGCTCTTCGAACCATAGGAATGGATCTATTAAGAGTTAGGTCTTGATTCATTAGAGCTTTTTGCTCAACGGAATATAATACATGATCTATAAGGTGTTAGGAGATGATCTACCAGAGCATAGGATGGATTATATGTATACAAGGGATACAGAATTTCAAAACCTATGATCTTGCGGATGTTGGACTTGAGGATTTTAGGATTTGATACAGTATTGAAGTCTGGTCTAGGACCTCTTTGATGGTGCAACCTTGGAGATTAGGATTGATCTGTACTAAGATAGTTAGATAAGGTCTTAAGCTTAGATCTGCTTTAGGTCCTTGGCTAAGATAGTAGTAGTTTAGGCGCTTAGTACGGATAGGTTTGCGATTAGGTTTGACCTTTTGAGCAAGGCTCAGTGTAGCGCTTCGAAGTTAGGGGCTGATGATCGTTCTGACTGCAGAGATGTCACCACGACACGATGTCATTGGGAGCAACAATGGTAGGAGACCATCCCAACCCGATGAAAGGATGAGGAACGTTTTGGACGCTACCCAAGCATTGGAAGCTGTGGCAAGTTGTCTTGTGGAAGCATTAGTCAACGTACGAGGAGTCCCTACTCCAAATGGAGGAAAGGGTTGCTCTTTCAAGGAGTTCTATGAGCATCCTTTCCCTATGTTTAAGGGAAACCTGAACTCTGGAGAAGAGAGGGTTTGGCTTATGAGGTTGGAGTACCTGCTACGAGTTATGGACTACGCTGAGGAGCAAAGAGTCAAGTACGAAGCCTACAAGTTCTCTGGAGAAGCAAGGCGATGGTGGTACGCTAGAAGGAACTCCCTGGTGATGGAATTAGGAAGTGAGGAGACCAATCCATGGACTCGATTCAAGGAAGAGTTTTATCGGGAATACTCGTGGAGCGTAAGGAGGAGTACACCCCAAGAGTTGCATTCCAAGAAGGAAAAGAGTCGTTGGTGCCATAGGTGTTACAGACTGCATTTTGGAAATTGCAGATCAAGGAAGAATATATGCTACAGATGTGTGATGTAGCGTGACTTAGTGGGCTACAGCGAAGAACAACAAATACGCAACGAATAGATAATTCTAGATCTTGATTCTATCAAAGATCTGAGAACTCTTCTTGAAAATCTAGATGCTCTCTAGCATTTTGAAGGAAAAAGAGGAATAAACTCAACTATGAGTAATCCTCATTAATAAAATCAATAATAATCAACAACTGAATTGTTTGGAGGCTATAAACATATATTTAGGGCCCGTTTGGTTCGCGGAATACACCCCTGGAATGGAATAGCTATTCCTATAG
>CM017321.1:27279650-27322663 GCA_006937295.1 Carpinus fangiana
CACCGATTCCACCCGGAGGTGGCCGCACCACCCCCAGACGGCCACGGCGAGGCCATCTGGGGGTGGCGCGGCCACCCCAGGGCCTTTTGTGGGTGGCCGGCCACCCATTGGGGTGGCTAGCCGCCCATCTTTTTTTTTTTTTTTTTTTTTTTTTCAGTTCAACGTTTTTTTTAAAAAAAAAAAAAAAAAAAAATTGAGTTTTTGAAAAATTAGAAATCAAATGGGCTTTTTAGTCATTTCAGTTCAATTCAAATTATCAAATATGTGTTGCAACCAAACTAAAGAATTGGAATACTTATTCCATTCCAACATTTTCTATTCCTAGTAATACCTATTCCTTTTTCCAATGGAATACCTATTCTGCAAAGCAAACGGGCCCTTATAGCCACAAACCCTAAACCTATTAAAAATATTACATAAATAACCCCCAAAACCCTAAACCTAATAAAATAACGAAATAAAGATAAACTTACGAAATATAGAGTCCCTAAACCTAATAAACACTTGAAAATAATAATAAAACACATAAAATTAACATAAGGCCCTCGAATGCGATCAAGGGTAGACAATGGTGCGATCAAGCACAGACGTGCGCTCGATTGGACCATCGATCCCCCGTCATCGGTCACTTCCTCAAAAAGTATAGACTCTGGGGGTCGAGTTCTGCCATCGTTCGCTGGTATGGGTGCTATCGAAAGCAAGTGGGTGCTCGATCCTGCGATCGACCGCAGGTCATCAATCGCAGTAACAGAGAGGCTCCGAACTGGATTTGGTCTACATCAATGTGGCAAGGTGGGACACTTCATTTAGAACTGCAATAACGCCAAAAAGGAATGGTACCAGTCCACCTGGAAAGAAATGATGGCAGGACAAGGGTTAAGCATAACCATCAGAGTTGTTTAAGGCATGTGGGTTCGCCTCATTTTGTAGTCAAGGGTTGGGTTACTGGATATTGCTCATACATCAGCCAGTCGTATTTTGTTTTGTACTTGCACTTGCTTTGGGGTTGTGGACCTAAAAGTGTAACATTAACTAAGAGTTTTGTTAATGCATGATGCTTGTTACGCTTTACTGATGTGTTGATGATAAGATTCCTGATTTTGTTAATTGCCCATTTGAAGTGTGATAAGGCATGATGTTTTTGGACTTGGGTTCTGGTAAAGGGAAATTAGTGAATTTTGTACCCATGGATCTTGTATTGGATTACATGATTTTGGGTTACTTAAGAGTTAAGAGATTCTAGAGAATCTATCTGTACCTAAATGGACTAAGGAGTTTGATCGTACCAAATTAAGTACCCGCAAGAGAACAAACCGTGGTTCGTATAGCATTTGCGCAAGCACGAGATCGTATCCACAGAGAACCGTGAGTGTTTAAACAAACTAATTTTACATCTAGATTTATGTTATCTTAACCTAGCTCCAAGTGAGTGTTTGTGTAACAAAGGAAACATAAACTAATTTACTAGCAGTTAAATAAACAAAAGAAAACCACTAAAGTTAAGGATTCCACCTCACCAAATCAGAAATGCTAATTAAAAACACTGAGCTACTCATTCTGTCTATCGATTGAAGCAAAACTTAATCTATTGCACCTATAGAAGGATTCAAAGAATCCGTCCCTTTGACAAAAGACAATCCATAAACGATCTAGGCCAAAGGATCTAAAGTGAATGTGACTTAACACAAACTACAATTGATAAATGACCGTAAATCGAAGGATGGAATGTATCCATCGAACAAAAAACTAAGAATAAACGACTACGGCACAATCATATTTGATTTTTTCACTAAACCAAATAGAAACGATAAAGCAATATTAAAAACGAAATTAAACAAGCTTAATGTAAATAACAAGCATGAAAATCAATGGTGAGGCTTCATCATCAACCTTAGTTGAGGATTTAGCCTCCCATGTAGAAGAGAGACTTAAACAAAATGAAAGGAAACATACGAAATGAAAGGAAACATTAAATTAAAACAAATAAATAAAGGTGACAATTAAAATGGGCAGAGAGTGCCAAACAGAGGCAAAAACTCTCAGAAAAACGCCCAAGAAAACGTCTCTTAAAAATTTACACAAGTGTCTTATTTATAGAAAACTAGTGTGCTGCTAGGTCAGAGGGCTACGCTTGATCGTAGGCCATGCGTTCGATCGCAGGGATGTATATGATCAATCGTGATATTCGTGATCGAACGCACATAACTGCCACGGCGCAAGGCTAGAAGCGATGGAAGCTAGGGCCGGCTAGGGCAACCGCGTGAGATGCGGGCTGACAAGGAATACGCTCGATCGTAGGCCTTGCGATCAAACTCAGTGCGCTCGATCGCTCCTTGTGCGCTCGAGCGCAGTGGCAGGGAACATACTTCTCTTCTTTTTGCCCTTTTTCACCCTTTCAACCGGGGTTTGGATGCAAAAACCTGCAACACCAAATAATACTAAAACAACCAAAAATGTTAGATATTAACGCTAAGAGCTTAACAAATATAAGTTAAGGGAGGTCAAATATACAATATTTGGCACCGATCAAAGTTCTCGGGTACAGTTGTCTATGGAGACAAAGGAAGTGACTAGAGCTTATCTAAGGGTTATGATCAGGCTAGCGTAGTAGCTGATGCCTTGAGTAGAAAGGTGACGATGGAGATTACCGCTCTTGGAATTTCCCAACCCTAGTTGGTTATGAAATTCGCTAGGATGGGAGTAGAAGTGATAGATAAGGGTGCGTCGGCACGGTTGTCTAATTGGGTGGTTGGATCAGGATTGCTTGCTTGAATTAAGGTCACTCGGTTGAAGGACCCTAAGTGCACCAAGATCAGGCAATTGATAAGGTACAAGGGTTTTGTCTTAAGGATGTTGGGTTGCTCACCCATGAGTGTGTGTCGGAAAGTGAATGACTAAGAAAAGAGATGTTGAGCGAGACTCATCATTCTCCATATACTGTACATCCTGGAAGTATCAAGATGTTCAAGGATGATGAGAGGTCAGGATTAGAGTTTAGTACCTACCTTTCATCAAGTTCGTTACAGGAAACTTTTGGATGCCGCCTTACGAAGCACTTTATGGACATAAGTGTCAGTCACCCTTGTATTGGAACAATGTTGGAAGGAAACAACATTGGGGCCTAAGTGATTCAAGTGCTTAACATCAGACCAAGGATGAGTGCATCTTAGAGTCGGCAGAAGAGTTATGCCAATAACTAGGGATGACCTTCGGAACACAATGTAGGAGATTGTGTGTTCCTTAAGATGTCATCGATGAGGGAAGTGATGCGACTTGAGGAGGAAGGGGAGGTTGGCATATAGGGTTGCCTTACCCCCAGACCTGATAACACTTTTCTCAAGATTATACTTGGATAGTATACCTATCCCTGTTTTGGTTGAAGGGATAGTCGTATGTAAAAGAGTTTGTTTTCCTCTATAGGGTTATGGCTTGGATACCCATTGACCCGGACTATATGTAGAATTAGTTGACTTTGGTGTTGAGATTGTTGAGGGCTGGTACAATGTAGGGAACACTGAGTATGATGTTGGTACATTGAGGTTTAAGGATTTTATTCGTATGGTTAATTTCTTTTGGTTTGTGTGCCTATCTATTACGGTTTTGGGTCACCGTTACATTTGGATTCTCTAAGAGTAGTCGATTAAGGAAAAGTTGCTTTCGGCTAGGAAGTATGGAATTCTGTCAGAGATACCCATGGGCTTGACTTGTTTTGGTGTATGTAGGAGTCGTTGAGCTTAGCAATGATTGATATAGTGTGGGTAATATCGACTACGGCACCCTTGGTGACTTGTAAATGGATTTGTGACAACTCGTGAGGATGCCGACATGGATCACTTTATATTGGATGAAGGAGGTTCGTGCTATGAGAATGAACAAGATAAGATTTTTTTCAAGGATGTGGTTGAGCATAGACCTTGTAAAACTACGGACGTTAAAGTGTTGTTTCTTCTTGTGTCTTGGGGCTATGAAATTTCGAGAACGGAATTTTTATAAGGAGGGGAGAATGTAGGGACCCAAATATTTAACTAGACATAAGTAGCTTAGTTAAGGGATGAACTTGGACTTTGGGTCACTAGGATCTGCCAGAAGGGCATTTTGGGGAATTAGACTTCTGGACCGGACGTATGCCACTTTTGCCGGACGTCCGCAGCTTTCTGGCCCTATAAATACCCTATCACCCCCTCACCCATTTCACACCAAATCCACCCCTCAACCGCTTTCTTCGGCCCTAGGCTGCTAGTAGGTCATTTCATGAGTGTTTGTGAGGTTTCATGAGTGTTTTGGTGCTGCCAGTGGAGGAACTATTGAGGTCTCTCTTCAAGGAGGTAACAATCGGTTTCCTTAGCTTTTTAATATGTCATTATGCTGCTCAATTGTTGTTTCGTATAGCTAGTTGTAGTTCTTAGCTTAGTTATGCTTTAATCTTCCTTAGGCTAGCGTTTTGTTAAGCTTAGCGTTGTTACTTTGCATGGAGGTTTCAATTTGTGTTAGGAGGCCCTAAGAAGCCTTTGTTGGCTTTAGGAGTCGGAGAATAGGCGGACAGTGGAGAGAAAACGAGGTTCTCCCTGAAAGACGTCGGAGCGGATGTACGGTCTCGTGACCAGACGTACGGCCCTTCGTGTCACAGTGGACGTATGGACCCGAGCCCGAACGTACGGTCAATGTGTGACAGGGAAACCCCATTTTCACCAACCGTCCCATAGCTCTTGTTTCCTTGTTGTAGAGTTGTTTTAGTAGAAATAGAACTAATAATAGGTCTTTTCTCAGTTTTCGAGGTTATAGAGCCTCAAGGGAATTACATGCATGAGCTTTATGGCCTGAGTGAGTGCAAACTCACATGGATGCTTTGTTATTACTTTTCTTGCATTGCATATTTATTTTATATATATCAAACATGCATATTTTGCAACTCTCATGAAATACATTTTGGAACTACGACGAGCTCTCTTTTGTGTAAACGTGTGTCTGTTAACCAGATAATAATGAGACTTGTAAAACTGTGCATGTAAAAGACTGATAAGACTAATTGCATCGTATGACATGGTACACCGGTATCTGCGATATAATGGCCATGGGCTTACTGTACGGGTTAGCTTTATGGTCAATGTGCGCGTGTGTGGAGGCTTTGGATCCAATGACTCATGACCAATGATGCAACCATTCCCAATGGATGGTCACTATAGGACGGACGTCATTAGTGGTGTGGGCCACCCGAGGTTGGACTCGGTCGTGTCACTAGTGTTATGTACGGTATGTGGGCACCGGCATTGTACTACAGGTCCTTCGGGACAGCGTCAACCCTGCTGAGAAAGGGTAATATCTCGGGTGGACCATATTGTTGAACTATTACTATTACTCATGATTATAAGCATATATCATATTATATATATATCACCTGCATGATAACTGTCATCTCATAATGTTTCATGTGTTTTATAAATAAAAGAATCCAAAAATTAATGACGGGTACGTCATGTGGATTTCTACTCACTAAGTCGTCGGACTTACCCTTGTATGATTTTCCTTTTTTCTTTATATGTACAATTATGCTGTTATAGATAGTGGATACCGTGAAGCATCCGGTTCTTGTAGAGGATTCGATCCGGGAGATGCTTGAGGACTTACTGCAAGCTTAATCGAGTACTCATGATAACTAGCACTTTTGAGTTATGTTGTAGACTTAGAACTTGATGCATGCTTGCATATCAAGGTTTAGCACAGATCCCTTGTATTGATGTTATGTATATAGTATGATTCCACCGCCTTGATGATTTTTGGTTAGATGCTCTGGTTATACTGATTCAATAATTATAGTACTTTATTTCTTCCGCTGCGTAGTATCCTCTGTTTTAAAGAATTGAGGTCTCGGAGGTCTTCTTCAAGGTGGAACAAGGCTGGGAGACGAACCGTGGGATTAATTACCAATTAATTAATTCTCGAGTGTTACACAATGGAATGAGAAAAGGGAGTGGAATGGTACTGTAACAGATTTGATTGTTATGAGAGAAAAAAGTAAGAATGTTTTGTATAAAAAATTGAAAATTTTTGTTTTGTAGTATTTTTTTATTTGAATAGTAATAAAAAATGATTGATGTAATATAAAAAGTGAGAATGTTGGGATTAATTTTAAGAATAATTTTTTGGGAATGGGGTGGGAATGAGGCTTGGTTTGGTCCAGCCTCTTGACAAACACAGCCATAGTAATCTTCAACTTCTGTCTTTCTTGAATCTCATAAAATTCAAAAAATTGCTCCGCTCTATAACACCATGAGTCTGGTGACCTTATAGCCTTAGTGTGAATCCCTTGCTCCCATAGTGTATCTTCTGCCATTGTTGAACTATTTCTCACGTAACTAAAGGAAGAAACAAAAGAACCAAATGGATCAAGGTCTTTGATACCACTTGTTACAGTACCAATATACTGTAATGAGAAGAATGAAAGAAGAAAAGAGAATTATTATTGAATGAACAAGTAACTTCGAGGGTTACTCAACCTCCTAGACAATTCAAGAATGCCTTCAAGAATGAACTTACAACCAACAAGCTAAAGAATACAATATGCCTTCAAGGCTATTAATAGCTCTCTCTAGAACTAACTCATTTCACAACTACTAACTGATTTCAGTTACAGCCAACTAACTAATTGATCTTCAACTCTTCTTCCCTCTTGCTACATGGATGCTTGTGCAGCTGCAACCTCATTATGCAGCTACCACTTTTGTGACGCCCCGCCCGATGGGAATATCAATTAACTAGTAATTGATCCCACGGCATGCCATCCCAGCCATGTTCCTCCGAGACACGACCTCCGGGAAATCACTTTCCTCGTCGTAACAAGAAAACTGCAGCAGAAGACTTTACCAAGACTATGGGATTAAGAGATAGTAAATAAAACATCACACAACAATACCATAGATAAATTACTACATCATCCATATCATAAATAGTCACCAAATGTGCTGGTCATCAGACCATCAACAGGAAAATAGATACATCCCCAAAATAAATAACTGTCAACATATTTTACAAAACATCAACAGATCAGAGCCTAGACTTAAGCTTAAGCAGGGCTAATGAGATTAGAATCTCTATCATGTCTGCACGGGCAGTTCCTCCATCTTCCCACATCGTCCTAAACCAAACGGGATCCATATCCTCAAAGATCACCTGTATCAGAAACTGAGCAATCACCCAAGTAGACTCCGACGGCATCTTCTCTAGTGCAACTAAACCACGTAATTATTCGTAATGATGGGGAAAGACATAAATAAAAAGGGGTAAGTCTAAGACTTAGTGACTTTTAACGCAGATAATACCCATGTCAGATTTAGTAATGAACTCAGATGTTTAATAAGCAAAAGCAGTTCCATCATGACAGCTTATTTATGCGTGATATATATATAGTAATGATATATGCATATGATATAAACAATAGTCATAGTTCAACAGTATGGTCTACCAGAGATATTACCCCTTCTCAGCAGGGTTGATGCTGTCCCAAGAGACCTATAATACAATGTCAGTGCCCCATCCATTGCATAACATACCGTACGTAGTATTAGTGGCACGACCGAGTCCGACCCTGAGTGGCCCATACCAACTAATGACGTCTGTCCTATAGTGACCGAACCCTTGGGAATGTTGTACCATGTCATACGATGCAATTATCTTGTCTGTATTTTACATGAGTGTCATTTTACAAGTCTCACTTGGTTAACATGTTCAGCACAACGTTTTTCTCAAAATGACAGTATTCATGTGCAATAAGTACAAACTGTAAGAGTTTTAAAATATGCATGTTTTCTCGATACACAAAATAGATGTGCAGTGCATGGGAAAATAGCAATGAGTATTATGTGAGTTAAAACTCACCTGGATCAATACACATCTCCGAAAACTCCAAAAGATCCGGGTTCTCCAAATCTGCGGAAAACCTTCTATTAGTCATAATTCCACTTAAACAACTCTAAAGTAAGGAAAACAGGAGCTATGAGACGGTTGGTGAAAATAGGGTTTCCCTGTCATATACTGACCGTACGTCAGGGCTCGAGAGCGTATGCCCATCGTGTCACGACGGGCCGTATGTCCGACACAACACCGTACGTCCGCTATGTGGGTTCTCAGGGAGAACCTCATTTTCTCTCCACTGTCTGCCTATTCTCTGACTCCTAGGGCTATTAGGAACACCCTAAAACTTTCTAGTCTAGTTTGCAACTTCCATGCAATGTAACAACGCTAAGCTAACGAAAACGCTAACCCAAACGGGTTTTAAAGCACAACGAAGCTAGCAACTACAACTAACCATAAAACAAGCAGCATAATGACGTAATTAAAAGCTAAGGATCGAATGTTACTCCTTGAAACAAAACCGCAAGAGTTCCGCCTCACGAACGTTCTGAAACTCGCAAACGTCTCACACACACGCTCACAACACACTCAACACACTTTGGAAACACTTTGGGAACACTCTGGCAACCTGGGGGCATATGAAAATGAGTGAAGTGCAATGAGGGGGTGGGGTGGTATTTATAGGCCCAGAAAAGTAGCAGACGTCCGACCAAGGGGCGTACGTCCGGTGGTTCTTGTCCAATGGTTCCATGGTTGCCTCGTACGTATAGGTATTAACCAGAGGGTATTCAAAAAGTAGCGTATGTCCGGTGGTCCCCCACTGTATGTCCGCACTACAGACAGCAGCGTACGTCAGCCAGACCTAGCGTGCGTCCGCCCAAAAGTCCAAATTACCCTTCTAGTGTCCTTAGTGACCCAAAGCCTAAATTAACTCCCCCAACTAAGCTACTTATGCCTAGTTAATAATTTAGGTCACTACAACTTCACTTCAGAATACTAGACCTGTGACAGTGAGTTGCGAGGGGAGAACCGTGGGTCGTGGCCTTGAGTTTTGTCGGGGAAGGAGAAATCCCTAACTTCACCATTTGGAGGTTTCAAAATAAAACCCCCAAATCAGCCAAAACGGTGAATTTTGATCCTACGTGTCCAAAAATTGACTGATGTGGCCTTCCTTAAAACTGTGCATTTCAACCAATCTAACAGCTGTTAAAAAATTTTGACGATAGAGATTTTATTGGCATTTCAAATGACTCAGGGAGTAAATTTTTGGAAGAAAAAAACTTAGGAATTTTTTAATTTGAGCGGGTTAGGGATTTATTATATATTTACCCAAATTAAAATTGTTAAATTCTTATTTAGGATGAAAAATGTCACAAGAAAAATTAAGTCAATTAGCCATATTAATATCAATTGAAAAGAATATGTTAGGAAAAAAAAAAAAAAAGACATGAATATAAAAATGGAAGAAAAAAAATACTAATTTTTAAAAATAAAACAAAATTGAAATAAATATTGTTTAATTAATATTCAAATAGAAGAAATGATAGAAATTTCCTCCAAACCGGAAAAATATCCTCCAACCCATTTAAAATAGTGCCAAGTGTCTATAAACATTTAAAATGTACATTAAATTTTTAACATCATTAATAACCATTTACTAACTTAAACTAAACTTTATGTGTCTTTAAATGTTTATAGACACTATTTTAAATAGGTTGAAGAATATTTCCTCTATATTAGTTTAGAAAAAATTTCTGTGCCCACTTAAATTTTTCTATATCAATCATTTTTTTTTTTAAATGGTGAACAGTACTATGTAATGGGGGGTTAGGGAACGTAATGTAGTTTGCCAAACGACCTCTTAATTACTAGCAACAAAGTTTGAAACAAAAAACCTGCACAGCAAGTACAACGAGCGGAGAGATGGTTCAAAGCATAAGACAACTGTCATGATGTGATTATACAAGTAACCAATATTTAAGAATCCAATGTTATTTAGGCCATTATATTTTATCGGGTTACAACTTACATCGTAGACATAGTAGTGGTCCTTGCTAGTGTTGTCATTTTAGTAGTACTCAATATATGTTGATGTATAAATTTAATTGCACTCGTAAGCGCATAAGTTATTTGCAATACAGTGTATGTAAGTGCGAGGCTGAATGTACAGGGAATTGTGTCGTGACAATAGATTTTTATCTAAATTAATCATACTTTAACCTAGTTCCGAATTGTATCGTGCAATGGTAAATTAAACAATAAAACTAAATTGATTTAAAACAAATTATAAAAGCACTAAGGTTTTCGGAATCCACCTCACCAAATCAAAGCATACATTCTCATGCTTAGTTCATACATCCGACAGACAATTAAACACAATGCATGTTTTATTGTTCCTATTGAAAAATTCAATGAATCCATTTATTTAACAAAAAACAATGCATATCCAATTTAGTTCAAAAGATCCAATGTCTACATGCTTTGCACAAAAGACAATGGATATCCAAAGTAAATCAAAAGATGCAATGTATCCGTCAGATGAAACACAATAAATATCCAACTTTGGTACAATCAAACATAATTTTGTCACATAACTGAATTGAAACGATCACACATTACATTAATGGTGGAATTTTATGGACAAAACATAAAACTAATCAATGGCGAGGCTTCATCTTTCACCTTAGTTGAAGGTTTAGCCTCTCATGTTAACAAGAGACAAAAGAAAATCAAATGAAATCATTATAAAATGAAAGCTTACAAAGATTGACGTTTGAAAGGCTAAAGAATGACAAAAAAATTGAGTTTCCGCTCTCATAGGCGCCTCCCAAAGTAGGGTTTTACGAAAGATAAGAGTGCTATTTATAGTAAAATTAAACTAGGGTTTTGTGCTGTCAGGTCAACGCAAGTGCGCTCCAGCGCACTAAATTTCCACGGTGCAGTAAGTAAGCGATGGTGCTAGGGCTACGCGGGTAAGTTAGACTGACATGGTCATGCGCTCGATCGCGGCCTCTCGGGCTCGAGCGCAGATGCACTCAATCGTGTCATGCTTAGGCTCAATCTCAGATGCGCTCGATTGCATAGACAGGGACCTTCTATTCCTTTGCTTATTTTCACCCTCAAACTGCATTTTCTGTTAATGACCTGTTGCACACTAAAACACTAAAACTAACAAAAGCATTAGAAAATAATAAAGCTAAGAGCTTAACAAATATAAGTTAAGGGGCTCAAATATACAATATTTGGCATTCATCATATGTGTTCTTCACATTTGATATGCTTTTTTTTTGCACTCAAATATGCTTTTTTTTTTATTAGTAATTACAAAATTGAAATAAATTTTAGGGAAAACTTTATTAATCCCCTTGAACTTTTACGCTTTTTATAGACACTCCCTCAACCTTCAAAAGCTCTCACTTTGGTGTATCAAAGTTTATTTTACTTTCACTTTGCCCCTTCCGTTAGAATTTTGCAGTTAAATCAAACAATCAAATGTATAAAAGACCTTTATACCCTTCAACTTTGTAAAAATTCTAAATTTACCCTTATTTATATATAAAAAAAGTATTATTATAATTATTATATTATAAATAAATAAATAAAGAAAAAGAAAATCGGGGGTGGCTAGACATGGCCGGTCTGGGGGTGGTCGAACCACCCCCATGGCCAAGGGGGTGGTCCGGCCACCCCCAAAAGGCCAAAAAAAAAAAAAAAAAAGGAAAAATGGGTTTTGGGCTTTTGGGGTGGCCGGACCATCCCAAGGGCATGGGGGTGGCTTGGAGCCATCCCCGATTTTCTTTTTATTTTTTTAATATTTTCCTTTTAAAAAAAAAATTAATGGCCAAAACGACGTAACGACGTCGTTTTGGGCTGGGTGGATGTTATAGTTTTGGAACCCAAAATAGTGTAGTATTGGAGTGAGGGGTAAAATTGGCATTGCGAAGGGTTCTGTTAGAATTTTTACAGAAAATCCTAATGAAAGGGCCCAAAGGGGTAAAGTGAAAGTAAAATAAAGTTTGGTACACCAAAGTGAGAGTTTTTGAAAATTGGAGGTTGTCTGCAAAAAGCGCAGAAGTTCAGGGGAGGTTAGTGAAGTTTCCCCTATATTTTATTTAAAAAGTATGTGTTTCTCACATGTTCATGGACCGATCGAGTTTTTTGGAACTTATTATATAAAAGTTGCATCTATCATTTTTCATGTGAGAAATGAGTAGTGATAGTTGGTAAGACCGGCGTGAGTCAACAGTCACTCATGCTAGCTTATTTTATAATTAAATATTGTTAAAAAAATATAATGAATAGTAATAATGCAAAAATTTAATAATAAAATAAGTCGGCGTGAGTGACGCGGGTCTTACAATTATCACTACTCGTGAGAAATATTTTATGCATTTACGACGTCACAGCTGCCTGCCATTTACAAGAACGTTTTTCACGTGGTAGGGACCAAATCCAGTATCGTCCAATGTGGAACACAAGGGAAGTTATTACATTACAATTGCCTTGCGTTTACAGTACTCACAGTATGTTTCGATGAACTGTTACCTTTATTAAAAGCTAGAAGATAAAACCAAGCATTTCTCTTTCATGTATAACTTCTTATAAAGTGGATATTATAAAAAAATAAAAAATATCTTTTTGAGTTGAACTTTGTGGGAGAGAGTGGTTAAAACAAAAATGAAAATATTTCTTTTACATGGTCACCATGGGAAAAAGTAGAAACAATTCGAGGCATCTACATACTAGTTTATATGAATTATTTGACCCTAAGACCTAGTTTTGACATGAGTACTATTTAGCCTGGATTCGAGAGTTACTGTGGCTTAGACAACCACCTCCGAGTGCATGGGTCACCACAATACATGTATTATTAGTTTGGTAGATTAATCAGGGTTAAACCCAATCGGACATCTAGTTGATAGTTTACTATTTTCCGTGACAGAGCTGGGGTGACCGGTGTAAGCCATGGCCCCTAACACAAGGGAAAAAAAAAATTACAAGCTCTTTTTTATTTATTTTTTTTGCCTATTAGCCCATTCCCACTAAAATTTTTAGCCCTTAGCACCTACCTATACTTAAGTCCGCACAATGTTTATAAGTAATAATCTAGGTTGAGCAGATTAAAAGTCGTTTCTGTTAATTAGCTCATGATACCAGGTCCTGAGAATCAACACAAGATCCTCTCACAATGTTCACTGCATTACAGTACTTGAGAAAAGAGCCCAAGAACAAAGCAAACGTACAGCTAGCAGATCCACCACCTATAAAATCTACCAACCATGGCTGCTGTCCAAGTTGATACCCAATTTAATAGCAATCAGCTCACTCCTCAGTCCTCAACAGCACCCTTAGAAGTTTGTGTGGAACAGGATACTCGACAATTCATTTCAAGTGAAGAGGATTGTATATATTTTTCCTTCGTAGTTGACTTGACCAAAACACTTGTCCTATTAATTTGTTTTTCACTTTCTGTGAAAATGAGGGACTTGTGCTGAAGCATGTATGGCTAATTCAGTAGATGGCTTCTTGTTTGAAGGAAAGTCTCCTGTTTCATTAGTTGTGGTCAGGCTTATGCTTGCTGCATTACTGAACACCACCTCGATCTGCAGGCAAATTCCAGCTTTAACAAAGAAGAATATTCTCCCAATTCTTCTATAGTTTTTAATAGTGCTCTATCTCGCTAGGTCTTCTTGGGACTTTTTTAATCTTATTTTTTTAGTTTTGGTGGCATTTTGCCTTTGCGCTTTATTTATTATTTTCTTTTTTAGTACATAACAAACAAAAAAGAAGAAAGCAATAAAGAAACTAAACAAGCCTAGACAAGCCTAAAGCCCAAAAAAAGGGAGGGTCTTTCCCACTCGTGATAAGAACCGAAGCTTGTGGAGGAGGATAAGTGAGAATGCGGCAAAAAAAAATTCTAGCTGCGGCCCAATGTGCCGCATGATGGGCATTAAAGTTTGCACTTCTATTAACTTTAATGGCATTCCAAGAGATTAAGGCTAGAATATCATCAATAGTTTCCAAAATAACTGAAGAGATCCTCCGGTGTTGAGGGATGTGAGGATGTTGCAAAGCTGAAATAACAACTTGAGAGTCTCCTTCCAAAATGAAATGGCCAAGATTGAGAGAGAGAGCTAGAGACACAGCAAGGCGGGCAGCAAGAGCTTCACCTTACTTAGGTAGACAAGGGAGACTGATCATCTTGATGATATGACCTTGGTGGTTCCGGCAGACAGTTGCTTGAGCAAAGAAGGAGTCACGAATGGCTGTGTCGAAGTTAATACTGAACCAAGAGTGAGGAGAAGGAAGCCAACATTCCACTGGTGAAGAGATTTTGTGCCAAGCATTAAAGTGATCCGAAGAGACCTTGAGAATCCTTTTTGAAACAAGGCATCAAAGGTGAGACCATCATCGAAAGCTTTATTGCGATAGAACCACAGAAGATCACAAGAGACCATCATGGAGGAGCTGATCTTGCTTGTGTTGTGTTAGATCCCATATATTCTCCTGAACATTTTCAATTATTTTTGCTGTGCTCCAAGCATTAATTAACAAAACAGCATGTTAATGAGAAAAGGATCAAATCCATATCGAGGCTAAAGAAAGCATAATTACATCAATCTTAATTAAATAATTCAAATAAGTCAACGATATAACAGTGTTATAGAATAATAATAACTCACATGGCCCAATCAAGACATTGTATCCGCAACTAACATATCAATTCGAAGTCTTAACTTCACGTGATCAAGATTGATTATTATAATTGTTTTGTTATAGTTTTATCATATAGAATACCCAATTTCGTTACTAACTACGAACAATAATTTATAAATTACGAGATTAATTATGAGTTAAATCTTTTATATGATAATCTTATTATTTAAACCTAAGTTTTATTTATCATAGGGATAAATTTAAAATTAGTTCTTATGGTTGGTCTAAATTATAAATCACTCTATGGGGTATAAAAGTAATTTATAGGTCCATGTAGTTTGTCTACATTACAAATCATTCCATGTGGTATAAAAAATAATTTATAGGTCCTCAAGGTATATACGCCAAAATTATAGTTTATTCTTTGAAATCAATTTTTCCAAAGTAAATTAACAAATTTTGTCACTTTGTCACGTCATACCTAATAAAAACACGACACATGTTATTATTAATTTCTAACTTTTAAAAATGACAATTATGATTTTTCACATAAGTTTACAACGTCAGCTAAGATTATACATCAGCCCTCACTCAACGTCATACTGGTATAGTAAATTAACTTAAACTCTTATATCTCCAAGATTTTACCTCGTGCGTAACCCGCCATCATCTTCATTTTCCTCAACCGCTTCACAAAATGCAACTGTCAAATTTTCGCAAATACTTTCAAATTGTAGTGAGGAAGATGAAAATGAGGAAAGGTTATGCACGGAGTAAAATTTTGGGGATAAAAGAGATTATGTTAATTTTGAAGATAAAATAGATTACTGTAGCAGTATGACGTGACAAAGTAACGGATTATATTAATTTACTTAACATAAATTGATTTTAGGGAGTAAACTGTTCTTTTAGCATGGTTTGAGAACTTATAAATTATTTTTTATATCACAATGAGTGATTTGTAATTTAAACCAATCACGGGAACCTATAAATTATTTGTTATACCACATGAAGTGATTTGTAATTTACACCAACCATAAAGACCAATTTTACATTTATCTCTTCATTATAACTTATGGACCTTATATGTATATAATAAATAACGATCATTAAAAGCATATATATATATGTAAACAGTAATATGCTCAATGCTCTTGAAATAAATGAGTAAATAAACAAATTTATTTAATTAAAAATAACATGTCATACAAATTAATTGAACCCTAACACTCTTCATGATATTGAGCTCAAACTAAGAAGGCATTAGAATGCCTTGCTGATGGTCCAGCTGATGAAGCTATCCGGTAGAATTCTGGAAGTCCCATATAACCCATATCTAGCTTCAAGATGGCTAGCTAACGGTTCCGGCCGACGGTGCTCTTGGGTGTTTACACAAGTAAAACCTATGTTTTGATCATCGAAAAACGCCAATGCTAAAAACCCAACATTTTGTTTTTGCCAAGTTCTTTTTTTTCAAAATAAATTTCTTAGGTACCCAAAAATAAATCTTTGCATGTAAACCTTTTCGATGGTTTAGCATGCCTTATTTTAACAGGAGGAAAATGTAAGAATTAAATAGCCCACATGAAAACTGTCAAGACTATTAATGATGTAAGGTTATCTAATCTCATTCTTTAAACTCTTGGTTAATTAAGAGAAGTAGTTTCATATATTGTATAACTTCTACTTTGATGGGAAGTAGAGTTATTGAATGAATAAAGGAAACCGGTCCTCTCTCTACCCTATAAATATGCACAATCTCCATCATCTTTGTGGATCTTAAGTGGGTCAAGTGAGAGAAACCATTTCCTAGTGTGTGGACTTTCAGAAGATTTAATTGCTATGGATTCCAGTATGTTTCTTCCATTTATTTATTGTGAAATTCATGATAGTCAAGATCTAGAAAGTTATAGTATTTATGTCCATATAAATTTTTGTTATTTACAGAAAAAACATTCAAGATTATGAATCATATGTACAGAGGTTTTCAAATCCCATATACGCCTTCTCCTGAATATCTACAACCATCTTTCTATGCCCACCCCACCTTTGTAGAAAGAAACAAAAAAGTTCACAGTTAATAAATCAAAATCCATATCTAGGTTGAAAGCATATATAATTAGATGATCAATATCTGATCGATCAATAATGACGCATACCTAGTGAAATTGCACTGACAAAAATGGTAGAAGTCAGAATAAAGATGATCAAAGATGCTCTCCCAAGTATAGCAATCACCTTTCTTACCACATGTTGCCCTACAAGGACAGAAATGGATGCGATGGCAAAAAAGTAGACAGCTGCCACAAAAATCAGGAGAAAAATAATAATAATAATAATAATAATAATAATTACCTGTGTTGAATTTTGAATCAATCAAAAAAAAGAAAAAAAAAAATAGGGAGGAAACTTCACTTCATCTCCTGAATTTTCATCACGTTTGCAATTATATTTCTAAATTTTTTTAAAAAAAATTCTCAATTTAGTGTATTAATCTTTCATATTTTTTTTTTTCAATTTTACTCTTCCCTTTGGATTTTCGGTTAAATCCTCTTAGAGTGTCAAAATTTTCAAAATATTCTTTTCTTTTTTAAGGAAAAAAATAATATTGCAAAGGGATTTAATGGAGTTCACAAAAATACCCACACATGAATTTTTGCAAGTCTAACTGATTTTCTCGGGATAAAGGTCCCACTATATCTATCCCCCATTGTGAGAAGGGCCAAGGGAAAGAGATCGAGCTCAACTCCTCGGGGGATTGCTTGGTCATGTTAACGAATCGTTGGTACTTGTTACAATTTCAGACAATTACCATCAAGTCCCTGCTCATGTGCGGCCAGTAGAACCCTGCTCGTACTGCTTTATGTGTTAACACTCTCGCTCCTGAATGGCTTCCGCAAATACCTTCGTGAATCTCCTGGAGGATGTAATCACCTTTCTCGACCGAGACACACTTTAGAAGAGGTAATGTGAAACCCCTCTTGTAAAGGGTCCTGTTTACCATTGTGAATCTTCTAGCCTTCATCCTCAACTGGACTGCAAACTTCTTTTTCGATGGCAGAATTCCATTTTCCAGGTAGTCAATGAGTTCTCTCCTCCAACTTGAGACCTCCTTGATCGTAGCCAATTTCGAGGCCTGGTCAGATATGGAGGGATACGTCAAAACCCGAATAGGCTCTCTACTTTCCTCCATTTCCATGCTCTCTGTAGATGCCATTCGAGCCAGACGATCTGCCTTCTCATTATCCTCTTTGGGGATCTTCGTGATGTAGAACTTCTGAAAAGAAGACTGTATGTCATGCACTTTGGATAAGTACATCTTCATCTTTTCCCCTTTTGCTTCGAATTCCTCTCGGATGTGGCCAACGATTACTTGGGAGTCGCTCCAAACTTCCACCGATTTGGCTCCCAGTTTGAAGGCCATTCCGAGGCCTGCTATGACAGCCTCATACTCGGCTTCATTGTTGGTAGTCTTGAATTCCATGCTCAAGGAACTACTCAACTCTCCCTCATTTGGAGTGATCAACACCACTCCAGCTCCTCCATGCTTCCTTGTAGATGAGCCATCCACAAAGATGACCAATTTCCTCTCCGTTGTTTCCTTAGTCTCTAGTAAGTTCGTAAACTCTACCAGAAAATCTACAAGGGCCTGGCCCTTGATAGCATTCCGTGGAACAAACTCAAGGTCGAACTCACCCAGTTCGATTGCCCAGTTTGCTAATCTTCCCGACAGATCAAGCTTCTGCATCACCTTTCTCAATGGATACTCGGTTAGGACTCGAATGGTGTGAGCTTGAAAATATGGCCGAAGTTTCCTCGAGGCCATTATAAGTGCAAATGCCAACTTCTCGATTTGAGGATACTTCTCCTCTGCCCCATGTAGGGCCTTGCTGACAAAGTAAACCGGCTTCTACACTCCCTCGTCTTCTCGAATCAGAGCTGCACTGATTGCTATTGGAGAAACTACTAGGTATAAATATAATACCTCCCCAGGAGTTCTGCTCAACAGGGGTGAGCTAGCCAAGTACTTCTTTAGTTGGGCGAATGCTTCCTCGCATTCATCCGACCACTCAAAATCCTTTCTCGAAATTTTGAAAAATGTGAGGCATTTGTCAGTGGATAAAGAGATGAACCGACTCAACGCCACTAACCTTTTAGTGAGCTGTTGGAGCTGTTTCGTATTCCCCGGAGACTGCATTTCCATGACATTTTGGATCTTCTCGGGATTGGCCTCGATTCCTCTGTTTTAGACTATGTAACCCAAGAACTTCTTAGAGGATACTCCGAAGGCGCATTTGGCAGGATTCAACTTCATCCCGTACTGCTTCAATGTTTGAACGCCTCATGGAGGTCATGTGTATGGTCTAGTGATTTCGTGTTCTTCACCAACATGTCATCAACATAAACCTCCACGTTCCTTCCAATCTGGCCTTGGAACATCTTGTTCACCAGCCGTTGATATGTCACCCTTACATTCTTTAAACTAAAAGGCATAACCTTGTAATGGTATAGGCCTTGATCAGTGATGAATGCAGTCTTCTCTCGGTCTTTAGGATGCATAAGGATCTAATTGTAACCAAAGAAGGCATCCATGAAGCTGAGCAACCCATACCCGAAGGTAAAGTCGACTAGGGCGTCGATGCGTGGGAGAGGGACGCTGTCTTTTGGACAAGCCTTGTTGAGGTCGGTGAAGTCTACACACATCCTCCATTTCCTGTTGAACTTCTTCACCAGTACTACATTAGCCAACCACTCGGGGTAGTAGACTTCCTAAATGAACTGTGTCTTTAGGAGCTTCTCAACTTCCTCAGCTATAGCCTCAACCCTCTCTAGTGTGAACTTCCTTCTCTTCTGCTTTACTAGCTTTATAGTCAGGTCCACATTCAAGACGTGGACGATATCTTTCGGGCTGATTCCTGGCGTGTCTTCATGCGACCAAGCGAACACCTCCATATTTCTCCAAAGGAAGTCTACGAGGCCTTCTCAAATCTCAAAGGTGAGACATGTCCCAATTTGTAGGGTTTTTTCCTTCGCCTACCATTACTTCCTCAAGTGGTTCTGTGGTTCACCTTTTGCCTCGGATACCATGGCCATGGTAAGAGTGGTCAGATTCGAGACCTTCTTCATGGAGATGTTGTAACATCTCCTTGTTGTGACTTGATCGCCTTTCACCTCTCCCACTCCTTCCTCTGTTGGGAACTTCATCATGAGGTGGTAAGTAGAGGTTGTAGCCCTCAACTTGTTCAATGTTGGTCGACCGAGGCGATAATCGCATTGTAGGCGGATGGTCGATCTACCACTAAGAAATCCACCATTACAGTGGACAATCTGGGGGCGGTTCCTACTATCACTAGTAGTGAAATGATTCCCATAAGTTGGACCTGCTCTCCGATGAATCCCACGAGGGGAGAACCAAATGGTTTGATCCTATCTCGATCAATGCCCATCTACTTGAAGGCTAGCCAATACAGGATGTCAGCCGAATTTCCATTGTCAACCAGAACCCGATGGATCGCATGATTGGCTACAATCACGGTCACTACCAGAGCATCATCATGGGGCATTACTACCCCCCGGGCATCTTCCTCCGAGAAGGACAACACCGCTGACTCTATTTTTACTGCTTTCATTGGTCTGTGTAAAGAGTACACATCTTCACCCATCGTGCGTCTAGTGTATGCCTTCCTAGCCGAATTAGATTCCCCATCACCAGTAATTCCACCGGAGATGACGTGGATCTCTCTAACTACTTCCTGATTCGGGTGAGGCCTCTATACCTCTCAAGCATTCCTCTGCCCTTCTTCTCAATCTCCATACCAACCCTCTCTCGGAGCCAGGTCTCGGCATCTCGATTTCATATCCCCGAGGCCTTCTCGATTCCCTTCTAGTGGCAATGGTTCTTGCAGATTCGCCTCTCAAATCTGTTTTTAAGCAAGGAACCTTACCAACCTTCCATTCCTCACAATGTTCTCGATCTCCCGTCGTAGAACCATGTAATCTTCTGTTGAATGCCCGTGATCCCCATGGTATTCACAGAACTTGTTACAGTCACATTTGTAGGGATCCAACTTCTTCTTCGCTGGCCACCTGAAGGCTAGATCTCCATTAATTGCCATGAATACTTCAATGAAACTGGCATTCAATGGGGTGAACCTTTCAGGTTGGAACTTCGGATTTTCCTGCTTTTGAGGCTCACTTTTAGTGAACGATGGACCAGGCTTCTTTCCTGCCTTCTGGGGATTCTTCTCTTCCTTTTGCTTGGGAGCCGACGAGGCCTTCTTGCCTTCCTGCCTGGCTTGATCTTCCCGCATCTGGGCCTTCAGCAGCATCCCAACCATTCCTCCTGGTTGATATACTCTTCAGTTTTCTTCATAAACTGAGCCAGAGTAATTGATCATGTACTTTTGGCTATATCAGCCATCAGCGGCCCGTCGGCCCTCTCCCTACATCAGGCCCTTGAGCATTATTTCTTTGTCTGGGCTTTCCACTTCAAGCATCTCTTTGTTAAAGTGAAGCATGAAGTCCTTCAAACTTTCCTCTTTCCCTTGACGAATGGTTAACAGGCAGGTAACATTCTTCTTCCACTTGTGCATTGCAAGGAATTGTGCTAGTAATAAATATCCCAATTCCTTGAAGCTGTCCACCGACTTCGGGGGAAGTCCAGTGAACCAATCCTTCGCCACTCCTGTCAGAGTCAACGGGAAGAGTCTGAATGCAATCTCGTCTGGGCTGCTGTGCAGGATAAGGTGTTCCCTAAAGGCTTTCAGATGGGCCTTTGGATCTCTGCTTCCATCATACTTCTCAACACGTGGCATCTTGAACTTGTAAAGCATAGCATATGCTCTCACTTGCTCCGAAAAGGGGTGGTTCTCATCATCTAGCATCTCCCATGCTGTTGACTTTGGGTCTTCCCCCTCCATTTGACGGACGATAAGAGCGTACTTTTTCTTCAGGTCTTCCACCTCCTCATCACGATGGTTATTATGAGACTCATCGTGCAGGGACTTCTCTCGGTGTTGCCTCAACCGATGACATTTCTCTCTGTGATGCCTCTCACGACAAGATCCCTCATGAGGAGACCTCTCGTGACGAGACCTTTCCCGGCATGATTTGCCATTCGGAGATTCCACCTAGCGAGACTTGTTGCGGTGCTTTTCATTTTGGATCGTACGACAGTTTCCTTGGACTGTAATTTTGTTATCCTGATGATCAGTATTAACAGCCTGCTTCCCTTGGCGAATTCTGTCTTGCCTTTCCTTCTCGGGCCTTTCTTCGAGCTCCCTTTCCTTCCGGGTGCTTCGAGCTTCAGCACAGTGAGCCGAGTGTTGAGGTCCTCATTCTACTTCCTTAGAACCTCCATGGATTCTGCCATTGACCTCATGAATTCCATCATTTCTTGATTGTTGAATGCTCTGGGAGTGCCAGTGGGAGGAATCGGGTGTGATGAGTGAGTTCCCACCATGTCGGATTTAGGATGAATGAGAATTGATTTGAGAAAATCGAGAGTTCCCACAGACGGCGCCAAACTGTTGATGCATAGTTTCTGATTGGTGAAGTGGCACGCCTTCCAATTCCTGGTCGAATGCCTGAAGTATGAACTTATCTGCACAATGAAGAAAGACAACAGGATCGAAGAGAGTGGGGTTGAGCCGGTGGGAACACTCTGATCCCTAAGTCAGTGTTTGAGAGATGGAGTATGAGAAAGCAAAAAGAGCATAGAGTTCAAAAGTTGCCACTACCCAAATGTGAGGCAATGAATTGTATTATTTAGGCATGGAGTAGTAGTCCTCTAACCAATTACTGATTCTTCCCTGATTTTCTGATGGGTATTTGTTATCAAGGGATTTGAGTAGTTATCCGTTTCAAGATTTTAAGAGGTCAAGATAGGATTTGGTTGTTATAGCGTTTGTATTTTGAATACTTGCAGATATTGTATCTGATCCGTGTTTCCTGATGATGACAATTTGAATTTAGTGGATAAGATTAAATCGAATACCATTTCAAATGACAACCAAATTTGAATTCACGATTCCAAAATTCCAGGGTCTCGGATACAAGGGCCTTAAATTTGAAGGTCTCGAACCCGGAGGTCTCCATCCTATAGGTCTCGAATTCAAGTCATTGGTCTCGGATCTTAGACATGGTCTCGAAGGCTCGGAGCCTGAGACTTTCCTAGGCTTTGACTTCCCTGGGATTAAGATCCCTGGCAATAGTGAGGAAATTGCAAGGGGATTTTTTTTATTTTTTTGAAATCCTAACCATTTATTTTGATCCAACAGCCATAAAACTGCCACATGTCTCACTTAATATAAAATAATAAAATATTATTTAAAATTTAAAAATAAATATAAAGTAAAATAATAAAAAATAAAATAAATTTTTTTTTGAACATGGGGTGGTTCGACCACCCCATTTTCACCCCAAGGGGAGGCCAGCCACCTCAGCTCAGCCTAGGGGTGGCGTCGGCCACCCCCAAAGGCCAGTTGGGGGTGGCCGACGCCACCCCTAGGGCCCCAGGGGGTGGTTCGGCCACCCCTAAGGCCAAACCCATCAATGGGTATAGATGGGTTTGGCCCAAGGGGGTGGCCGAACCACCCCCTAGGGCCCTAACTTGGTGGTGGCTGACACCACCCCCTGAGGCCTTAGGGGTGGTGTCAGCCACACCCTACCGGCCTTTGGGGGTGACCAACACCACCCCCTACGAACCACCCCCTAGGGCCAAAACCATCTATACAGCCACCCCCAAAGGCCGGTTAGGGGTGGCCGACGCCACCCCCTAGGCTGAGCTGGGGTGGTCGGCCCACCCCCTAGGGTGAAAATGGGGTGGCCGAACCACCCCATGTTTAAAAAATATTTTATTTTATTTTATATTTATTTTTAAATTTTAAATAATATTTTATTATTTTATATTTAGTGGAACAGGTAGAAAATTTATGGTTGTTGGATCTAGATAAATGGCCAGGATTTCAAAAAAAAATCCCCTGGCAATTTTCTCACTATTGCTGGGGATCTCAATCCACTTCTCTGGACTTTGACTCGGGTTAGAGAACTATTGGGTCTGTAAAAGATTGATCCATGACCCAACATCCCATAAGAGGACCCCCACTGATTTTGAATGAATTCCTGACCTCACAACTTTTCTTGTCCTTTCTTGTAGTCAAATTCCTAGTAATTAAAAAAGATGGTCGCCCATGTCTTCCACAAAGCATCAATCTATTGTTGAATCCTTCGTTTGTACCTGTGTATGGAAGGATGATCAGGATGCATGGGCTTCAAAATTAATAAACCGGACAAGTCGACAATACATGTCTTCCACTCCATCTCATATCATATCTTTGTTTTATGATAAATACAATTTTATATATATATATATATATATTTGGTTGTGTTGTGCGTGAAGCTAAACAATAAGGATTTTTGGAACCATTTAACACCAGACGGCCGTGTGGTTGGAGCTACCAAACTTGCTTCCCGCTATTTCAATTTGGGCGGCTGTTAGGTTTGAACATTTAAGTACAGTGTACGTGAAGTTTTTTTTTTTTTTAATTTATTTTTTGTTCGTATTTTATTATTATTTTGTAATCATGCTCTTAAATTTTAAAAAGTGCCATTTAATGTATTCATCTTTCACTTTTTTTTTTTTTTTACCCATCGATCTGTTAGAGTTTTCCAATGAATCCTTAATAGAACGTTGTCAAAATTCCCAAAAAAGCCTTCTTTTTTTTAGGAAAAAAATGAGAAAAATATGCAAGAATTTAGGAATTGGGCTGGATATAATAGAATTTGTAAAAATATCAACGCCTGGATCGTTTTTTTTTTAAATTAAATAAAGAAAACAAAAACAGAGAAATTACGACATAAGCAGTAAAAATAAAGCACGTGCAACCCAAATACAAGTCTCAAAACAATTAGAAAAAATAGTACAAAAACACCAAAAAAAACTAGGAAAATGATCATCTGAAATGAACAGTATTGATTTAGTGTATTTAAGAGAATAATATTATCCTAATTTTTTGAGGGACAGATTTTTTGAACAAATTTATTCTCTAAATACCCTAAATGAAAAATAATGGGATCCAATCACCCAAATGACTCTACTCATTAAGAGAAATGAATCTCATACCGTCATAAACGGCTATTAGGCCTTGTTTGTTAGACTCCCTCCCATCCCCTCACATCCCTCTATATTTCACCGCATTATTCACTTCATTTTTTTTTTAAAAAAAAAAAAACATATCAAATCATTCATTTTTTATATCACATCATTTATTATTCAAATAAAAAAAAATCACTATAAAATAATTTTTTTCACTTTTCAATACTACTTTTTTATTTTTTCATATTAATCATTTTTTTTTAAATGATAAACAGTACTATGTAATGAGGGGGTTAGGGAACGTACTTTAATTTGCCAAACGACCTCTTAATTACTAGCAACAAAGTTTGAAACAAAAAACCTGGACAGCAAGTACAACGAGCGGAGAGATGGTTCAAAGCATGAGACAGCTGTCATGATGTGATTATAGAAGTAACCAATATTTAAGAATCCAGTGTTATTTAGGCCATTATATTTTATAGGGTTACAACTTACATCGAAGACATATAGTAGTGGTCCTTGCATTCAAAAAAAAAAAAAGTAGTGGTACTTCTTGCTAGTGTTGTCATTTTAGTAGTACCAAATATATGTCTTCTTCACATTTGAGAAACATATGCTTTTTATTATTATTATTATTAGTAATTACAAAATTGAATAAATTTTATTTAAAAATATGTGTTTCTCACATGTTCGTGGACCGATTGAGTTTTTTGGAACTTATTATATAAAAGTTGCATCTATCATTTTTCATGTGAGAAATAAGTAGTAATAGTTGTAAGACCGGCGTGAATGATTAGTCACTCATGTCAGCTTATTTTATAATTAAATATTATTAAAAAAATATAATAAACAGTAATAATAAACAATATTTAATTATAAAATAGGCGGACGTGAGATTACTCAGACCGTTCACTACTCATGAGAAATATTTTATGCATTTACGACATCACTGCTGCCTGCCATTTACAAGAACGTTGTTCACGTGGGAGGGACCAAATCCAGGATCGTCCAATGTGGAACAGAAGGGAAGTTATTACATTACAATTGCCTTGCGTTTACAGTACTCACAGTATGTTTCGATGATCATTTTTCTGAAACACTTGAATTTTCATAGTCCTCCAGACAAGGAAATTGGGGGGTAACTGTTGGGTCATGAATCAACTCTACAGAACCGGCCCAACAGCTTACTGGGCCCAATGGAAGCCTACGTCATCAGAGCCCAAGAGCGTCTCAGGCCTCGAGAGCCCAAGAGCGTCTCAGGCCTCGAGAACTCGAGAGCGCCTCGAGCCTCGAGCATCCGAGAATGCTCAGGCCTCGATCATCCGAGAACGTCTCAGGCCTCGATCATCCAAAGTCTTCGATACTTTCGAGCCCGAGACCTCCGAAGCCCTGTAATTTAGGGATCAGGAGATTGAACTCATAAGACCCGATCTTATCCATCTAATTCAAATGCCAAGCACCTGGAACCACGGAATCAGATACGTTATCTATGAGAATTCAAAATTTAAAACGCCATGAACAACCAAATCCTATCTCGATCTCATCAGATCCTGATACGGATGACTACTCAAATCCTTGATAACAAACTGCATCGCAAAAAATCAGGGAAGAGTCAGTCACTGGTAAGGGGACTATCACTCCATGCCTATATAATGCAAGTCACCTCCACACATTCGGGTAACGCAACTCTAGCACTCTTTACGCTTTTACCGTTTTCTCATTACTCTTAGAAAAATACTGACTTAGGCATCGGAGTGGCCCCGCCGGCTCACCCCCGGTCTCTTCGATCCTATCGTCTTCTTCATTGTGCAGGTGAATTCGTACTTGGAGCACTTGAACCAGGGATCCAACAAGCGTGTCACGTCACCAATCGAAAAACTGTGCATGAACAAAGTTAAGCATTGGAAATGATATGTTAGTACGGACACAATCTTGAAAGGGCCATGTGAGTTATTATTATATCACAATTATAATAATCAATCTTGATCACTTGAAGTTAAGACTTGGAAATGATATGTTAGTGCGGATACAATCTTGAAAGGGCCATGTGAGTTATTATTATTTCATAAAACTGTTATATGGTTGACTTATTTGAATTATTTAATTAAGATTGATGTAATTATGCCTTCTATAGCCTCGATATGGATTTGATCCTTTTCTCATTAACATGCTGTTTTTTTAATTAATGCCTTTCTAGTTCTACACGTGGGTGGGGTCGGCATAGCAAAAATAATTGAAAATGTTCAGGAGAATATATGGGATCTAACACAACACAAGCAAGAGCAAAGGCAAAATGCAACCAAAACTAAAAAAATAAGATTAAAAAAGTCCCAAGAAGACCTAGCGAGATAGAGCTCTATTAAAAACTTCAGAAGAATTGGGAGAATATTGTTCTTTGTTAAAGCTGGAATTTGCCTGCAGATCGAGGTGGTGTTCAGTAATGCAGCAAGCATAATGTAACAAGAGGCTTTCCTTCAATAAGAAGCCATATATGTACTGAATTAGCCATACATGCTTCAGCACAAGTCCCTCCTTTTCATAGAAAGTGAAAAACAAATTAATAGGACGAGTGTTTTGGTCAAGTCAACTACAAAGGAAAAATATATACAATCCTCTCCACTTGAAATGAATTGGAGAGTATCCTATTCCACACAAATTTCTAAGGGTGCTCTTGAGGACTGAGGAGTGAGCTGATTGCTATTAAATTGGGCATCAACTTGGACAGCAGCCATGGTTGGTAGATTTTATAGGTGGTGGATCTGCTAGCTGTACGTTTGCTTTGTTCTTGGGCTCTTTTCTCATGTACTGTAATGCAGTGAACATTGTGAGAGGATCTTGTGTTGATTCTTAGGAGCTGGTATCATGAGCTAATTAACAGAAACGACTTTTAATCTGCTCAACCTAGATTATTACTTATAAACATTGTGCAGACTTTGGTATAGGTAGGTGCTAAGGGCTAAAAATTTTAGTGGGTAGGGGCTAATAGGCAAAAAAAATAAATAAAAAATAACTTGTAATTTTTTTTTTTTCCTTGTGTTGGGGGGCCATGGCTTACACTGGCCACCCCAGCTCTGTTACTGAAAATAGTAAACTATCAACTAGATGTCTGATTGGGTTTAACCCTAGTTAATCTACCGAACTAATGATACATGTATTGTGGTGACCCATGAACTCGGGGGTGGTTGTCTAAGCCACAGTAACTCTCGAATCCAGGCTAAATAGTACTCATCTCAAAACTAGGTCTTAGGGTCAAATAATTCATATAAACTAGTATGTAGATGCCTCGAATTGTTTCTACTTTGTCCCATGATTTCCATCTTATAAGATTTTTTATTTTATAATATCCACTTTATAAGAAGTCATATATGAATGAGAAATGCTTGGTTTTATCTCCATAGAAATCGTTCGATGCTTTTGGCCGTTATGTTTACTAAGGGCTCGACTTCTGCCCATTTAGTGAAATAGTCCACTGCTACTACTGCAAATCGAACACCCCCCTTTCCTCAAGGCAGTGGTCCCACTATATCGACCCCCCATTGTGAGAAGGGCCAAGGAGAAGAAATTGAACTCAACTCTTCCGAGGGCTGCTTGGTGATGTTAGCAAATCTTTGGCACTTGTCACAATCTCGGACAATTTCTGTTGAGTTTTTGCTCATGTTAGGCCAATAGAACCCCGCTCTTACCGCCTTGTGTGCTAGCACTCATGCTCCTGAATGATTTCCGCATATTCCTTCATGAATTTCTCAGAGGATATAGCGTCCTTCCTCTGGAGAAACACATTTTAGGAGAGGTAGTGTGAACCCTCTCTTGTAGAGCGTACTGTTAACCATCGTGAACCTTCCAGCCCTCATCCTCAACTGCATGGCCGTCCTCTTCTCGGATGGTAGACTTCCTTTCTACAAGTAGTTGATAATCGGCTTCCTCCAGTCCAAGGCGTCCTCGATTGATGTTACAACCGAGGCCTCGTCGGATATCGAGGATTGCCTTAGTCTCTTGATGTTTTTGGAGTTTTCCTCAGTTTCAGTGTACTCTGTAGAGGCCATTCGGGCCAAGCAATCTGCCTTCTCGTTATCCGCGCGGGGGATCTTAGTGATGTTAAACCTTTGGAAAGATACTTGCATGCCTTGTACCTTTGCCAGATACTTCTTCATCTTTTCCCCTTTTGCTTCAAATTCTCCTCGGATATGGCCCATAATGACTTGAGAGTCGCTCTGCACTTCCACGGATTTAGCTCCGAGTTCGAGGGCCAGTCCGAAGCCTGCTATGACAGCTTCATATTCGGCTTCATTGTTGGTGGTTCTGAACTCCAATCTAAAGGATCCATTCAATTCTTCCCCCTCCGGAGTGATGAGCACTATCCCGGCTCCTCCATTCTTCTTTGTCGACGAGCCGTCCACATAGATGATCCACTTCCCTTCCATCTCCGGGTCTTCTACTTCCGGCAGGTTTGTGAATTCAGCCAGAAAATCTGCGAGGGCCTGGCCTTTGATCGCATTCCTCGTGACGAATTCGAGGTCAAACTATCCCAATTCAATAGCCCAGTTTGCTAGCCTTCCTGATAGGTCTAGCTTTTGCATTACCTTTCTAAGCGGGTATTCCATGAGGACTTGGATGGTGTGAGATTGAAAGTATGGCTGGAGCTTCCTCGAGGCCATAATGAGAGCGAATGCTAGCTTCTCGATTTGAGGGTATCTCTCCTCCGCGCCGTGTAGCGCCTTGCTTACGAAGTATACAGGTTTTTGTATCCCTTCATCTTCTCTGATCAGGGCTGCACTGACTGCTGTTGGAGAGACAGCCAAGTATAGGTATAATACCTCGCCTAGGATCGTCCGACTCAGCAGAGGAGAGCTCGTCAGATATTTTTTCAGCTGAGAAAAGGCTTTCTCGCAATCACTAGTCCACTCAAAGGCCTTCCTTAAGATCTTGAAGAAAGGAAGACACTTGTCAGTGGATCGAGAAATAAACCGGTTCAGGGCCGCTAGCCTTCCCGTCAATTGTTGGAGTTGTTTAGTAGTCTTAGGGGTCTGCATCTCTAGTATGGCGTGGATTTTCTCGGGATTGGCCTCGATTCCTCTGCTCGAGACCATGTAGCCTAGGAACTTCCCGGAGGATACCCCGAATGCACACTTAGCAGGATTCAACTTCATTCTGTACGCCTTCAGTGTTTCGAGCGCCTCTTGAAGGTCGTGGATGTGGCCAACCGACTCCATGCTTTTTACCAGCATGTCGTCCACATATACCTCCATGTTCCTTCCAATTTGAGCTTGGAACATCTTGTTCACAAGCCGCTGGTACGTGGCGCCTACGTTCTTTAAACCGAAAGGCATGACCTTATAACAATAAAGGCCTCGATCAGTGATGAACGCAGTCTTTTCTCGATCTTCTGGGTGCATGAGGATCTGATTATAGCCAGAAAAGGCATCCATAAAACTGAGTAACTCGTACCCTGAGGTAGAGTCAACCAGCGCGTCGATGCGTGGGAGAGGGAAGTTGTCTTTGGGACAGGCTTTATTAAGGTCGGTGAAGTCTACGCACATCCTCCATTTTTCGTTAGATTTTTTCACCAGGACCACGTTGGCCAACCAATCGGGATAATAGACCTCCTGGATGAACTGCGCCTTTAGGAGCTTCTCTACTTCCACGGCTACAGCCTCGACCCTTTCGGGTGTGAATTTTCTTCTCTTTTGCTTTATGGGCTTCATGTCAGGATCCACATTTAACACATGGACGATCTCCTCGGGGCTAATTCCTGGCATGTCTTCATGCGACCAAGTGAATACCTCCAAATTTCGTTGGAGGAAATCGACGAGACTTCTCGAGCTTCTTGGGAAAGACACGTTCCTACCTGCAGGACTCTTCCTTCTCCTACTGACACTTCCTCGAGCAGCTCCGTCGGTTCTCCCTTGGCCTCGATCACCGAGGCCACGGTGAGCGTGGTTGGGCTCGAGACCTTCTTCATGGAAATGTTGTAACACTTCCGTGCTGCGAGTTGATCACCCCGTACTACCCCAACCCCTTCCTCTGTTGGGAACTTCATCATAAGGTGGTAAGTCGAGGTAGCAACTTTCAACTTATTTAATGCTGGTCGACCCACGATTGCATTGTAGGCGGAGGGTTGGTCGATCACCAAAAAATCCACCATCACTGTGGACAGCCTCGGTGTTGTTCCTGCTGTTATCGGTAAGGGAATGATCCCTATGGGGTATACTACCTCCCCGCCAAATCCAACTAGCGGAGACCCGAACTGTTTGATCCTGTCGCGATCAATTCCCATCTGTTGGAAAACTGGCCAATACAGAATATCAGCAGAGCTCCCGTTATCGACCAGAATTCTATGGATTCCGTGGTTGGCAACCGTCAAGGTCACCACTAAAGCGTCATCATGGGGCGTTACAACCCCGCGAGCATCCTCCTCCGAAAAAGATAACACCACTGAATCTGTTTTGGCTATCTTCGTAGATCGGTGTAGGGAAAATACCTCGCCATGCATACTTCTCACGTACGCCTTCCTAGCTGAGTTAGACTCCCTACCACCGGCAATTCCGCCCGAGATGGTATGGATCTCTCGGACTACTTCCTGATTCTGGAGGGACCTCTGCTCCTCTTCTCGATTATACCGGCCCTCTCTCGGATTCTGGTCTTGTCGCCTCTGTCCAGCATGTCCAAGGCCTTCTCGATTGCCTTCTACTGGCTGGCGTCCTTGTTGATTCACTTCTCGAACCCGTTCCTGCGCAAGGAATCTGACCAGCTTCCCGTTTCGCACAAAGGTCTCGATTTCCCGTCGAAGAGAAATGCAATCTTCTGTCGAATGCCCATGATCATCATGGTATTCATAAAACTTATTTGGATTTCGCCTAAAGGGTTCTGCTCTCATCTTCGGTGGCCACCTGAATGCTGGATCCCCCTTTATGGCCATGAATACTTCGGTGAAGCTGGCGTTTAAGGGGGTGAAGGTTTTTGGTTGGAGCTTTGGGCGTTCTATCTTCCGAGGCTCGCTTTTTACAAAAAGAGGTCCCGGCTTCTTTTCCCCCTTCCCGGAATTCTTTTCTTCCTTCGGCTTGAGTGCCGCTGAAGGCTTTTTGCCTTCCTGCTTGGACTGCTCTTCCAGTGTCTGAGCTTTAAGGAGAGTTCCAACCAATTCTTCCTGATGGATGAACTCCTCGGTCAACTTCATGAACTGGGGAAGAGTAACCTTTTGGGTATTCTTTCTCCCAATTTTCGCCATCAACGGCCCTTCGGCTTTTACCCCCTGCATCAAGGCGTTGAGCATCGTCTTATCGTCTGGGCTATCCACTTCGAGCTTCTCTTTGTTAAAACGAAGCATGAAGTCCTTCAGGGATTCCTCCCGTCCCTGGCGCAGAGTCAACAAGCAAGTGATGCTCTTTTTCCTCTTCCGTGTTGCCAAAAATTGTGTCAGGAACAAGCGTCCTAGTTCCTTGAAGGTGCCCACCGACTTTGAGGGGAGTTCAATGAACCAATCTTTCGCCACTCCTTTCAGAGTTAGGAGGAAAGCTCTGCATGCTATCTCGTCGGGAGTGCCATGCAAGATGAGGTGTTCTCGGAATGCTTCCAAGTGAGCCTACGGATCTCCGCTTCCGTCATACTTCTCTATCCGAGGCATTTTGAATTTTTCAGGCATAGGATACGTTTTGACCCGCTTAGTGAATGGGAGGCTCTCGTCCTCTAGCATATCCCATGCCGTGAGATGCGGATCCTCCCCATCAATTCGGCGGAGAATTCGAGCATACTTGTCCTCCAAATCCTTCATCTTCGTCTCGTGGAGGCTTTGCCGAGTCTCGTCATGGTGAGATTTGTCATGGTGTCGTTTTGATCGATGAGACTTCTCTCCCTCACGCCTATCTCGGCGAGATCCTTCGTCATGAGACTTCTCACGCCGAGATCTTTCTCGCCGTGATCCACCATTCTCGGTTTCCACCCGCCGAGACTTGTCGCGGTGTTCCTCGTCTTGGATCGTTCGACGATCCCCTTGAATCGTGCTCCCGTTGTCCTCTTGGTGAGGATTAACATGCCACTTCTCCCTGCGAATTCTATCCCGCCTTTCCTTCTCACGACGTTCCTCGCGCTCCCTTTCCTTCTGGCTGCTTCGTGCCTCAGCCAATGTGAGCCGAGTGTTGAGCTCCTCGTTCTGCTTCTTGAGAACTTCCATTGATTCCACCATGTTCCTAAAAAATTCTGCCAATTCTGGACTATTGGGTGCCCCAGGAGCGCTAAGGGGCGGCTGCAACGGACAAGGCTACGGCTGGTGTGAAGAGCGTGTATTCACCATGTCGGATTTTGTATGAATGAGAAGTGATTGAAGAATCTACTTTCCCACAGACGGCGCCAAACTGTTAATGCACAGTTTTCCGATTGGTGAAGTGGCACACTTGTTGGATCCCTGGTTCAAGTGCTCCAAGTACGAATTCACCTGCACAATGTAGAAGACGATAAGATCGAAGAGACCGGGGGTGAGCCGGCGGGGCCACTCCGATGCCTAAGTCAGTATTTTTCTAAGAGTAATGAGAAAACGACAAAGCGTAAAGAGTGCTAGAGTTGCGTTACCCGAATGTGTGGAGGTGACTTGCATTATATAAGCATGGAGTGATAGTGCCCTTACCAGTGACTGACTCTTCCCTGATTTTCTGCAAGGCAGTTTGTTATTAGGGATTTGAGTAGTCATCCGTATCAGGATCTGATGGGATCGAGATAGGATTTGGTTGTTCATGGCGTTTTAAATTTCGAATTCTCATAGATAACGTATCTGATTCCGTGGTTCCAGGTGCTTGGCATTTGAATTAGATGGATAAGATCGGGTCTTATGAGTTCAATCTCCTGATCCCTAAATTACAGGGCTTCGGAGGTCTCGGGCTCGAAAGTATCGAAGGCTTTGGATGATCGAGGCCTGAGACGTTCTCGGATGATCGAGGCCTGAGCATTCTCGGATGCTCGAGGCTTGAGGCCTGAGACGCTCTTGGGCTCTGATGACGTAGGCTTCCATTGGGCCCAGTAAGCTGTTGGGCCGGTTCGGTAGAGTTGATTCATGACCTAACAAACTTCAAGTGATCAAGATTGATTATTATAATTGTTTTGTTATAGTTTTATCATATAGAATACCCAATTTTGGTGTTAACTACGAACAATAATTTATAAATTACAAGGTTATGAGTTAAATCTTTTATATGATAATCTGATTATTTAAACCTAGTCTTATTTATTATAGGGATAAATGTAAAATTGGTCCTTTTGGTTGGTCTAAATTATAAATCACTCTATGGGGTATAAAAAGTAATTTATAGGTCCCCGTAGTTTGTCTAAATTACAAATCACTCCCTGGTATAAAAAATAATTTATAAGTCCTCAAGGTATATACACCAAAATAACAGTTTATTATTTGAAATCAATTTTTCCTAAGTAAATTAACAAATTTTGATGATTCCTCTCTTTAGAATTCATCTCTCTCTCTTCTTCTCGACAACACCAAGAAGAATTTTAAGAGGAGGGAAGATCTAGATCTAGATCTTCCCTCCTTCCCTTTTATGGTAGCAGTGCTTGGTGTATTCTCTGTAGGCTCCTCCAGTCTCCGTTTATGGCGGGTGCTTTAGATCTAGTTTGTAGATCTAGATCTAGATGTAGTCTCTTCAACCTTAGATCTGATTATCCTCTTCGGCCAAGGCGTGTCTTCTGAAGAGATGTCTATGATGTCGTGCTCCTCCGTTGCTACTTGTGGGGATTTTGTTTCTTTTCTTCTTTTTTGTTTGTCCTAGCCTTCGGGTTGAGGATGGAATAGATCGGTGTGGGGGCTTAACTCTCATGGCCAAATTTTTAGTTTTTAGTTGTTTTTATTTTTGTTTTTGTATTTTGGCTACCCATGTCTTGGATCTAGTCTATACGAAGCAGATTTGTTCCTTAAATGTAATTGTACATGCGTTAGCGGAAGCTTGAAGTCATTTTTATGATTTTATAACCTTCATAGCTTTTGGCTATGATTTTTCAAAGCTGTATGCTCAGTGATGTAAGAGCTTTATGCTCATAAAATTTCATTAATGGAAGTTCCATATTTTTCAAAACAAAAAAAAAAAAAATTCACTTTGTCACGTCATACCCAATAAAAATACGACACATGTTATTATTAATTTCTGACTTTTAAAAATAACAATTATGATTTTTCACATAAATTTACAACGTCAGCTAAGATTACACATCAGCTCTCACTTCACGTCATACTGGTATAGTAAATTAACTTAATCTCTTATATCTCCAAGATTTTACCTTGTGCGTAACCCTCCACCATCTTCATTTTCCTCAACCGCTTCACAAAATGTTACTGTCAAATTTTCGCAAATACTTTCAAATCGTAGCAAGGAAGATGAATATGAGGGAAGGTTATGCACAGAGTAAAATTTTGGGGATAAAAGAAATTATGTTAATTTTGAGGATAAAATAGATTACTGTAGCAGTATGACGTGACAAAGTAACGGATTATATTAATTTACTTAACATAAATTGATTTTAGGGAGTAAACTGTTCTTTTGGCCTACCTTGAGGACCTATAAATTATTTTTTATATCACAAGGAGTGATTTATAATTTAGACCAATCACAGGGACCTAAAAATTATTTGTTATACCACATAGAGTAATTTGTAATTTATTCCAACCATGAAGACCAATTTTACATTTGTCTCTTCATTATAACTTATGGACCTTATATGTATATAGTAAATAATAGCATATATGTAAACAGTAATATGCTCAATGCTCTTGAAATAAATAAGTAAATAAACAAATTTATTTAATTAAAAATAAAATGTCATGCAAATTAATTGAACCCTAACACTCCATGATATTGAGCTCAAACTAAGAAGGCATTGCTGATGGTCCAGTTGATGAAGCTATCCGGTAGAATTCTGGAAGTCCCATATAACCCATATATAGCTTCAAGAAGATGGCTAGCTAACAGTTCCGGCCGACGGTGCTCTCGGGTGTTTAGACAGGTAAAACCTATGTTTTGATCATCGAAAAACGCCAATGCTAAAAACCCAACATTTTGTTTTTGTCGAGTTTTTTTTTTTTTTCAAAATAAATTTCTTCGGTACCCAAAAATAAATCTTTGCATGTAAACCTTTTCAATTGTTTAGCATGCCTTATTTTAACAGGAGGGAAAAACATTCAAGATTATGAATCATATGTACAGAGGTTTTCAAATCCCATATACGCCTTCTCCTGAATATCTACAACCATCGTTTCTATGCCCACCCCACCTGTGTAGAAAGAAACAAAAAAGTTCACAGTTAATGAAGAAAAAATGAATCAAAATCCATATCTAGGCTGAAAGCATATATAATTAGACGATCAATATCTGATCAATCAATAATGACACATACCTAGTGAAATTGCACTGATAAAAATGGTAGAAGCCAGAATGAAGATGATCAAAGATGCTCTCCCAAGTATAGCGATCACCTTTCTTACCACATGTTGCCCTGCAAGGGCAGAAATGGATGCGATGGCAAAAAAGTAGACAGCTGCCACAAAAATCAGGAGGAAAAAAAAAAGAAAGATAATTAATTACCTGTGTTGAATTTTGAAAGGAAAAGAAGAAGAAAAAAAAAATAGAGGAAACTTCACTTTATCTCCTAAATTTTCATCATGTTTGCAATTATACTTCTAAATTTAAAAAATTTCTCAATTTGGTGTATTAAATCTTTCAAATTTCTTTTTTTTCAATTTTACCCTTCCCTTAGGATTTTCAATTAAATCATCTTAGACAGTCAAAATTTTCAAAATATTCGTTTCCCAGTTCCCATACATGAATTTTTGAAAAAAAAAAAAAAGAAGAAGGGTATTTTGAGAATTTTGACAAGATTTAACCAAAGAAACTTAATGAATGGGTGAAAATGTAAAAAAATTAAAAGTTTAATACACTTAAATAAGAGTTTTTTAACTTTAAAACCATTGGAATGCTAGTGATGGAAGTTTTCCTAATAAAGTAATTTCCTTGATGTACAATTTGAGTTGACTTACCATAAGGAACTGGGAAACGTTTGAGAAGGTAATATTCTACAACAGACATGGATGAGGAAAATGTCATGGCAAAGGTGGCTGTGGCACTTGAAACCTGCAAGTTATCACCAGATCCGCCAAACTCAAGTTTTAATTAGAATGTCCTTTTCTGGTGTCTAAAAAGTCAAGATGGAAACTTTGTTGGATCTAATCACTCAATAAGATCTTTGGAGTTTCTTGAGAAACAACACTATGCTCCCTTGACTTCGTTGCCCATCTTAGTGAGGCAACTGGGCTAAATTAAAATAAGCTACAATATTAAGTTGATAGCAAAAAATTATAAAAAAATTAAGTTTCAGATCTGGTTTGAGTGCTACAGTGCTAAGAGGTTGAGTCGTGTATGCATAATATATATCAATAAAAAAAATTTTTAAAAAAATCCATACAATTATTTTTCTTTTAGAATAGTAAAAACTGATAAATAAATAATATTTTAAATAAAATAGTAAGAGTAAAAAGATAAAATATAGAGTTTAAACCCTTTTAAAGAGTAGGTAATTTGAGTAAAAGATAAGAGCTGATCCTTATCTAAAGCTTTTGGTGAGATGGAGCTATCCCAACAAATATGGCCCTCTAATGAACCGCTTGAAGTGAAATGGAGAGGATTCCTCTGCAGAATGGATGTACCATCAAAGTACTACTACGTAATAAAGATGTTGATGGGACAAGAAGGGCAGCAGTAAATGCACCTGAGGAGGGACTCCCAGCTCTAGAAAAAGTGGACCCAAAATGAACCCTCCGCCAAGACCAAGCAGCCCACCAACAACTCCAGCTAATATTCCACATGCACAATAGAGGATCAGCTGGTGGACTCGCCAATTTGTGCCTTCTTCTCCCTTTGATGCAATGGTTCTCCTTCCTTTGTACAGATTGATGGCTTCAAATGAACTTACTCCAACAGTCACTGGGATCTGAAGAAGAAACAACAAGAAATTAAGGAAAAAACCAATTGAGACATTTGTTCTGTTCTTGTTCAAGTTGTGGGAAGGTTGGATTACGCCACCTACCTGCAATAGATTTAGTACCCAATAGGCCGCTGAGCAAGTGGTGGTGTAATTCTGTGTCCAACACATGAGAAAACACATCAGCCTAGCTAGCTCTTTGATGCATGAAACTTAAAAGGGAAAATTCTAAAAGTTGAGCAGATAGCTGATAATAACCTTAGTAATCTCCAGTGCAAGGATAATGACCCAGACAGCAAAAAGAATTCCAACTTCCTTCAAGTGAAGATTCTCAAGAACAGAGACCTGGGGGGAATTTACAGAAGTGGCATGAGTCTAAGGAAATTATGTTAACTATGTATTATTATGCATATATTCTTACCTTTGGCTTTTCAGATGAATCAAGGCCATTGTTTGGGGCTCCTGGTAGGGGTTTGTAGCTGATCTCTTCAATATCATTACCTGATTGAGAACATGTTAGCCAGGACAAAAAGTTTGGAGATGAGGACAAAATGAGAGATTAAAGTTCATATATCACCTGTTGATTCCAAGGCTCTAGCAGCTTCCTCTTTAATTATGGTTTCCTTTTTCCATGTTTCAACACCCTTGAGGAATGCCTTTGTTGAAGTTACTGCAGGGGAATTATGAGCAGATCAGAGAAGTCATGGAAGAAGAATATATGGAGATCGCAATTGATTCAAACAAATCAATACCTAGGAAGATGATAATCAACAAGATTGTGATCATCCAGTCAGCAAAAATCACATTGAAAGCGACCCCAATACTGATTCCCAGCATCAACATTGGTTGAAAAAGAAGTGCAAGATCATAGTCAATGATCGGTAGGTCAAGTGTGGGATGCCTTTGCCTTAAATTGTAGAAAACAGTTGCAGCAGCTCCACCCATTATCATACCTGATCAAACAAATTCCAAAACACCAAAAAAAAATTGGTCATTTTTTTTTAATCAAAATAAATCGGAAAAGATCCTCTGTACTTACATTTTGATATAGCTGTTGATGATTTCTGATCAAAACCAATGATGAGGGTGAGCATAGGAACAAAAATGCCACCCCCACCAACTCCTCCCACACTTCCAAATGCTGCTCCAAAGAATCCTATTACGGTGCCAACAACAATTCTCCACCCAAATTCCATATCCTGTGAACCCGAACTTTCAAATTAACACTTCCAACGGTATTCACCATCAATTGGCAGAAATTTCAACCATATTCAAATGCAAAAGCTAAAAGAGAACAACAAAAAGTTGGAGACGAGGTTACTTTTAATGATTACAATATGATTTGAAAAGACAACAAAAGTTGGACTCACCGGCCAAACATGTACATAACCCAATCGGTCCGGTTGCCATAAGGAATGAATCAATCTTTTCACATTGTAATTTGAATCTTCTTGCCCCATGCTTTCTTTTGCCAAAACAAACACCGAAGCCACAAGGACAAGGCTAATCACAACCATTTGAATTAACCTCGAATCCCACCATTGCGATCCAACCCCAGCCATCATATCCTTCAATATATCAACTCCTTTTTCAACTTTTCCTAAACCCAGAACTCAAAACATGCAGAAAAATTAAAGAAAAGCTCGAATTTTGAACTGAAGATAACCACCACAAAAAAGCTCTGCTCCCCTTTTGAGAGCAGTACTATAAATTTCAAGACCAAAACAGAAAAGGGTTCACGAAAAGCCACTCTATCTAGCTCTTTGGAGTTCAAAACAGAGGAGGAAGAACATAAATAGATTGAATCTCAGATTTAAACGCTTCACGTCCAAATTTGTAATCAGAATTCTTAAATATTATTACTCTGTCAGCTGAGTTGGTAGGTATTGTTAACCAAACGCTGCACGTGCATGAACGAGGAGCAAGAACTTAACTCGTAAGAGTTTACGAGTTGAATTTATTCAACTCAACTGAGCGGAGACCGAGCCAAAGATAAAAAGACCTAAGACTGTTAGCTATACTTGTCGTTCCTTTGCAGCTTCTGTTTGATTGGTAGTATATTGGTCTACAAGTCTCTTTATTGTCTCTATACATTTGTTGTCTGTCTCCATGCATTTATTATTATTTTTATTTTGGATAAGTACCGACAGAAGCGTGGTCTCCTTCATGCTTGAGCTTCCTCTTTCTTTTTTTTTTCTTTTTTTTCTTTTTTTTCTTTTTTTTTAAAAAAATAAAATATTTAATGATATAAGAAAATTCATTTAAAATAATTAAATTTTAATTTATTAATAATTTTAAAAATCAAGTCAAATATGAAATTTCTTATATCATTGCCCGTTTGAGGAACTTAAATTAAAAAATTTGGTATTTTTCATAGCAGTATAAAACAGGCTCAAGTCGATATCAATGGGACACGTGATTATAAAAATTGTTGCAAACATAAAGGGTACGAACATGTTTATCCATTGGTACTAACCCCATGGGCCATGGGCCATTTGAAGGTTGGTCCACATAATTAAGCACATTTGCTATTCAAATTTTAATAGTAATAATTAATAATAATAAGAGATAAATATGTCCCAAGAGGTAGTTCAATCGGCTAAGATCACGCCTAATGAAGCGGATGTCATTAGTTCGAATCCTCCTCTTCCCTCTTATGTGAATATGTCAAAAAAAAAAGAATAAAAAAGAGATAAATATAAAATTGGTCTTCGTGGTTGACATAAATTACAAATTATCCCCTGTGATTTAATAAATAATTTATAAATTCGTATAGTTGGCTTAAATTACAAATAACTAGGTGTAGCATAAAAATTAATTTATAGGTCCTTAAGGTATGAAAAAATAATAGTTTATTATCTTAAATCAATTTCTATTGAGTAACTTAACAGAATCATTACTTTGTCACGTTGTACCCAATAAAAACGTGACATGTGTTATTATGAATTTCTAACTTTAAAAAATGACAATTAGAATTTTCTACATCATTTTAGGACACCAACTAAGATTATACATTAATCCTCACTCCACGTCATTCTGTTACAGTAAATTAACATATTTTCTTTTATCTTCAAAATTTTACTCTATGCATAACTCTCCATCATTTTCATCTTCCTCGCCACGATTTGTGAACATTTGCGAAAATTTGACAGTGGCATTCAGTGAAGCGACTGAGGAGATGAGTTTAATTTAATGTAGCAATATGACGTGGAGTAATGGCTAATATATAATCATAGTTGATATCCTAAAATTATGTGAAAAGTTCTAGTTGTCATTTTTGAAAGTCCAGCATTAAAAAAAAAAACATGTGTCCCATTTTTAATTCGGTATGGCTTGGCAAAGTGACGGATTTTGTTAAGTTACTTAACATAAATTGATTTCATAGAGTAAACAGTTATTTTGGCCTACTACCCTATGGACGTATAAATTATTTTTTATACCACATGGAATAATTTATAATTTAGGTCAACTATAAGGACTTATAAATTATTTTTTATATCACATGTACGTAATAATTTGTAATTTATGCCTAACACAAGATCCAATTTTACATTTATCTCTAATAATGATAAATATTATTTATGAACATTTTCCTACAAATAAAATGTTTTTGAGATATATATATAATAGAACTTTTGAAATTGGATTCGAAAGATTTGCTTGAAACGCTTGAATTTTCCAGTGAGCGTTCGACTTTGTGCATAGAATTTTTTTTTTTTTTTTTTTTAAATGGGGGACTATTTATAACCTTACTTGGGTGAAGAGATTCTATAAAGAGGTCTAGGATACTCTAAACCTAGTTAGAGAGGGAGAGGGAGAGGGAGACAAAGAGAAAGAAATCAACTCTTGAAGGTTTGGTCTCTCTTGCTTGGAGCCTTGGAGGACTCCTACCTAAGGGTATTAGCATAAGTAACATTTAATTAACAAGTTTGAATCTCTCATCCCATCTGTTAGTTTGAAGTATTGGCTAATGTTCGTGAGCAAAATGGAAAGAAAAGAGCCAAGCTAGTACAAGCGTTCGGACGGGATTCATAGTCGTCCGGACGTGATGCAGTCAAGGACTCCAGTACTAAAACCCGAGAGCTCCGTTCGCAGTCCCGTTCGCATCCCGTCTGGACGCCTCCGAACGCGCCGCGCCAAGATTGGAGAATGCGATGAAACCCTAGAACCGTCCGGACCCCCATCATTACCGTCCGGACGGCCTGCTTTAATGAAGCCCATTTCCACGTGTTATTAAGAGCCCGTCCAGACAGCCCAAGTTCCCGTCCGGAAGCCACCTACCTGTAACAGTTTTATTTGGATTGTAACTGTTTCCTAGGTCTAGGTTTTGTGGGGCTATTATAAATTCACCTCTATAGAATGTTAGAGGTACGGATTTTGAACCCCAGAAAGTTCGTGAGAGGCTGTGCTTAAAGAGAGAATTATTGTGAGCCTTGTTGTTCCTCTTAGAGGATCTTTGTTAGTTTGTTTGTGAGCGTAATTGAGAAGTCTATCGGAAGGGTCCGGTAAAGGAGAATCACGTTGAAGAAGATTGTGAGCAAGGAGACGAGTTGGAGGCTTGTCGATCTTATAGAGCCAAGGTCTTGCAAATGGTTGTAAGTGTTCCTAGTGTCTGTAATCTCTGGATAATCTTTTGATAGTGATTTCCTGGGTTTGGCTGCCCCGGAGAGGTTTTACTTTTAGATCTGTTTCTAAAAGGTTTCCTCTTCGTCACCAAAATCCTTTGTGTTTGATTATTCATATTTTGGTGATTGCGTGCTTAGATTTAAATATCCGTTAATTCCGCATAAACTGTGATATTTGTTTAGCATTTTTTCAATTGGTATCAAAGCGGGTTCACTTTGTTTGGATTAAATTCCTGAGTGTGATCCTTGTTTATTTTCTAACATGTCTCAATCCCTTAATACTGTGCCTAATTTTGATGGATCAAATTATGGCTATTGGAAGTCCCGTATGAGATTTTTCTTAAAATCAATAGACGTTTGGTCTGTTATTGAATCTGGATTTCAAGCTCCAGATAAGCCGACAGCTGAATGGTCTATTGCTGAAAACAAATCTCGTGTGGCGAATGACAAAGCCATGAATGCACTGTTCTTAGCAATTTCACAAAATGAACACTCTAGAATTTCAAATTGTGATAGTGCTAAAGATGCATGGGAGATTCTAGAAACTATTTATGAAGGAACAAATCTTGTTAAAGCTGCAAAACTTCAAATGTTAGTTTCTAAGTTTGAGAAAATTGAAATGTTAGAGGATGAGACTTTTGATGACTTCTTTGGTAAACTTAGTGAAATTAGAAACTCCATGATAAATCTAGGAAAGAAAGTTTCTGACACTAAGATAGTTAGAAAGGTTATGAGATCACTCCCTGAAAGATTCAAAATGAAGGTAACAGCCATTGAGTCATGCACTGATCTGGAAACCATGAGGATAGAAGAGTTAGTTGGTG
>CM017321.1:27323309-27480362 GCA_006937295.1 Carpinus fangiana
TTTTTTTGTTGTTAAAATTTTTCAAAAAGACAAAAATATGTTTAGTTAGTTGGTTCTCTTTCTTCTTTTGTCTTATGCACCTTGATAGTCCATTAAATTCTCATGTTGCCTTTGTGGATTTAATTCCTTGTGTCTTGGAATGTTCTTAATATGCATGAGATGAACTTTTGTTCAATGGACTTGTTATTGTGGTTACCTAAAGCCTGAGCTTATGTGGTACGTTTTGCCTATGCTTAATCTCTTGTGCACATTTAAGCTTATTTTTTTTGGGTAACCATATGAGGTTTTTGACTAGTATTTGTTTCAAATTGACCATTTGCTAGTTGAACCTAGGGCTTAAAAATTTCCTGCTTTCTCGGTTGTGATCAGCACTACATGTTTAAGGACACTTTCTCATAGAGAAAAAGAAACAAAATAGTGAAACAAATAAATCAAAAGATCACATTCCAAAAGGAATTTATTTCACTGTGTCAAACTTGTGCAAATTGTTTTACAATGAGAAATGTATAGGATGAGAGTGACTAGGCCCTAGTATGATAAGGTTTGACTTTTGATCTGAGATACTTGTCAAAACCTCATGGTGGTGAAACTCAAATTTTTTGATGGCTCACACACACTACACACAAGCATGGGTTGGATGAAACATTTCTATTCAGCTTGGGTTAAACAATTTCAATGTCTTGTTGTCACTTAAAATCTCATGTATATTTTGTATATTTGGAGCATGTTTGGGTTATTCATTGCTGAATTTCATGAGATTTTGATGTGTGTATCATGTGTGTTCATTTGACTTTTGAGGGGGAGAAACATGGTTTGATTTTCAGTTTCTTGTTGATTGTTGAGTAACATTTTGAGGGGGAGTTTCTGCTATTCATGATTCTGCATTATCTTCTTGCATTTTTATTTATGTGATCATGAGTTGAGTTTAAATTTTTTCTGTTCCACATATGCCTTAATTTTTTGTTGAGTGTTTCAGGAAACATGTTACCGTTTGTCAATTTGTGACAAAAAGGGGGAGTATTTGTTGGGGGAGATGATTTTGTTCCCGAAATTGCCAAAGGGGGAGTTTGTTAGTTTGAAGTATTGGCTAATGTTCTTGAACAAAATGGAAAGAAAAGAGCCAAGCTAGTACAAGCGTTCGGATGGGATTCATAGCCGTCCGGACGTGATGCAGTCAAGGACTCCAGTACTAAAACCCGAGAGCTCCGTTCGCAGTCCCGTTCGCATCCCGTCCGGACGCCTCCGAACGCACCGCGCCAAGATTGGAGAATGCGATGAAACCCTAGAACCGTCCGGACTCCCATCATTACCGTCCGGACGGCCTGCTTTAATGAAGCCCATTTCCACTTGTTATTAAGAGCCCGTCCGGACGGCCCAAGTTCCCGTCCGGACGCCACCTACCTGTAACAGTTTTATTTGGATTGTAACTGTTTCCTAGGTCTAGGCTTTGTGGGGCTATTATAAATTCACCTCTATAGAATGTTAGAGGTACGGATTTTGACCCCCAGAGAGTTCGTGAGAGGCTGTGCTTAAAGAGAGAATTATTGTGGGCCTTGTTGTTCCTCTTAGAGGATCTTTGTTAGTTTGTTTGTGAGCGTAATTGAGAAGTCTATCGGAAGGGTCCGGTAAAGGAGAATCACGTTGAAGAAGATTGTGAGCAAGGAGACGAGTTGGAGGCTTGTCGATCTTATAGAGCCAAGGTCTTGCAAATGGTTGTAAGTGTTCCTAGTGTCTGTAATCTCTGGATAATCTTTTGATAGTGATTTCCTGGGTTTGGCTGCCCCGGAGAGGTTTTACTTTTAGATCTGTTTCTAAAAGGTTTCCTCTTCGTCACCAAAATCCTTTGTGTTTGATTATTCATATTTTGGTGATTGCATGCTTAGATTTAAATATCCGTTAATTCCGCATAAACTGTGATATTTATCTGTTTAGTGTTTTTTCACCATCCTTGGTGTATTAATGAATATTTTAAATTGACATTCTAATATGATCTTTTCACATCCCTACATCATGCTTTTATAACACCCTAGGGTTCCATTTGATTTTCTTCGTAAACAAAGTAAGTACATGATATTTTAGCAGGTATTTATATTTTAAATGCGAAAATCTAAGCCCACAAATAATAAAGAGTATTAAATAAAATAAAATAATTAATTCCACTATTTTTTTAATCCCTTTTAATTTATGGGGCAGTAGGCCACTGGACAGTCATAACTCATACGACTAGCATATGGACCAAAAGAAGGCAAGGCAGTGAGGTGAGCAATAGAAAGGCACAGCAGAGGGCATAGGGGGCCAAAGGAACTTGTTGAACTTCATAATACAAGTGGGGCTACATATTAAAATTTTACGCAATTTGAGTTGTCACATAGTTAGCTACCAAATGGTGAGCTAATGTAACGCCTCGAGAAAACATTAATTAGTAATTAATTTCACAACGCATCACCTTATTCTCATTCAGACAAAATGGAAACACGGAGGGACAAAGAGTTTACATGCAGCGAAAGCCTTCACTTGATAAAGTAAACGAGAAAATCCCACCATAGAAAATCACCAAAGATAAGCTTAAACATCTAAACATAACATAAATATCCATCTAGTGTTACGATCTATCAATCATCAAGTCGAAAGGAAGTATTACATACCAAAGCTAAAGGTTCTAATGCATTGAAAGACAAAGATAACTGCCATCCAAAACAACGAAATTCTCAACGGTGACAAAATATCAAATACTAGATATAAAGAAATCCTAAGGTTGTACAATCCAACTCTGCACCACTAGCCTCCATCATAGCTACAAACTCCAGGTCGGAATCAAAGATCATCCTAGACAGATCATTCAAAGACATCCTTGTGCTCGGTTGTTGTAATACCTCGAACATTAATTGAGGTTAAGTTCACCCTAATTATAACATAAGAATGCTATGATTGATTTTTAGTTAGTAAAGTGTGAGGTCTCAGACTTTTTATGAATTTCCTGTCTAGCCTAACATTTGAAGTTGGATTCAAACGTTTGATTTCTATCTAAGAGCCTTTTAAAATTGGACACCCCAGCCCTATGTGCAGCCTTTAGAGCCTTTAAGTAGGACCTCTACGACCCCTTAAACCCCATTTTCTTCCCCTTGGTGTTGTGAGAGAGAGAGAGAGAGAGTGAGCAAGAAGGAGAATCTTGAGGTTTATCTTCAAGGAAGGTAATCTCCTACTCTATTCTCATCTCTACCGATATTATAAGCTTGTTTCCTTCGTGCTTACCTTTTGTTATAGCTTTTTAATAATGGTTTTACGTTTAGATAGTAGTTTTAAGCTTTTAAGTTGACTATTAAGAGTTTCATGTTGAGCATTGGTAGTTTAGGTTTTGGATTTTGATGAACATATGATATCTAGTGGTTTCCTTATGGTTAATCCGTTGCTTAATAGGTTAATGTGGATCGATCTTAATGTCTTGATATTAGTTTATTATGAAATTAGAGATAGGTTAGCGAGTTAACGATCTTGGACGCACCTTTCAATGCATGGACGTGTTATTTGTAGTGAGGATAGTCTTAAGCTTGTTAATAAAACCTTATATCGTGTTTGGGTGGGTAAAGTTTGAACCTTTTGTCAAAGGGGAGGTTTTGCCAGATCTTCGAATGCTCATGAAGGATTGTTAAATGTTCTTAGCCAAACTTTCCAAACTTTTGACAGGATACTTGAATGATCAATGATCATGCATGTAGTGACCCAAATAATTAACTAGGCATAAGTAACTTAGTTAAGGGGATGAATTTGGGCTTTAGGTCACTAAAACCACTTAAGGGGCAATTTGGACTATAGCGCAGACGTACGCTAGGTCAAGCAAACGTACGCTGCTATTTTTAGTGCGAACGTATGATGGAGGACCACCAGACGTATGCTCTGCAAATAGTACAGCGGATGTACGCGGGACCACCAGACGTATGCTACTTTTTGGAATACCCCCTGGTTAATATCTAGATGTACAAGACACCCTTTGGACCGCTGTGCCAAAGTGTCAGACCTATGCTAGGGTTGGGCGGACATCCGCTACTTTTCTAAGGAGTTGGTAGAGCCCCTAAGCTATTAATACCCCCTACCCCCTTCGTTTTTCACGCTTCTCTTCACCCTCAGGTTGTTTGTTGGTCGTTTTGTGAGTATTTTGTGTGTTTTGGTGCTACCAGAGGAGAAACTCTTGAGGTTTCGCTTCAAGGAGGTAACGCTCGATTACCTAACTTTTCATTATGTCTTTATGATGTTCGATTGTTGTTTTGTGTAGCTAAATCGTAATTGTTAGCTTAGTTATACTTTGAATCTTGTCCAGGTTAGCATTTTGTTAACTTAGCGTTGTTACGTTGCATGGAGGTTATATTCTGAGTTAGGAGGCCTTAGGGAGTCTTTAATAGCCCTAGGAGTCGGAGAATAGGCGGACAGTGGAGAGAAAATAAGGTTCTCCCCGAAAACCTCAAAGCAGACGTACAATCTCGAAACTGGATGTACAGCCCTAAATGTCACAGTGGACGTACGGCCCTAAGCCCGAACGTATGGTCAGAGTGTGACAGGGAAACTCCATTTTTACCAGTTGTCCCATAGCTCTTGTTTTCCTTGCTCTAGAGTTGTTTTAATAGAAGTAGGACTAATAAAAGGTTTTCCACAGATTTGGAGAATCCAGATCAGTTGGATTACTCAGAGACATTATTTGACCCAGGTGAGTTTTAACTTACATAATGCTCAATGTTATTTTTCATGCACTACATGTCTATTTTGTGTACCAAGAAAACATGCATATTTACAACTCTTACAGTTTATACTTGTTACACATGAACTCTAGCATTTTGAGAAAGCATTGTGCTGCTAATGTTAATGAAGTGAGACTTGTAAAAAAAACATGCATGTAAAATATAGACAAGATAATTTTCATCATATGACAAGGTACACTGGTACGTGCGGTATAATGGCCATTAGCTTACTATACGTGTTATCTTTATGGTCAAATGTGTGAATTATATGGGCCTTGAATCCAATGGTTGTTCGTAAGCGACGCAGCCTTAAAGAGCGGTCACTACAAGATGGACATCATTAGCGGTGTGGGCCACCCGAGGTCGGACTCGGTCGTACTACTAGTGTTATGTACGATAGTGTGTAATGGCTGGGGCAATGGCATTGTACTACAGGTCCCTCGGGATAGCACCAACCCTGCTAAGAAGGGATAATATCTCGGGTAGGCCATACTGTTGAACTATGACTGTTACTTTATATCATATGTATATATATTATATATATCACTCATAATATAAACTGTCATGATGGAACTGTCATCTGTTTTATAAAAACATCTGAGTTCATTACTAAACTGGAATAGACATTTTTGTGTTAAAAATCACTAAGTCTTAGACTTACCCCCTTTATTTATGTTTTCCTCCATCATTACGAATATCTGCGTGGTTTAGCTGCCCTAGGAGATGATGCCGTCGGAGTCGACTTAGGTGATTGCACAAGATCTGATTCGGGTCATTTTTTAGGATATGGACCCCATCTGGCTAAGAACCACGTGGGAAGATGGAAGGACTGCTTGTGCAAATATAAACGAGATTTTGATCTCATTAGCCCTACTTAAGCTTAGATCTTGGCTGTGATCTGTTGATCCTTTTTTAGAACAATGTTTATTATGGTTTGTACCCCCATACTTGATGATGGTTTGATGACCAGTACATTTGATGGTTATCTAGGTGATGATGTTGTTATATTTTCTTAGGTGCATGTTGTGTAATGTTTCATTTATTATCTCCTATTCCCATAGTCTTAGTAAAGTATTTCATTGCAGCTTTCTCGTTACAACGAAAGAGGTTAAAATCCGTGAGTCTTGTCCCGTGAGGAATAGGGCTGGGAGGCGAGCCATGGGAATAATTACTAGTTAATTGATTTGCCCATGCGGGTTGTCACAGTTGGTATCAGATCCTTTGTGTAATGCCCCATCCAAAATGCAAGGGCGAAAGTGGGTAAATTATTTTTATCTCATCACAATAGCCACTAGACGTTGCCACTACATCCTTGAATAAAAACACAGCGGAAATAATCTGTAAATATTTCGTACATAAATTGACTTGATAGGCTTGTCAATAAAATACACTAGAGCTTCTAATACATCTCATAAAATCGTTACATATAAACCTTCAATAAATATACAACATTACAATGACATGCCACAAAAGGCAACTGTACAAATCTATCAAGGAGGGCTAAACTCAAGCCTAGATACAACAATCTAAGATCACCTGTGTTCTTCTAAGATCATCTGAGACAAATGCTAATCTCTCATCATGTAACATCACCATTGTCTATGCATTCATGGAGTTAACCATGATCGCATAGGCGGATTAATGAGTCCACGGTCTCAGTAAGGATAGAAATTACTAAGTTTTCACAATAAGTCGACTTTTCATTTTCTGCAACAGTTTACAATAACAGCTACTCAACCTTACATTCGAAAACTATTTGGTAGTTGATAAAGTAAACAATGCAGTCAAGAAAACATTTAATGCATCATATACAATCCAGTTGTAAAAGTGTGCATATGCTCTGTTCCATTCAGTCACATATTCACATGAGTACATCTAGCATAAAATATCATATAAATCACATCATAAAACTTCTTTATAATTTCATGAAACATATGCACTCAAATCATGTTTTTTGTTGTGTTGCTGAGGGACTCTAACCCCCTTGTCCTTGATTTATCGTGGAAGTTGAGTGCCAAATATTGTATATTTGAGCCCCTTAACTTATATTTATTAAGCTCTTACCTTTATTATTTTCTAATTTTTTTTTTTTTAGTTTTAGTGTTTTAGTGTGCAACAGGTCATTTAACAGAAAATGCGGTTTGAGGTCCCTATTAGTGTGATTGAGCACACAGAGCTACGATCGAGCGCATCTACAATCGAGCCTAGCCATGACACGATCGAGCGCATCTACACTCGAGCCCGAGAGGCCTCGATCAAGCACATGACCACGTCATACCGACTTACCCGCGTAGCCCTAGCACCATGGCTTACTTACCTACGCCGTGGAAATACTGAAGAATTGAGAGCACTAAGTGCGATCGAGCACACTTACTCATGGCCTAGAAACATTAAACCCTAGTTTTATTTTATTATAAATAACACACTTATCTTTTCTAAACCCTACGTTTGGGAGGCGCCTTTGAGAGCAGAAACTCTTTTTTTTTGTCATTCTTTAGCCTTTCAAATGTCATTCTTTGTAAGCTTTCATTTTATAATGATTTCATTTGATTTTATCTTGCCTCTTGTTATCATGAGAGGCTTCTAAGGTTGAAGATGAAGCCTCGCCATTGATTAGTTTTATGTTTTCATGTTTTGTTCGTACAATTCCGCCCTTAATGTAATGTGTGTTCGTTTCAATTCAATTATGTGACACAATTGTGTTTGATTGTGCCGAAGTTAGATATTCATTGTGTTTCATCCGACGGATACATTCCATCTTTTGATTTACTTAGGATATCCATTGTCTTTTGTGCAAAGCATGGATACATTAGATTTTTTGAACTAAATTGGATATGCATTATCTTCTGTTAAATGGATGGATTCATTAAATTTTTCAATAGGAACAATAGAACATGCATTGTGTTTAATTGTCTGTCGGATGTATGCACTAACCATAAGAATGTATGCTTTGATTTGGTGAGGTGGATTCCGAAAACCTTAGTGCTTTTCATTTAATTGTTTTCAAATCATTTAGTTTAGTTTATGTATTTTGCACGACACAACCACTCGAACTTCGGAACTAGGTTGAAGTAGGATTAGTTTAGATAAAAATCTATTTTCATGACATAATTCCCTGTGGATTCAACCTCACACTTGCACACACTGTATTGTACACGACTCGTGCGCTTGCAAGTATAATTAAATTTGAACACCAAAATTTGGCGTCGTTGTCAGGGAGTTGTTTGTGGAAATTAATTTTTTGTCTAAATGGATTTTATTTTTCTATTAGTTATTTTCTTTCTGCAATTTTATTTCATTTTTATTTGTTTCTGTGTTGTTCTAAAAAAAAGAAAAAAGTGTTTGGTGTTTTTGAGTTTGTTGAAGGATTTCAAAAATTTGGTCTCTGTTTTAGCTATTGAGTGCATACTGCTTACACTCGATCGCACTTGCACCTTTTGCTACACTATCTGCGCGCCTGCGCTCGGCAGTTCCTTAATTGCGCGCGAGCACACATCAGATTGACGCTCGAGCGTAGTGCACTTATACGCTCGATCTCACCTCAGTGGCAATTGAGCGCACTAGTAGACTTCTAAATTCGAGCATGGTTACGCTCGATCGTACCAAACCTGCGCTCGAGCGTAGCTCCGCAGTCAGCAGCAACAGACCTGAAGTAGCTAAGTACAAAGTTTTTTTTTGTTTTTTTTTTTGGTTGTTTTTTATTTGTTTATTATTTTGTGCCTGTCTTTTATCTTGTATATGTTGTTATTAATTTTTTTTGAATCATCTACTTTGTTTAGTTAGTTTATTTTTGGTGTATGCTTGGTCGGAGATCCCAAAACTTTGATTTGATACCTTTAGATCCCAACCTAGAGAGAACTCTTTAGAGAACTCGTAGAGCACTTGTTGAGAGTGAAACAGTTGAGATGGGGGACGTTTTCAGAAATGCAAATGAACTAGAAAATATAGAGCAACCTAGGGATGAGAACCATGATGTGAGAGCTAAGAATGATGAGCAAATCCAAGCTTGGAACGTGGACTTCACTACATCACTTCAGGATTTGTTCACACTAGTTGCGACTAGTTCCCACTCGTGTATAGTGCTACCACCAACCAATGCCACCCATTTTGACTTATAACCACATGTCATCCAACTCCTACCTTCTTTTCAGGGCTTGGATAATCGAAACCCCTACAGCCATGTGAAGAAGTTCAAAAATATGTGTGCCACATTCAAGTTTTAGAACTTCTTTGAGGAGTCGGTCCATCTTAGACTTTTCCCTTTTTCTTTTCACGATAGAGCCAGGGCATGGTTGGATTCCAACACGCCCGAGTCAATTACATCTAGGGAAAGCTTGTTGAGTAAATTCTACAATAAGTTTTTCCCAATGTCTAAAGTGAATGAGTGCCAAAAGGAGATTAGTTCTTTCACTCAGGAGGAGGATGAGAAGTTTTCTAAGAGTTGGGAGCGTTTCAAAGCATTGCTAATCAAATGCCCTCCACATGGATATGAGAAATGGAGACTCATTCAATTCTTCTACCAAGGGCTGCCTCAGCACAACCGTAGCATGATTGAGTCAATGAATGGGGGGGCATTCTTAAGTTTGACGAGAGATTTAGCATATAAGGCATTGGACAAGCTGTCCGACAACTCACAACAGTGGGATTTTTCGAGTTATCGGGATAAATCTGCCCGTAACCCTAAGAAAGGAGGCATCTATGAGTTGAAAGGAGAAGTTGAGTTGAACATAAAGATAGATGCAATCACCAAAAGGCTTGACACTCTTAATGTAGGTCAGTCCATCAATGCTGCCAACACTTTCATTGTTGATAGTTGTTCAATCTGTGCTAGTCCTATGCACTCAGCACAGAATTGTCTATCTATTTTGGTCTTTTTCGAGTACCCGATGGAACTAGTGAACGCTTTCAATGATTATCGAAAGCAGTCAAATGGACCTTATTCAAAGACCTACAACCCAGGGTAGCGTAACCACCCTTATTTTTCGTGGAAGCAAAACCAATCAGCACATCAAGGAGGAGCTTCGCATCATGCTCATAATCAATACCCTCAAGGATTCCCTCAGACGTTTCACAATCATGGTCGCTCGGCTCAGCTAGTGCCAACATCTGCTTACCAAGCCCTAGTATAGAAGTCACAGTCATTGGAAGAGACCCTCAGGGATTTTATGAAAATGACTGGTCAATCCATCAATAACGTGAGGAGTACCACCATGGTGAACACCTAGGCGATTGCTAAGTTGGAGATGCAGATGGGTCAGTTAGCCAATCACCTGAGTGAGAGAGATAAGGGAAAGCTCCCAAGCCAGCCAATGCCCAATCCTAAGGCATTTACGATTGGAAATTCTGCAAGTCAGGCACACGGGCATGAACAAGTGCAGTCCATTGTCAAACTTAAGTCAGGGAGACAAGTGGACAATAAAGTAGTTCAAGAAGAAGAAAACCAAGTTGTGCTGCAAGGTAAAGAGAGTGGCAAAGATAAAGGTGGAAAACTTGAGCCTTCTAGAGCCATACCCACTGTTGAGGATCCCCTGAGGTTGTTTTTCCCGAAAGCTCCATATCTAGAGAGATTGAAAGCTCATAAGAAGAATGCACAGTTTACTGAAATTTTAGAGATGTTTAAGCAAGTTCAGATAAACAACCTGTTTTTTTATGCAATTCAGCAAGTTCCATCATATGCCAAATTCATGAAGGATTTGCTCATGATTAAGAGGAAAACAAATGTCCCAAAGAAAGCATATCTGACAGAGCAGGTGAGCTTCATCCTTCGGTGCAAGTTGCCAATCAAGTATTAAGGACCCTGGTTGTCCAACCATTTCTTGCATAATAGGAGCCAATCAGATTGAAAGGGCATTGTTGGATCTGGGAGCAAGTGTGAATCTCATGCCCTATTCAATTTATCTATAACTGGGGTGGGGAGAATTGGAGCCTACTTTTATGACATTACAATTGACTGACAGGTCAATGAAGAGACCAAGGGGAATAATTGAGGACATATTGATCAAGGTTGACAAGTTTTATTTCCCTGTGGACTTCATAGTGACAGACACGGAGTCGGTGCATAATATTGGGAGCCAGATTCCAGTGATTTTAGGGCAACTTTTCTTAGCTACCGCTAACGCCCTAATCAACTATAGGATGGGGGTGATGAAAATCTCATTTGGGAATATGATAGTGGAGCTCAACATATTTGACATCAATAACCAGCCACTTGATTTTGATGAGGTCCGCCCTATATGCTTAATTGAAGAGATCACTGATGAGATTGTAAGTGAGTTTAGCTTAGAGGATCCTGAGGTGGAGTACTTTGCTCAAGATGAAGATGCTCTGGACCTTGATCGGCTAATTGGGCAAGATGGTGTTTTGTATGAGGCTAGCTTGGAGGACCCTGAAATAGAGTGTTTTGCACCATCTGGGGATGATCTTGATTTTAGTAAGTTACTTTAGTAGGCTGAAACTATGCGTGAGCCGAGTATGGAGGACCCTGAGATAGAGTGTTTTGCTTAGTGTGGAGGAGACATGGACTTTGATGAATTAGTTGAGCTAGCTGAGGCCATTTTGGATCCCATTTTTGAGATGCAGCTGGAGTGTGGGGAAACCACTGAGTTATCATTCCCCACACCTTATTCATCAGCAGTTGAGCCTCCCGACTTGATTTTTGAGAGCAAATGGGTTGGATCCATACATGTGTGGCCTAGGTGGCCGAGTGTGACTATGGGGAGGAAAAAAGATAACGAGTGGTTCTCCTCTTGAGTTCAGACAGGATGGCAAGGCTGTATCGATTACAGCAACGTGAAAGCCCTTACAAGGAAAGATCATTTCCCTCCCTCATTCTATGATCAGTTTATGAAATGGTTAGCTGGATATCCTTACTTCTATGTGCTTGGTAGTTATTCTAGCTACGACCATTACCCTTTTGATCCCGGCAAGCCAGAGCATACCATTCTCACTTTTGCATTTGATGTGTTTGCCTATTCTCACAGGTCGTCTGGATCATGCAACACACCTGCGGTAGATAGTCTGGTTGAAAACTGTAAACTTAGCGCTTGTGGGAGGCAACCAGTTATTCCTTTTAATTTTTGTTGTCATTTGATTTGGTTTTCCCTATTTTGTTTTTGTTGTGGTTTTCAGGAAATTTATCTGCCATTCAAGTTTAGGGGAGTGCTCTCCTACGTCACACAAAACTTGTACCACACAGTCGGTATTGTATTTCTGGCCACATTGTGGACAATGTGTCATTTTAGTTTAGGGGTGAGGTAGACATTTCTGTCTTTCTATTTGATTATTTGTGTTGTTTGTTTTTGTTAAAAAATTCTCGCTATGTTGTTGATTAGGCATCACTTACATCATAACTATGGTTTGCATGCCATTGGTGTACTTAACTTGTTTGAACGCTACATATCATTAGAAATCTCAGTGTTTGATTCATGTGTTGGATTAAAAAGACTTCACTTGTTTGATTAATTTTTCACATGCACACTAGCATAGAGTCTGTGAGGTATGAGATTTGACTTAAGGAACGTGTTTCTTGAGATTTTTAGGTTGATGTAATGTGATGATGAAATCTTTGGCTGTTATATATATATATCATAAGTTGAGCTTTTCATTGAGTAACCGAACTTCTTGCCTCACCAAGCAATGAGTGTTCGTGTAAAAAGATGAGAAACTCCAGCTGAGTGATTGTATGGCTAGTTAGGCTTCGTAGCTCTTTTTGACTTGAGTAATTAAGCCCTTAGGGATGTCTCTACATCTAGTGCCCTAAAATCACCTGGTTTGGGAGTTACTGGCCCAACACTCAGTTCATAAGCCGATTAGAAGTTTAAAGGAGTCAAGCATTGCACAGCCTACACAAAAAATTACACTTTTTGATTCAAGCCTTGGTTGTTTTAATCATATTGCATTCCTATGAATTTTGGGGTACACATGTTTTGAGAATAATTGAAACCGCATGAGCTTGTGTTAGTCTACTTTGCACTTTTTGGAGAATGTGTTGTATCAATTTTCCAGCTATGAGTTGAATGATGTTTGGTTGCCTGGATTATGTAATTTGTATGTTCAAAACTTGTTAAAGTTGCTAATGATGTATGAACCATGTGTTTGTGTGAAAGACTTTGTCTGTCAATAACGTAGTGCCAAAAAAAATGTTTATGGGTATTATTGCAGGTAAGCCCTCACAAGACTTCACTTGTCTTCTAAGGATGCCTAGGGGTTTAAAAGGCTTGTTGTATAGGGTAAATGCAAACGTTTCTCCCACGACAGTGGACTTATGTTTCTTGCTCTTGATGTGTTTTTCATTTTGTTTTGCTAAGGGACTAGCAAAATGTAAGTTTGGGGGTATTTGATGAGTGCCAAATGTTGTATATTTGAGTCCCTTAACTTATATTTGCTAAGCTCTTAGCTTTGTTATTTTCTAATGTTTTTGTTAGTTTTAGTGTTTTAGTGTGCAGCAGGTCATTTAACAGAAAATGCGGTTTGAGGTCCCTATTAGTGCGATCGAGCGCATCTGCGACCGAGCCTAAGTATGACACGATCAAGCGCATCAGCACTCGAGCCCGAGAGGCCACAATCGAGCGCACGACCACGTCATCCCAACTTACCCGCGTAGCCCTAGCACCATCGCTTACTTACCTGCGCCGTGGAAATACTGAAGAATTGAGTGCACTTGAGCGCATTAAGTACAATCAAGCGCACTTACGCATGACCTAGCAGCATTAAACCCTAGTTTTATTTTATTATAAATAGCACACTTATCTTTTGTAAACCCTATATTTGGGAGGCGCCTTTGAGAGCAGAAACTCTTTTTTTGTCATTCTTTAGCCTTTTATACGTCATTCTTTGTAAGCTTTCATTTTATAATGATTTCATTTGATTTTATCTTGCCTCTTGTTATCATGAAAGGCTAAAATCTTCAACTAAGGTTGAAGATGAAGCCTCACCATTGATTAGTTTTATGTTTTCATGTTTTGTTCGTACAATTCCGCCCTAAATGTAATGTGTATTCGTTTCAATTCAATTATGTGACAAAATTGTGTTTGACTTTGCCAAAGTTGGATATTCATTGTAATTCATCCGACGGATACATTGCATCTTTTGATTTACTTTGGATATCCGTTGTCTTTTGTGCAAAGCATAGATACATAGGATCTTTTGAACTAAATTGGATATGCATTGTCTTTTGTTAAATAGATGGATTCATTGAATTTTTCAATAGGAACAATTGAACGTGCATTTTGTTTAATTGTTTGTCGAATGTATGAACTAAGCATGAGAATGTATACTTTGATTTGGTGAGGTGGATTCTGAAAACCTTAGTGCTTTTCATTTAATTGTTTTCAAATCATTTAGTTTAGTTTGTGTATTTTGCACGACATAACCACTCGAACTTCGGAACTAGGTTGAAGTAGGATTAATTTAGATAAAAATCTATTTTCACGACACAATTCCCTGTGGATTCGACCTCGCACTTGCACACACTGTATTGAACACGACTCATGCGCTTGTGATTACAATTAAATTTGTACACAAGTTGGCATATAGGATTGCCTTACCCCCAGACTTGGTCAGGACGCATAACATTTTCCATGTATCTATGCTGAGGAAGTACATCGCTAATGTAATACCCCGATAAAAGCCAACCTTTTTATTAGACAAAATCTTTTCCGTAGGAGCAATTAACAAAAGGTTTTCAATGAAGGTGTTTAATGAGACCCAAAACCCTTAACGTTAACCTAAACACACTTTGAACCTTTAGAGAATAAAAGCCAAACACTGATCCTCAGGAGGTGGACGTATGCTAGGTCTAGCGGACGTACGCTGTTGTCTATAGTGCAGATGTATGGAGGGGGACCACCAGACATACGCTCTGTAAATAGTACAACAGACGTACGTGGGACCACCAGATGTATGCTACTTTTTGGGGTACCCTTTGGGTAATACCTGGACGTATGAGACACCCCCTGGACCAATGTGCAAAGACCACCGGACGTACACTAGGGTTGCCGGACGTCCGCTACTCTGTCAAAAAGTTGGTGGTGAACTTTCCCTATAAATAGGCCGTCCCATCTCCCATTTCTCTCGCCCATTCTCATCCCCTGGTATGCCCCTAGGCTACCAAAACCCTTTCCTTGAGTTTTGAGTGAGAAATTGGTGAGAGTGAGCTTCAAAGAGGAGTTTCCGAGAATGGGAGACCACGTCCGTGCTTAGCTTCGGGGTAAGTTCTGTTCCCTTTGTATTTAGCACTGTTTTATCTTGTGTTTCTTGATTGTACCAAAAATAGATACTCGCAATAGCACGAATCATTTTGCAATAAAGTGGTTGTGCAAGTGCAAGGTCGAACCCACAGAGAATTGAGTTTTGTGTAAAACTAATTTAAAATGCCTAAACTAACCCTATCTTAACCTAGTTCCCAATATCAAAAGAGTGGTGTGCATAAAAAGTAAACTAATCTATAATGCATAAAAACAAATAGATAAAAAGACTAAGGTCTAAAATCCACCTCAACACATTAAAATACACAATTAATTAATACATCCGTCTATCGATTAAAAGTGATGCATATTCTAGTGTCACATTAGTTCATACATCCTTACGTCCTACGTATGTCCTATCGTGCCTATTAAAATACTCAAAGCATCCGTCCATTTGACAAAACACAAAACACAAAACACATCCTTACGTCCTACGTATGTGAATGTGATTTAACACAAACTACAATGGATAAATGAACGTAAATCGAAAGATGAAATGTGTCCATCGGACTAAACACTATAAATAAATAACTATGGCACAATCAATACAATCTTCTCACAAAATTGAAATGAAACGAACACGCATGACAAATAAAAGATTGATTAACATACAAACTAACTATGAAAGCATATCAATAAATCCATGGTGAGGCTTCATCTTCAACCTTAGTTGAAGATTTAGCCTCCCATGCTAAAGGGAGACACAATCGACAAGAAATAAAAGCAATAAATAAATAAACAATGTTTAGAAGTGTTTACAGTGAAGAACATGGAGGTTTTAGGCCTCTGAGGGTGCCTCCAAACATCTCCCAAACGTCGGTTAAAATGAAAACATAAGGGGCCTATTTATAGACAATTTTAATGTGCTGCCTGTCACGTGGGTGCGCTCGATCGCAGGGGCTACACTCGATCGCAGTGCGCTCGATCTCGAGGTGTGCGCTCGATCGCACGTAACTACTCCAGAAGTCCCACAGTGCAAAAGTGAAGTGATAGCAGCTAGGGCGACGCAGGCTTTGCGGGCTAACTAGGCATGCGCTCGATCGCGCCCCTAAGGCTCGAGCGCAGTGCACTCGATCGCACTAGCAGGGGCCAAGATTCCTTCTTTGCTCAATTCTACCCCTTTTAACCGCAGTTTACACCGAGGACCTACAACACACTAAAACACTAAAACAACACAAAAACATTAGATATTAACAAAACTAAGAGCCTAACAAACATAAGTTAAGGGGGTCAAATATACAATATTTGGCACCGATCATTTCCTAAGTATCACAGTATCTCGGCGATACGAAATTTTCCACCTATCCCCGGAAGGTTTAACCCTTATCCCAGTGATGAGCAGAAGCGAGCAATGCATACTCATCTAACTCAGATTTCAGACGAATACGCCCGAATGGAACAAGAGGAAATGTGACTGCTAAAGACTGGAGCATTACCAAAAGGATCTAATCGTCCAAGGACTGCATTTCTCTCTAGTATCAACAAGGATTATGAGGCACTGGTCAAGGATGAGGAAGACTCGTTTGAGGAGTGATAGGTCTTGGGGTAGTAATCTTTAGATGTTAGATAGCTAGGTTTTCCCTCACCCCTAGCAATGGTGAGTTTTGGTGTTTAGACATTTGGGGTTGATTGTAGAGCACAAAAGAATTTTCTCTGTACCCCGAATTTCCAAGAAATAAAATCATTTTGACCTACCTCGTTATTTCTAACTCTTTTGTGCCTTGGAAATTTTTTACTTCAGCAACGATGCCCGTTGCATCTACCACATCCTGGCTAGTCGGGTACTCCCGGTCATCAGCCACACGATGATCACTATAGAGAGGGCACGTTGCCTATATGCCCTGTTGACCGAGATTCCCATCGACTATGGCTTCGTGGTCACTTCCACCATAATGTATGTCCGACTCTTGGTTAAAGGTTTTGCATTGCCATACGGGGCCCTGGTCACTCGGATTGCGGAGCACTTCAAGGAGGACATGACAGGGCTGAGGGAGGATCAGCCAGAGAATGGGGCTATGGCTGTACGCTTCCTCAATGCAAGTTAGGCACACTTGCGGGAGGCGGAGCAGGAGCCAAGAGCGCAGCGACCACGAAGGGCAGCTAGAGCTGGCAGGGCACCTGCTAAGGTACATGAGCGCTTGGATCGCCTCAAGGCTTCACTCTGAGAGACGCGGGAGGATATACAGCAGGCTCTCTAGGCGATGCAGCGAGCCAGAGCCGAGGATCATGCTGTCTTGGACCACCTTATGGGGCCTCTGGACGTCAGAGACTACTACATCCATAGCTTCAGTTTCAGCAGAGGCCGAGGGAGCCCTGGGGCGAGAAGGAGTCCTAGTGCCCGTGGGAGCCCAGGCACGAGAGGGAGCCTGAGTGCGAGAAGGACACCGGCACGAGCATCTGCAGAGCCGACTCCAAGGAGACGACCCCGCTCATAGTTTAGTGTTGATTGATGTTTATCTTACTAGGTGTTTATTTTTATTCTTTTTCGGTTAAGTCCACCACAGCGGTGGCAATTTTGGATGTATTTTGCTACAGCTTATGTCCACCATTTTTAGGGTGGCAATTTTGTCTTGAGTATATTTTTTACTGTTTATGTTTGCCGGTTGATGTGATGCTTGTTGATCCAATCTACTCTTTCTTTTAGAGGTTGCAAAATGTTATCTAGTACGTTTTCTTGTCATTTTCAAATTGCGAAATTTTTAACATGATTTATTTTCTCTTTCCAAGTTTCGAATTGCAAAACCTTTTTCAAAAATGGATGTTTTATCCTTCGTTTTGAGAGCTCTAAATTTTGAGGATGAAATTTCTATAAGGAGGGGAGATTGTAATACCCCGATAAAAGCCAACCTTTTTATTAGACAAAATCTTTTCCGTAGGAGCAATCAACAAAAGGTTTTCAATGAAGGTGTTTAGCAAGGCCCAAAACCCTTAGCGTTAACCTAAACACACTTTGAACCTTTAGAGAATAAAAGCCAAACACTGACCCTCGGGAGGTGGACGTACGCTAGGTTTGACGGACGTACGCTACTATTTGTAGTGCGGACGTACGGAGGGGGACCACCAAATGTACGCTCTAAAAATAGTACAACAGACGTACGTGGGACCACCAGACGTACGCTACTTTTCAGGGTACCCTTTGGGTAATACCTAGGCCGTCCCACCTCCCATTTCTCTCGCCCATTCCCATCCCATGGTATGCCCCTAGGCTGCCAAAACCCTTTCCTTGAGTTTTGAGTGAGAAATTGGTGAGAGTGAGCTTCAAAGAGGAGTTTCCGAGAAGGGGAGACCATGTCCGTGCTTAGCTTCGGGGTAAGTTATGTTCCCTTTATATTTAGCACTGTTTTATTTCATGTTTCTACCTTGATGAGGATTTTCCAAGTATTCATTAAACGTTCTTTAAAGATAATAATGTTTTCAAAGGATTTTCTCAAAGAATCGTTGTTTTGTGATTTCTTGCATTGCATGTGCTATTTTACTAGCTTAGAAGAGGTTTAGGGGGTCTATGAATGTCATTGGAAACATGCACTGTTCGAATCTTGAAATGGTGTGCTTAACACATTGAGCATACGTACACCTTCGAGGTCGGACTTACGGTCAGTGGGCAGAGCACCTATTCTTAACTTTCACACATATATGCTTGGGCTTAGCTATATTCCTAGGTTTCATAAGGCTTAGAATAACAGTGTCCTGTATCCGTTATAACAGGAATTAGCTTGATCGGAGGATTCGCTCGAGTGCGCGAGGTAAGTAGACACTTACACCCTTTTTACGTAAAACATGGGATATGTCAGTTGACTGGTACGCCAGTACATGCGGTATGAACGGCCGTGGGCTTACTATATAAACTGTGTATTATGGTCAAATGTGTGTGTTATACGAGGCTTTGGATCTATTGGTTTCGTAACCTTGGTGCAACCATTCCCAATGGTTCGGTCACTATAGGATGGACGTCATTAGTTGGTGTGGACCACTCGAGGTCGATTTTTGTACCAAAAATAGTACTCGCAATAGCACGAATCATTTTGCAATAAAGTGGTTGTGCAAGTGCGAGGTCGAACCCACAGAGAATCGAGTTTTGTGAAAAACCAATTTAAATGCTTAAACTAACCCTATCTTAACCTAGTTCCAAATATCAAACAAGTGGCATGCATAAAATGTAAACTAACCTAAATGCTTAAAAACAAATAGATAAAAACACTAAGGTCTAGAATCCACCTCACCACATTAAATTACATATAATCATGCTTAGACATCCGCCTATCGATTAAGCACTATGCATGTTCTATTGCTATTATAAAATCTAGACGAATCATCCGATGTATTTACCGTTAAACAGTCACAATGGATATTGAACCAAAATCGAATCATCCGATGTATCATTGATCACAACGGATATTGGACTCAATAGAATCATCCGATGTACCCCAGACAATCATAGCCGATATTGGCCGTTTAATGATTGGCAAACAACAATCAACACAATTTTATCACGAAACTGAATTGAAACGAACACACAAAACTAAACGACGAATTAAACTAAACACAAAAACATGAAGACAATTAAATAAATCTATGGTGAGGCTTCATCTTCAACCTTAGTTGAAGCTTTAGCCTCTCATGGAAACAAAAGACAAATTAAAAGTAAAATAAAGCATTAAATAAATAAATGACGTTTAGAGGATTTACAATGAAGAATAAAGAGGTTTCTGGCCTTTGAGGGCACCTCCAAAACGTAAGGCTAAAAAAATGAGATAAGGTTCTATTTATAGACAAAATTAAATGTGCTGCCAGGTCAAGGGTATGCTCAATCATAGGTGGTGCGCTCGAGCACAGCCCTACATGCGCTCGATCGTAGTTTGTACGCTCGAGCGCACGTAACTGCTCTAAAAATCCCATGACGCAAGTTTGAATTGATGGCAGCTAGGGAGACGCGGAAAACACGAGCTGATGAGGCATGCGCTCGATCGCGCCCCTTGGGCTCGAGCGCAGTGCGCTCGATCGTACCAAGTGCGCTAAATCGCACTAGCAGGACTAGATCTTCACTTTTTGCCCTTTTTCACCCTTTTAACTGCAGTTGTAATGCAAAGACCTGCAATACCATAACACACTAAAACAAACTAAAATATTAGATATTAACAACGCTAAGAGCTTAACAAACATAAGTTAAAGGGCGTCAAATATACAATATTTGGCACTGATATACCCCGAAACTTATATTTTGCTAGTCCCTTAGCAAAACAAAAATGAAAATACAAGAAAAACAAGAAACATAAATCCCGCTTTCATGGGAGAAACGATTGCATTTAGCATATGCAATAAGCCTTTTAAACCACTAGGCATCCTTAGTGGACGAGTGAAGTCTCGTGAGGGTTTTTCAAGAATGACACCCACAAACAATTATTTGGCACTATGTTATTGACAGACAAAGCCTTTCACAAATACATGGTTCATACATCATTAGCAAATTTAACATGTTAAACATACGAACCACATCATCCAGGCATCCAAACGTCATTTCACTCACGATTGGAAAATTGAGACAACACATGCTCCATAAAGTGCAAAGTGGACTAACACAAGATCATGGGGTTTCAATTTTTCAAAAGACTTGTGTCCCAAAATTCAAAGAAATGCAATGTGATTAAAATAACCGAGGCTTGAATTGAAAAGTGCAATATTTTTGTGTCGGCAGTGCAATGCTTGACTCCTTTAAGTTCTAAATGACCTATGTAACGAGTGTTGGGCCAGTGACTCCCAAACCAGGTGGTTTTAGGGCACTAAATGTAGAGACATCCCTACGGGCTTAATTACTCGAGTCAAAAAGAGCTACGAAACCTAACTAGCCATACAATTACTTAACTGGAATTTCTCATCTTTTTATGCGAACACTCATTGTTTAGCCAGGCAAGAGGTCTGGTTACTCAATGAAAAACTCAACTTATTATCATTTTCTTTTTTTTCTTTTTTTTCATTAACAGCCAAGGTTTTCATTATCACATCGAAAAAACCTAAAAATCTCAAGAAACACACTTTAATGTCAAATCGCATACCTCACAGACCCTAATGTTAGTATGCATGTGAAATATTAGTCAAACAAGTGGAGTCTCTCTCATCCAACACATGAATAAAAAATCGGGATTTCTAATGATATGCAATGTTCAAGCAAGTTAAACACACCAATGACATGCAATCCACAATTACGATATAAGTTGTGCCCAATCAACAACGTAGCAACAAAAAACAAAAAATTTTATATACAGACAAAAGCAATCAAGACAACCAATAAAATAAACAAACAAACAGACAGAATTTTTGTCCACACCCCCAAACTTAAATGACACATTGTCCCCAATGTGGCAAGAAATACAATACAGTGGGATGAAGAACCAGGATGTGCAAAGGCCAAGGCATCCCCTGAACTTAAACACCAAAACATCTGTCAAAAACTAACAGCAATCTTTTCTCACAAGCACAAACATCAACAAGTTAATTGCTTTTAGAAACAAAATAAAATAAAACAAAATGACAAGAAATAAAATAAGAAAAAATAAAATGACTCAAAATAAAGTGCGGAAAATAAAAAAGAAAAAATACCGCACCTTCCCCGATCCCATGGGTGTCCAACCAATCCATTCCACCCTTTCTTCATAAACACTATATAGCCCTCTTGAATGATGTTTCACCATCTTATGTAGCCTAATAGCTTGCTTCGAAAAATTCTCTTAGGAATACGATTTCTAGGATTGTGATCATGTGTGCGTGAATCCTTAAAGATTTATATATAAGACGGTTCTTCGAGACATTGGAAAGATGAAACTTGTGGTTCAAGTTGTGTCTCGAGAGGGATTGTGATGAAGGAATGAACTTCAGTACTCACTTCCTTGTCATTGGGCATATTTGGATTTGGCGGGGGCTCAAATTGCTCAACTTGCTCCTCTTTTTCTTCCTCCTCATGGCTATCCACAATGAAGGGCTCAGCTGCTAATGAAGATGTGTTAGGGAATGATATCTCAGTGGTTTCCCCATTCTTAGTTCGTACCTTAGGAGTAGGATCCAATATTGCATCTACTTGCTCAAGTAACTTATCCAAATCTAAATCATCTCCAAATTGAGCAAGGCATGCTTCCAAAGGATCCTCTAGACTTCGCTCATTAATAGTCTCCTTGATAACTTCCTCACTTCCAAATGTGGTGGCTTGGACATGCTCATGATAAGAATTGTTGGGGCCATCCTCATCAATCATGTATTGCCCTCTCGCCATCTCCTAAGTTTGAAGCTCCTCTTCCTCGATTATGTTGAATTCAGCAACTAGATGACCAAGTTGTCTTTCCAACCTTGCACTTGCTTCAGTGTTTGTCATGGTTGCATCCTTGATGACCATGGTGGCATCCTTGAGTTCTTGCATGACTTGGGTATTGGACTGTATGAAGGCTTTCAAGGTGTCTTCCAATGATGATAGTTTAGGAGGATAGTCGTATGATGAAGGGGTAGAAAATTGGTTGTCGAACTGCAAATATTTAGGATGGTGCAGTTTGTTAACTTGGGGAGCATAATTTCCCATAGCATGAGTTTGCCATGAGAAATCAGAATGGTTGCTTCAATCCGGGTTATAAAAATTTGAATTTAATTCAAACTCAGGGCTAGAGAAATTGGTGTTTAGCTGCCCATATGAGAAATTGAAAAATTGTCCCCAATGTGAACAATCACCAGAACTATGGTAAGGGCTGGAGCAGCCTAAACATAGTTCATGTGAGTGCAAATTGGTAGGATTTGATGTCCTACGACTATGGAAAACATTAAAATTACTAAACGGAAGACTCATGCTTCACCCAACAGTTTAGTATGCAATTATCCCACATGAAACAATAACCATTTTTACAAAAAATAAAACAAACAAAAATACCAAAAATAATCTAACTAAACAAAAATTAAATTATTCACAAGAATTAATAACAATAAAATATAAAAGACAAGCAATTAAAATAAAAAAATAAATAAATATTAACAAATGCAGATAAAAAATTAAATACAGGCAGATTAAACAATTTAAAATAAACTAAAAATTAAATAAAACAAAAAAAAATGAAAACTGAACACATACTGCCTCGGGTCTATTGGTGCAGCCAGCAGAGATGCGCTCGAGCGGGGGACAGTGAGATCGATCATAGACACGCACAAATGTAGCAGTCTCTGCAAGTGCGCTCAATCGCAACAAATGTGCGATCGATCGCACAAGCACACTGCAATCTATCAGAAAGGCGCGCTCACTCGCAATTGCATACTAAGCGAGCGTAGGCATGCGACAATGCTGGAATAGGCTCAAGTGCACTCGATCGCAACAGAGGTGCGATCGATTGCACTATCACAGACTGAATTTCCAGAAACTTAACAAACTACGAAAATTAGCCAAACACTAACCTATTCTAATTTTTTTTTTTTTTTTAATTTTCTTAATACAAAAACATAGAAACAAATAAAGTAAATGCCGAAATAAAATAACTAGTAGAAAAATAGAATTAATCTAGACAAAAAAATTTATTTCAACAAAACAACCGATTCCCCGGCAACGGCGCCAAAATTTGGTCGTACAAAAAATAATACTCGCAATAGCACGAATCGTTTTGCAATAAAGTGGTTGTGCAAGTGCGAGGTCGAACCCACAAAGAATCGAGTTTTATGAAAAACCAATTTAACTGCTTAAACTAACCCTATCTTAACCTAGTTCCAAATATCAAACAAGTGGCATGCATAAAATGTAAACTAACCTAAATGCTTAAAAAAAAAATAGATAAAAACACTAAGGTCTAGAATCCACCTTACCACATTAAATTACATATAATCATGCTTAGACATCCGCTTATCGATTAAGCACTATGCATGTTCTATTGCTATTATAAAATCTAGACGAATCATTCGATGTATTTACCGTTAAACGATCACAATGGATATTGAACCAAAATTGAATCATCCGATGTATCGTTGATCACAACGGATGTTGGACTCAATAGAATCATCCGATGTACCCCGAACAATCACAACGGATATTGACCGTTTAATGATTCGCAAACAACAATCAAGACAGTTTTGTTACGAAACTGAATTGAAACGAACACACAAACCTAAATGACGGATTAAACTAAACACAAAAACATGAAGACAATTAAATAAATCTATGGTGAGGCTTCATCTTCAACCTTAGTTGAAGATTTAGCCTCTCATGGAAACAAGAGACAAACTAAAAGTAAAATAGAGCATTAAATAAATAAATGACGTTTGGAGGATTTACAATGAAGAACAGGGAGGTTTTTGGCCTCTGAGGGTGCCTCCAAAACGTAAAGCTAAAAAATGAGATAAGGTTCTATTTATAGACAAAATTAAATATGCTGCCAAGTCAAGGGTGCGCTCAATCGCAAGCGGTGTGCTCGAGCGCAGCCCTACATGAGCTCGATCACAATCTGTGCGCTCGAGCGCACATAACTGCTCTGAAAATCCCACGGCGCAAGTGTGAAGTGATGGCGGCTAGGGCGATGTGGAAAACACGGGCTGACGAGGCATGCGCTCGATCGCGCCCCTTGGGCTCGAGCGCAGTGCGCTCGATCGCACTAGCAAGGCTAGATCTTTACTTTTTGCCCTTTTTCACCCTTTTAACCGCAGTTATAATGCAAGGACGTGCAACACCACAACACACTAAAACAAACTAAAATATTAGATATTAACAACGCTAAGAGCTTAACAAACATAAGTTAAAGAGGGTCAAATATACAATATTTGGCACTGATTAGACGGACTAGATCGTGCCACTAGTGTTTTGTACAGTATGTTGTGCAATGGCTGGGGCACTAGTATTGTATTATAGGTCCCTCGAGACAACATCAACCCTGCTGAGAATGGGTAATATCTTGGGTTGACCATGTATGAGAGTTATGACTTATTAAGCATTAGTTTTTTTGCATTAAAACACTTAGAAAATTATCGCCGATTCTACACCATAAGTTTTGAAAACCCTAAAATCTATCAAATGGTGTATTAGTGGAGGTAATGCCCTCTTTTTGGTTATTACTCAAAATGCACGTTTATTTACTTTAATTGGGCTCATGTCATACCTAAGTGTGAGGTTTACTTACTAAGTCGTTAGACTTACGTGGTTATTATTCTTTAGGTAATCTGGTTTACTGCTATGGAAGTGGCAAGAGATGCTACTACTTGACTGGTTATGCTTTACCTATAATTAAAGGTTTGTCTTTACTATGTAGTTGCTCCATGTTCTTACTTGATGAATCATAGTAAATCTCAGATTTATTCACCTTCCTTTGCATTTACTCTGACATTTTTATAAGGGTGATTTCCTATTTGGTCACAAGTTGACACAACTGGGTGAATTGCCAGTGACTCCACCGGATTAGCCGAGGCTAATTTTGGGGGCGTTACAACTAACCACGATATAGTTGTGGAATACAAGCCGTTGAAAATTCAGGAGGGATTAACCTACGTTGAGGAACCAGTGAAGATCATGGATAAGAAGGAGCAAGTGCTACATACCAAGATGATTCCTATCATTAAGGTATTGTGGTGGGAAGCAGAGCACGACATGCGGAGTTGCTATCCACATTTGTTTGAATGACTGTGTATGACTCTTTTCTTTAAGATTATACTTGGACAGTATACCTATTTCTATTTTGGGTGAGGAAATAGTTGACTAAGAAAGAGTTGTTTTCTCTTCAGGATTATGGCACCTATACCGATCAACCAGAACTGCATGCGGAACTACTCTTTCTATGAGCTGATGGACCTAGGAGTAGAGATTGACGATGATTGGTATAGTGTGGGCAACATCGAGTACGACACGCTCGATGACTTACGATGTGATTTTCCACAGCTGTCTGAAGACGACGTAGTGCCAGTTAATGGATGGGAGGAGATGCCCCAATAACCTACTAGGCACGATTTTGATGACTCTACGGACAGAAGGTAACGTTTTACTCCTTTTTAGGTGTTGTTCTTTTGGTATTTGTCTAGAAATTTTGAGACGAAATTTTTATAAAGAGGGGATAATGTAATGACCCAAATAATTAACTAGACATAAATAAATTAGTTAAGGGGATGAATTTGGGCTATGGGTCACTAAAATCACTTAAGGGGCAATTTGGACTGTAGCGTGGACGTACATTAGGTCAAGCGGACGTATGCTACTATTTTTAGTGTAGAGGTACGATGGGGTACCATCGGACGTACGCTCTGCAAATAGTATAGTGGACGTATACGGGACCACTAGACGTACGCTACTTTTTGGAATACCCCCTGGTTAATACCTGGACATACAAGACACCCTTTGGACCGCTGTGCAAAAGTGGACGTACGCTAGGGTTGGGTAGATGTCCGCTACTTTTCTAAGGAGTTGGTAGAGCCCCTTAGCTATAAATACCCCCTACCCCTTTCATTTTAAATGCTTCTCTTTGCCCCCTGGCTGTTTGTTGGTTATTTTGTGAGTTTTTCTGAGTATTTTGTGTGTTTTGGTGCTACCGAAGGAGAAACTCTTGAGGTTTCGCTTCAAGGAGGTAACGCTCGGTTACCTAGCTTAGTTATGCTTTGAACCTTGTCTAGGTTAGCGTTTTGTTAACTTAGCGTTCTTACATTACATGGAGGTTATATTCTGAGTTAGTAGGCCTTAGGGAGTCTTTAATAGCCTAGGAGTCGGAGAATAGGTGGACAATGGAGAGAAAATGAGGTTCTCCCTGAAAACCTCGAAGCGGATGTACGATCTCAAAACTGAACGTACGGCCCGAAGTGTCACAATGGAAGTACGGCCCCGAGTCTAGACATACGGTCAAAGTGTGACAGGGAAAATCCATTTTTACTAGCCGTCTAATAGCTCATGTTTTCCTTGCTATAGAGTTGTTTTAGTAGAAGTATAACTAATAGAAGTTTTTTCACAGATTTGGAGAACCCGAATAAGTTGGATTACTCAGAGACGTTATTCAACCCAGGTGAGTTTTAACTTACATAATGCTCAATGTTATTTTTCATGCACTGCACGTCTATTTTGTGTACCAAGAAAACATGCATATTTACAACTCTCATAGTTTATACTTGTTGCACATGAACTCTAGCATTTCAAGAAAACGTTGTGCTGAAATTGTTAATAAAGTGAGACTTGTAAAAAGAGCATTCATGTAAAATACAGACATGATAATTTGCATCGTATAACATGGTACCTCGGTACATGTGATATAATGGCCATGGGCTTACTATACATGCTAGCTTTATGGTCAAATGTGTGAATTATATGGGCCTTGGATCCAATAGCTATTCATGGCTGGCATAGCCTTAACTGGCGGTCATTATAGAATGGACATCATTAGCGGTCTGGGCAACCCGAGGTCAAACTCGATCGTGCCGTTAGTATTATGTATGGTAGCGTGCAAGGGCTGGGGCACTAGCATTGTACTACAGGTCCCTCGGGACAACACCCACTCTGTTGAGAATGGGTAATATATTGGGTAGACCATATTATTGAACTATGACTGTTACTTTGTGTATATTTATATATATATCACTCATAATATAAACTGTCACGATGGAACTGTCATATGTTTTGTAAAAACATCTGAGTTCATTACTAAACTGGCATGGGCATTATTTGTGTTAAAAATCACTAAATCTTAGAATTATCCCCTTTATTTATGTTTTCCCCCATCATTACGAATAAATTGCGCGGTTTAGTTGCCCTAGGAGAGGATGCTATCGAAGTCGACTTGGGTTATTGCACATGATTTGATTCGGATCATTTTTTGGGATATGGAACCCATCTGGCTAAGAACCATGTGGGAAGATGAAGGGACTGCTCGTGTAGATATGATCAAGATTTTGATCTCATTAGCCCTACTTAAGCTTAGATCTTGGCTGTGATCTGTTGATCCTTTTTTAGAACAATGTTTATTATGGTTTGTACCCCCCTACTTGATGATGGTCTGATGACCAGCACATTTGATAGATATCTATGTGATGATGTTGTTATATTTTCTCTGGTGCTTGTGTGATATTTCATTTATTATATCTTATTCTCATAGTCTTAGTAAAGTCTTCCGCTACACTTTTCTCATTACAACGAGAGAGGTTGAAATCCCTGAGTTTCATCTCATGAGGGACAAGGCTGAGAGGCGAGCCATGAGATCAATTACTAGTCAATTGATTTGCCCATGCGGGTCGTCACAATTGGTATCAGAGCCTTTGTGCTTTGAAAGGCTATGGGATAAAAGGAAAGTGAACTTAGGCCATGATCACACCAGTGATTAGGCTAGATAAACGGTTAGGACTTAGCCTTTAGATTTGGTCGCTTGGTTCTAGAAGAGTCGGTTCTAACTTTGCTCTTCGTTTCAGAGTATGCCGCCCCAAAGGAACCCTACAACTAGACCTAACACACTGGAGATCGGAAGCCCTAAGGGCAACGTTCATCCCGAGCCGGTGGATATCCCTAAATATGAAGTAGCACCCCGAGAAGTCAAGTGATGGACACGATTGGCCAGTTGGTGTCGGCCTTAGATCACAATAAGGTTGTGAGACAGCTAGTTAAATGGACTAGATGTTCTCTAAAGGACTTCTGTATTCATCACTCATAGAGTTTTGATGGGAGAGACGATCACATCAATGCAGAGAACTGGCTGAACGATGTGGAAGAGTTGTTAGCCACTGTTGGATGCACGAATGAGCAAAATGTGGCTTATACTGCTTACAAGCTGACGGGATAGGCCAAGCCCTAGCGGCAAGACAAGAAAGTTGTGCTTGTCGCTGACTTGGGTTTGGAGACTGCCATTTCTTGGGATGTCTTCAAACACGAGTTCAACCGGCACTTCTTTTCCCGAGTCATGCAGAAGGCAAAGGCACGGAAATTCTTGGATCTGGTCCAAGGAGGGATGTCAGTGATCAAGTATGCCACGACGTTTCTACAGTTGTCGCGTTTTGGCATGTACCTCATTTTGAATGAAGAGAAAAAGGCGAAGAAGTTCGAGCGAGACCTGAACTCTTGCATTCCGATCATGATGAGTTGCTTCGACATTCAAGATTTCTCCCAGTTGGTCGATCAAGCATCGATCTACGAGGAGAGTCTGAAGGAGAATGCGGTTGAGTACGCGGATCAGAAGAGGAGGGCTCAAGGACCTGGTACTTCAGCCAGAGGGGCCCGGCCAGCTAAGAGGATGGTGGTAGGGAGTTTTCCACCTTAGAGGTCACAAGGACGTACCTTTGGTAACCCTCTAGTTCTGCCACAGAGTAATCAGATGTCGGAGTTGTGCAAGAAGTATAACCGAGTACACTAGGGACCCCGCAAGATGGCAACCGGAACTTGCTATTGGTGTGGCCAATTCGGTCACTTCAGGAAGGACTACGTGAGCAAGGGAGTTGCTCAGAAACCCTTGGTGCTAGCTAGGGTTTATGCTCTTGTACCAAGAGAGTTGGAAAGAGGATCGGAAGTAGTGACAGGTATTGCCCCTATACTTGGATTAAAAGCTTCAGTTTTGTTTGATTCGGGGGCTACCCACTCTTTCATATTTATTATGTTCGTAAGGTTGTCTAGACTCGTAGTACGAACTTTGGAACCTGGTCTAGCTGTAACTAGCCCCATAGGAAAAATTGTGATCTGTAAGCGTGTAGTTTGTGAATGCCCTGTTAGCATTTGTGGAAGTACTTCCCACAAACTTAGTCGTTCTCCCTATGTTTAGTTATGACGTTACTCTTGGGATGGATTGGTTGGCAAGGCACTCGGCGATTATCGACTGTGCTCGAAAGCAAGTTACGCTTAAGCCGTAGGGTGAAGGAGAAGTGGCGTACGTTGGATTGCAAGTGAGGCCTTTACCTTCGATGATTTCGGCCATTCGGGCCTGGAAGCTTATCATCGGAGGAGGGCAAGCATTCTTGGCGTTCATCGTTGCTCTAGCAAGGTAGGAGAAGAAGGACATGCAGGACATTCCTGTGGTGCGCGAGTATCCAGATGTCTTTTCGACAAACTACTCTAGGTTACCACCACAGAGGGAGGTGGAGTTTGGGTTTGAGTGCGTGCCAGGCACTAATCCTATTTCTAAGGCACCGTATAGAATGATGCCATTAGAGTTGAAGGAGTTAAAGGAACAGCTCGAGGAGCTTTTGGATAAAAGGTTTATTGATTTGCACATGCGGGTCATTACAATGCATAATCATTTTGACCCTTATTTAGGTTTGAGGGTTTTTCTCTTTAGATTAGAGGTTGATATTAAACTCTTTCATATATTTAGATTTTAAGTGAAAAATCATGACTAAGGTGAGTAAAACTCACAAGGATACTTATTATTTTAATTCTTTCATGACATAATTATTTTATGTATTAAATATCCATGTTTATAACTTACATGAAATACATTTTAGAATAATGTGAGCTCTATTTTTGTGAAAGTTGATTTATCAATAACAAGACAATGAAAATGTTGTGCCAATATATTCCATTAATTATCCTCGTACATGTAAAATATCATTTTACAATGTACAAAATAATTTTAGTAGTTACTAAAATGCTCGACAAGAGACTAAAACTAATTAATTCCATTAAATCTATCGTAAGGGGATAATGCGTATTTCCCTGATTTAGTAACTCAACACACCAAGTTTTTTATCTTTGAGAATGTCACTACTAAATGTATCAAAGTGATCTCCTCCTCACATTTGACTCATAATCCTCTCAATATTTAGAATCAATGTACTAAGTTGTTATGTGTAATACCCTAAACATTAATATCGATTTAAATATTTTACCTACTTTCAGATATTTACATCGCACTAAATTATCTATATAAATATCTGACCAAGTTTCAGACAACCTAAGTTTAAATAGACTTCATCATAATTAAGGAAAATTTGAGCATTTTCCTAATTTTGTCAATAATTCGTTCTCTGTGATTGATTTGTGTTTGAATAATTGATAGCTTTTTCTTATCAACTTTCCGCTTTGCTCTGTTCGATTTGATAGCCATTAATTTGAGTGGAATTAAGCATAATTAAGGACACAAAAGAATCCTCATTTTTTTTCTTTTGTTCTTTCAAAATGCATTCATGCACAAATTACCTTTAGACATGCCTAAGTAAAGAGGATATTTTACTATATGCCTCTCATGTGAAGAGGACATTTTACAACATAATCTTTCATCATTTGGGAACACTCCCCACTTTAACCCGATTGATGAATATCAATCTTTTAGAGATATTTCATTCATCAATCTTTTATAGATATTTCCTCGATTCCTGAGATTGCGGCGAAGAATTTTACCTTTGGTGTAACAAGGACTATTCGGGAGATATTTTCATTATGAGAAATTTTAGCCGTGCTAAATGTTTTACTAAGAAGATTTGTAACTTATTTATTGAAAATGATCAAAATAATTAATAAAAAATAATAATGTTATGAGTTCTAATAAATAAGAATTTTCAAAGTTTAGCATGTTTGACTTTTGTATTTGGTTTGTATGTTTAAAAAACAGAAGAGAATGAAATAGAAACCAGCAGAATGTTTCGGACCCATGTTCAGAAAAGTTTCGGAATTGTTGTCTTTTTTATTCTTCTTCTCCAGGATTCTGCACAACGGATGAGAGAGATAATATAATATAATAAAAAAAATATTCAAAAAGCAGTTTAAAATTATTTTTAAAAATTGTTTAATTTTTTTACAATTATTTTATTATTTTATTTGTTAAAAGAATAGAGGTATTATAAGAATATAAAAAAAATAGGTGACCTTTTTGTTATATTTTGGTAGTATGAGGGGTTACTTTATTACTTTTTAAACATTGAGGGGCTCTATTGTAAACAGCTGGTAGTTTTGAGGATTTTTTTATATTTTTTTCCTTTTAAAAAAGTATATTAGAGAATAAAAAATAGGTAGATATGCAAAATTGGTTATCTTGGTTGGCTTAAATTACAAAGGGAGTGATTTGTAATTTATGCCAACTACTAGCGATCTATAAATTGTTTGTTATATCACAGAGAATAATTTGTAATTTAGGTCAACCACAAGAACCAATTTTACATTTATCCCTAAAAAAAATATTTTAGATTGTGTATTTATTTAAAATAAGAGTAGTTAAAATAGAGAATTCTACTTTTCTTTTAATTACGTATTTTAGCTAATTTTGCTGGAGATGCTTTTATAAGTGACTTTATGTCTACTTTGTGTCTGCGCATACTGCAAACACGCTGCAACGCTTCCATTTTGCAGTAGTCTGGACGTGCTTGGAGTCCATCTATTGTAACACCTGAAGAATTTATTAAAATGACTTAGAATGCTTTAGTCTAAATTATGATCTTAACCTAAATCAAATATATATATATATATGTAAGGCAGTAGGTGTCAACATGGGTTGTTCTTAAAAGTTCTCAAAAACTTTTACTTCAGGAGGTTTTACACGCACAAAACCTCTCACCTACAAGAAAAAGCAAAACTGCAATAAATGTTATTGACTTATTGGACAACAGCTCGGCGCCCACAATGAGGAAAAAAAAAGGGCAGTTTAAAGTTTGTCTTACACCATTTAGCCTTTACGACTAATTTCTACCATGTCCTCAAATATTGTCTATAAATAGGATCGGTCTGCCTTGTTTTCAAAATCACAAATAGTAGCTCGCTCCCTCTCGCACAGTGAGGAAAAGAAAAGAGAGAAAAAGAAAGAATAGTGAGAAATATTTATATTTTAGTAAAAAGCTTTGGAGCTATTCAAGTGGGAGTGCTGGGTATAATTCTTTTATCCTTAGTTTATGTCAATTTTAGTTATTAGAATTTAAATTATGTCAATTTTAGTCATTAGAATTTAAATTATGTCATTATGTTGTCTAAATTGCTTGAGAAAGTGTGATTGAATATCTTGGGACGAATATTATATTCAATCATTCTTTTAAATATTACAAATGCATCGTTGTACTGCCTAAATTTTATTAGGTATTTTATAATAGCGCCGTTGTGATACCCAAGTAATGTTAGATGTTTTAATTAACTATTACACTAATGTCGTAGTAATGCCTGCATGAAATTACAAAAATGCTAGATAGTTATTATGATATCCAAATAGTATTAAAATATTTAGATATGTCGTTATGATACCCGAGTGATATTATAGTATTTTAGATAGATGTCATTATACTGCCCAAATTTTTAAGATAAGGGCAAAGTATGAAAATAATGTTTCTCGAAGTATTTTAAGGATCCTAGGATTTAAAATGAGTCTTAGGAATAAAATAAGTTAAATACATGCTAGTGTGAAAAGTACGATATTAATGCAGAAAGTGTACAAACGAAGGAGACTACGAGTAAGAATCTTTAGGCTTAAAAATGTAAGTTCAAACTTACTGACCCTGTATTATTTTACAAAATCATGTTATGTATATTTTGTTGAGCCCTATTATTTTAGCTGGACGTATGTATATATTTTGAAATGTTTTACATGAAAATGTGTTTCCAAAGGAAATGATTTATAAAGAGAAATTGAGTTTTGGAAGGAAATTGTGATTTGCGAAAATTATAATATTATGAAAATATGTTGCTATGTATAAATGCATGTAAAGCCCAGAGGTTAGGGGGGATTATGCGCCTGACACCCCAATGTTAGGAAGGGGGAAACAAAATTGCCTAACAGCCTAGCGGTTGAGTGGAGTTACACGCTCAACACCTCAAAGCTATGAGATGGATAAATTAATAGCAACCTTACGATTAAGTGGGGTAACACTTAACAAACTCCTGAGGATAAGTGGGAATATAAATTCACTTATTGTCATGATGATATGTTATCTTATGCAATGCTATATGATTAAATTATGTTGACTTTAACAGATGTTTTACTCTCATTATGTTATGAACTGTTTTATTACTTCATATTGTGAAATATGAAGTTAATTATGTAGTAAGAAAATACAAGACAAATATTATTATGATTTATTACTATTTCTCAAATTATATGTCAGCTGGTTTACCATTCAGCCATATGACTTTAACGGATGTTTTACTCATTATGTTATGAACTGTTTTACTACTTTATATTATGAAATGTGAAGTTAATTATGTAGTAAGAAAATACAAGACAAATATTATTACGATTTATTACTATGTATCAAATTATCTGTCAGCTGGTTTACCATTCAGCCATACGTTTATTGAAACTCATTTATGAAAACTTTGCATACATGACTGTTTAGTAAACATTGGTGATAAGATTGATTTTCAAGTAAAGATGGGTTCACATTCTAAATGGTCAGTTCGCTTGAACATATTGGGTCGTAAACTCACACTTCTACCTGTAAAACCTTATTGATTCTACAAATGTCGCGATAAAGATTGTTGCTGAGGATTCGTACGCCTGATTAGACTTCTACCTTTGAGGCTTGCAAATGGCTTCTACTTTTGAAGAGTTATCCTACCATAAATTAGTATAGTTAATCTAGTTGTATTTATGACGTATGTGACTCATTGTATTGGGGATAAAAGTTATGATGTCATAATAGAAGCTCTAGCATGTATTTATTTGTAAGTGATATGCCGTTTGTGGTAGATTTTGAAGAAACTGAAATGTTAGTTGTGGATGAAGATATAATATGAAATTTAAATTAGATGCCCTAGTACACTTATATTTACGAGAGAACTCTGATGAAGAAAAAAAAAAAAGAAGAGGGAGCTACCTACGTGCAGTAAGGATTTAGATAATCCCACTTACGGCTTGTTGAAAAAGCTAGGGTGTTACATCTCTGTTCCTCCCTCTTGAATCTGATTTGATGATGGGGTCTTCAACCTTCGGAAGGGTTGGGTTGAAACCTTGCGTTTGGTGTGGCGAGGCTTGTATCCGAGTGCATACGGCCCATACTCAGCTGGCCATTTCCAAACAGTCGCCCAACAATAGCATCCATCTCGAAATTGAATGTGAAGAATGATCAAGTGCATGTAACGCGGAGCAAACGATCCCGTTCAACTCCTTACTAAGCAATCAAGAAGGCTATTACTATACCTCACACCTCAATCAAGCAACAAACAAGAAAACTAGGTCTATTCAATGCTCCAGTCTTTTAAGATTTACACCTAAAGTATTGCAGCCTATTCTCAGATTGTCAACTCCGGTCGGCAATACCGTATGCTTTGATACCACACTGTAACGCCCCCAAAACTGACCTGGGCAAGCCTAGCAGAGTTACTAGCAATTACCCCAAGTAAACTAACTGGTGACTAAGTGGAGAATCATCCCTCTAAGCATAATCAAAGTTAATGCATAAACAGGTGAAATAAATCTAAGAAACTATTAGTCACTCACAGGTATAAGTAAAAATCTTCAAATTAAGATACATGGAGCAACTACAATAATAATAAGCAAACCTCATAATGGCATGAAGAATCTTACAACGAAGTATACAGTGGTGGTTGTACCACTCTTGAGTTCTAAAGTCAAGCTTCCTATAAAAGTAGTAATATTGTAAGTTTAAAGACTTAATAAGTAAACCTCACAATTGAGTATGACATAAGCTTTGTATTATTAGAATTAAATAAACATGGAGTTCTTGGTAAATGTGAAAAATGAGGCATTGTCTACGTTAATACACTTTTGAAAAATAGTGTTTGGTTTAGTAAGGAGCGGTGTACTACCGGCGGCAATCATCGAGATATTTTAATGCATAAAAACTAATGGATTATAAGTCATAACTATCATGTATGGTCTACCAGAGATATTATCCTTTCTCGACAGAGTTGGCACTGTCCCGAGGGACTTGTAATACAATACTAGTGCCCCGAATATTGTATGCTACCGTCCACACACTAGCGACCCAACCGAGTCTGACCTTGGGTGGCCCACGCTACTAATGATTTACATCCTATAATGACTGCCCGTTAAGGCTCTGCCGGTCATGAAACAACCAATGGATTCAAGACCCATATATCACACATACATTTGGTCATAGAATCAAGTCTATATAGTAAGCCATAGCCATTATACTGCACATATTGGTGTACTATTTCATACAATGGGTTAATATTAAAGCAATTACCAAGTTATTACAAAAGTAGACATGCTCATATCATACGTGTGGTCAGTCAACTCAGATATCCCACGTTTTTAAGGAAAATTTTCGTGAGTGGTTACTTACATCGTTCTCGCTCGAGTCCTTCGACATCACAAAAACTCTACTATAATGAAATATGACACATCATTATGAGCTATACTAGATGACCTCTATGAGTAGGATGCTAAGCCTTATCTATTAAAAAGGGTTGTTGGAATCTAAGATACATAGGTGAGGCTAAGGCAGGTGCTTGGCTTCCTTGCCATATGTACAGGCTCGAGGGCGTACATCCATTCATTGAGTTAGGCATTCCGACCAAGAGCTCCAAACTCTGTTTTAAGGCTTCTATGAATTATTTACGCTACTATATCTCCTTCTAAGCTACTAAATAAGAACATGTATCATACGAAAATTCAACACCATGCAAATACAAGGAAGCAAAGAGGCTCGTTAAACTCTTTTGAAAACATTTCTTGGTTTTGTAAGAAAAAGGGAACAAGAGCTTGGCATAGTGCTTTTAAGACTCGTCACATCAAAAAAGCAACAAGAACACCATCAGGAGTATACAAATGGGCAAGGGGTTACCTTAGGAGATGGCAAGAACACAAGGCTTTCTTCCTTCTCTCCAAATCTCTTTCAAACTCACAAGAACACTTACACAGGTGACTACAAAGAGCTTGGGGGTGAAAAATGAGTTCAAGGGACGAGGGGAAGTAGGCCATTTATAGGTGAGAAAAGCTGAGGGCACTGTAAGCTGCTCTAAAATGCAGTGTACGTATGGTACTATTGAGGCGTGCGTACCATATTGTTTACTCAGCGGTCAAAAGATTGCCTCGTACGTACAGTCATTAACCAATGGTCAACCCAAAAGTAGCGTACATACAGGGTGGTCCCCTAGCGTATATATAGATAATCCTCTAGCGTACATATAGGTGGTCCCCCGGCGTACGTACTCACTAAAGATAAGAGCGTACGTACTGTATTAATGGGCGTACGTATGGTCAAAAAGGGGTGAGTTTGGGTTTTTGCTTCAAGAGTTTCTAGGAGTCTTGGTTATATGTAGGGGCTTAGGTCTTTTGTTATTTTAGGAAATCATTAACCACGTTTTTATTCCCTTTTAAAACGAGTGTTTTCATGGGGTATTACAGTGGGCCATCCGAAGTCAGACTTGGTTGGGCTGCTAGTGTTATGGACGGTAGCGTACAAAAGTTAAGGCACCGACATTTTATTACAAGTCTCTTGGGACAGCGCCAATTGTTTTGAGTTTTAAACGATACTCACAAGTGCAGGAGTTGTGTACAATATAGATTATGCAAATGCGAGGTCGATCCATAGGGAATTGTGTTCGTGTAAATAAACTTCTATCTAAACTAATTAAATTTTAACCTAGTTTTGAAAACTTAGGATTTTGTAAATTGAAAACAAAACACAATAAAATAATTCAAAAGATAAATACTAAGGTTTTAGAATTCACACTCACCAAATCAAAGCGCACATTATTATGTTTGTTCATACATCCGATTTGCAATAAAACCCCATGCATGTTCTAATTTTCATAAAATTAACCTATTAAAAGATTCAATGAATCCATCTATTATACAAATCACAATGCATATCCAACTTAAATCAAAATCATCCATTGTATCCATTTGATTAACGAAAGACAATGGATATCCAATTTAAATTGAAAGATGCAATGTATCCGTCGAATGAAACACATTGAATATCCAATTTTGGCACAAATATTCAACCGAAACAACCAATTAAGAGATTTTAATCCAATAATTAAATTGAAATGAACAGACATTACACTAAACGTCGGGTTTGTACAAACAAAACATAAAAAATATGCAAACAAATCAATAGTGAGGCTTCATCTTCAACCTTAGTTGAAGGTTTAGCCTCTCATGACAAAAGGTATCATAAAGAAACTAAATGAATTCATTAAAATTAAAGAACTTACAACATTCAAAGCTACAAAAACCCAGAAAACAAGAAACTGACAAAGAACGATGCCCCCTGGCGTGCCTCCGTACATTTCCAAGAGAAAATATGGTATTTATAGCCCTAAATTAGGGTTTGGGCGTTGCTGGATGTGTGTCAAACATGGGTGGGCCGGACCTACCTCCCGAGTGCACTCGATCGCACTATACGTGCGCTAGAGCACACAAAGGCCCTTTTGACCTAGTAAAACTTGGAATTAGCAAACTCTTGTGAAACATAACTTTATATATCTTTGAGTTAGCTTTCCAATTCTACCAAAAGCGCTCAAATGATAGTTTTAGAACTCTAGATATGGCCTTTTTAGTGGGACTCGTCGGGTGCGAATCATCACTCGATCCAAATTGCTGCCAGTGCACATCGAAGTCTCTTAAGCCCCATAATTAATGGAATTAGACACAGTTTTCCTTTAGCAACCTACAAAACACCAAAAACATAGAACTACATAAAACATCAGATAATAATAAGGCTAAAGGATTAACAAATGCAAATTAAGGGGCTCAAATATGTAATATTTGATACTCATCGAGTTTACTTACTAAGTTATTAGACTTATGCAGTTATTACTCTTGTATGAAACCTGTTTCTAGAACCATGGAGTGGCACGGTTGCCACTACAAAGTTTGCTTGAGAAAGATTGTCGCACTTATCAACTTTGCTTAAAGTTATTATTATTTGCTCTATGTCTTAGTGGTTGAGGATTATACTTGTCCCTGTAATGATCGATAGACTTCTCAGATTTATTTCACATTCTTATGCATTAATTCTAATGATGCTTAGAAGGGCGGTTTCCCATTTAGCCACCAGTTGGTTAAACTGGGGTAATTACCAGTAACCCTATCACACTTGCAAAGGCCAGTTTTGGGGGCGTTACACATTGTTACTTGGAAAGAGCTACATTAACACCCAATTACAGAATTAATTGCTCATGCTGGTGCTGGGATAGCCTCTTTCCATGTTCATTTTTTTCTTCAACTCTTCAAACCTCCAAGAAGATCTTTGTGTGAATTATCTCTTTAAAACCAAGCACACTCTCTTCAAGGCTTTAGAGACCTATTTATATGGTGTAAAAGAAACCCTAAAAGCCCTAGGAATCCCTAAAAACTCGTAAGTCAGTCTCCTAATCGAATTAGAATACCCAAAAAGGATTTCCATAGCAGTTCTAGACTCCAAGTCATCTCAGCCTCCCATGTGCGCTCGAGCCTAGGTGATATGTGCACGAGTACAAGTGCGCTCGAGCCTCTTCTGATATGGGCTCGATCCCAGTTCTACTAGTAGCTTCTTAAAGTGCATTTTAAACTCAAAATCAATGGTATTTTTTGTATTCTCCCTAAGAATTTGAAAACAATTTTTTTTTAAAAAAAAAAAAAAAAAAAAAAAGAAGAAGAAGAAAAAAAGAAGGAAAAAAAAAAGAATAAAATCAAATCAATAACAGTGCTAAGGAATTAACATATGCGAGTTAAGGGGTTTGAATGTGCAACAATTGGTGCTCATCTGCCCACTTCATAGAGATTATTGCATAGTAAAGCACCGAGATGGAAACTCTTCACCAAGAAGTTGAGCAATTGTCTAAAGCTTTTGAATAAGAGAAGGGGAGGACGGCTAGTGAGCAGATGGCTAATGAGATTATAGCCGATACAGTCCTCGACATTCATAACAAAGTGGCTGGACATATGGGGCTATCTCTGGATGTGAAGGATTACGGGATAAAATCCTAGCATCAAACATTCAACCATGGACCACATGAACGTTCGGCCTGCAACCCAAAACCGTTGGGTAGTAGTATACCAAACGTTCAAAGCATAGTACATAAAAATTTGAACTCGTAAGAAAAGTAATTTTAACCTATTATCCACCCTCTATGCCTAATCCACACCCACACCCTCCTATAAAAAGCACCCCCCTCAACCTTAGACTCCATCCCTCATCACTACACCCCCAGCAACCCTAACCCTTGTAACGCCAAATTAGCCTTGGCTAACCTGGTAGGTTTACTAGCAATTACCCAGTTGAACCAACTTATGGCTAAATGGATAATCGCTCCTCTAAGCATTATCAGAGTTAATGCATAGGAAGGTGAAATAAATCTGAGAAAATTATGAATCATTAGAGAGACAGTATAATCATTTAAATAAAGACATGGATCATCTATTTGATAATAATAATAAACAAACCTGATAACAGCAAGTAAACTTCAAAGCAAAGTCTGAGGTGGCAGTCATGCCATTTCCGGGTTCTAATGATAGATTCCCTATAATGGTAATAACAGCATAAGTCTAAAGACTTAGTAAGTAAATCTCACAATTAGGATGAAATAAGCCTAATTAAGTGGAAATAAATGTATAGTTTTGGTAAGTATTCAAAATGAGGTGTTGTCTCTATTATAATAGGGTTTTGGTTTCTGAAAGAGAGGTGTACTATCAGCAGCAATCGCCTAGATATTATAGTGCGTAAAAACATAATGTTGTATAAGTCATAACTCTCATGTATGGTCTACCCGAGACATTACCCATTCTCAACAAGATTGGCACTGTTCTGAGAGACCTGTAATACAACATCGGTGCCCCGGATATTGTACGCTACCTTACATAACACTAGTAGCACGACTGAGTCCAACCTTGGGTGGCCCACACCGTTAATGATGTCCATCTTGTAGTGATCGCCCATTAAGGTTGCGCCGGTCACGAAACAACCATTGGATCCAAGGCCCATATAACACATACATTTGACCATATCACTTAAGTCTATATAGTAAGCCAATGGCCGTTATAACGCACATATTGGTGTACCATGTCATACAATGCGTCTTAACAATCAGTTTATAAGACAATTACCAAGTAATTATAAAAGAAGGCATGCTCATATCATACTCGTTGTCAGTCAACTAACATATCTCACGTTTTAAGAAAAAAAGTTCGTAAGTATTTACTTACCTCGCACACTTGCTTGAATCCTCCGACATGACTAAGCCTTACTATAACGAAATATAACACACTGTTACACGTACTACTAGAGGGTCCTCATGAGTAAAATACTAGACCTTATCTAACGCTAGGTCCTAAAATACACGAGGATGAGGCTTAAGGTGGATGCCTAGCTCCCTAACCATACGTCCGCGCTCGAGGTTGTACGTTCGGTCAGTAGGTTAAGCAATCTGTTAAGGCTCAAACAATTCCTACAGAATCTATAGACTATTGTATCTCTTCTACGCTAATAAATAAGCACATGCAACGTAAGAAAACTTAACATCATGCAAATCAAAGAAGCTTTTGAGAACATTTATCACTTTGTAAGGAAATGAGCAAAAGCTTAACACGATGTCTTTTGAAAACTCTCAATATTAAGGAAGCAATAAAACCGTAAAGAAAATGTAAAATGAGCAAGGGTTTACCTCGAAATTCAGCAAGAACATGGGCTCCTTTTCACAGAACTCTCTCAACTCACAACTCACAAGAACACATCCTCACAGGGTTTTGGCAACCTAGGGGCGTGCCAATAGGTGAAAATGGCGTGTGGAAAACAAATGAGGGTAGGGGGTATTTATAGTTGAAGGTGCTACCAACTCTCTGAAAAGTAGCAGACGTTCGAGTACTATGGAGCATACATTCAGCACTATTTACACAGCAGTCCAAAGGGTGTAGTGTATATCTAGGTATTATCCAAAGGATATTATGAAAAGTAGCATACTTCCATGTTATCCCCAATGTAAGTCCATGTACTATTTCCAGGCGTACATCTGGTGGTCCCCTTGCGTACGTCCGCACTAGAGACAAGGGCGTATGTCCACCAACCCTAGCGTATGTCCACTTAAAATGATTAGGTTTTAGGCTTAAGTTTCAAAGGGAACTTGGGGCTTGTTTAGGCTATAACTATGGGCTTAGGTTCATTGTTTATAAAGCTGGGTTTCTTTCATAAATTCTTTGATCGTTCCATATAGAAAATATTTTCAAAAACTGCCGTTTTTATCGGGGCATTACAACCCTAGAGTGAAAGAAAGGTTATAGAGAGAAAATGAGGATATTTTGAGGTTGTCTTGCCATCTTCAAGGTAAACCTTCATAAAATAAACTTGTTTTCATGTTGTTTATATGATTTTTCAAGTTTTTACAACTTCTCCATGCACCATGATGTGTTTGTACAATTATTTTCCTTAAAAAAATGGGGGGGGGGGGGGGGGTTCAATTATCCTAAACCAACTCTTATTTTCTAAGATTGTGATATTGTTATGGTTTAGTATGTTTTTATTAACCTATTGGGAGACTAATATGAGATTTGTAATGTGTTGGTTTAGAAATAGGAACCTTGCATGCACTATGGCACTCTGACAAAACATTTGACGTCGAGCTTAAACGTTCGAACAATGTTAAGAACAGATAATTAGGGTTTATGATTTTTTGCAAGTCTAACCCCCCACTAGGATTTTACATGTTTGAAATAGGCTCTACGTGTGGTGAGCAACATTAGAATATGTTTTGCAGTAACAAGAGTTCAAGATGTCCAAAGATTTGAATGAACGGACAAGATAAGTAAATACTTACAACTGCTTTCAATAAAAACATGTGATATGTCAAGTGACTGAACACGCATTTGTTATGAGCCTATTACTTTTTATGGAAATGGGTAAATGTTAAATTAAATGGATAATGATTTCCATTGTATGAAATGATATACCGTTACGTGTGCTATAATGGCAATAGGCATATTGTAAGAGCTTGATTCTATGGTCAAGGAGTAATGATGTTTATATGAGTCTTGAATCCAGTGGCTGTTCGCAGCTGGCACAACCATGTTTGATTAGTGGGTCACTACAAAACATACATCATTAGTAGCATGGGCCACTCGAGGTCGGATTCGGTCAGGCTATTAGTGTTATGGACGATAGCATACAATAGTTTGGGCATCGATATTATATTATAGGTCCCTTAGGATAGCATCAACTCTGCTAGGAATGGGTAATATCTCGGATAGACTATACAATATAGCTATGACTTATATTGGCACTATTTCCTTACATCACAATATTAGTGATTGTCGTTGGGATTATGCCCATAATTCTCGAACAAACATTACATTTTATGGTATAATAACAAAGGCAACACCAAACTCATTTATGAAAACCCATATTTATTAAAGTATATAAACTGTAACTCATAAAATCATTTCATACTCAACCATAATATTTGCTTACTAAGTCGTAGACTAACGCAGTAATTGTGATTTAGCAGGTTGTCTATAATAAGAGTAAGAGAGTTCACTTGGATGAAGATTCCATGCAAATATTTCATAGTACCATATTTGACTAGTAAATTTTAAATAGGAAAAATTACAGTTTACCCTTGCTCCTAGTCAATTATTAATGATAATACTTGTATACTGATACGTACAAATTTAATTGTACTCACCAATTGCACGAGTCGTTTGTAATACAGTGGATGTGCAAGTGCGAGGTCGAACCCACAGAGAATCGTGTTTCGTTAAAAACTGATTTTAAATCGCCTAAACTAATCCTATCTTAACCTAGTCCCAATATCAAACACAAGGCGTGCATAAAATAAAACTAATTTAAAAATGCAATAAAAATAAAGAAATAAAAATGCTAAGGTCCCTAATCTACCTCACCACAATTTAATCAACATATAAACATGCCTAGTTCATACTTCAACAACGATTACGCTACTAGGCGTATTCTATTTGCTATTAATTAGTGCATACGTCCGTCTATCGATTAAGCACTAATGCATGTCCTATTGTTGCTACAAAATCTTGTCGAACTAACCAACGCAAACACTGTTTAGAGGTCACAACGGATATTGGTCCGAAGACAAATCATCCGATGTATCTTTGGTTGCAGCGAAAGTCGACGCTTAACGATTTGCAAACAACAATCAACGCAACTTTGTCACGAAATTGAATTGAAATGAACAAGCAAAACAGTAAATGACGAACGAAGTATTAAACTAAGCATAAAAATAATTAGATAAAAACATGGTGAAGGGAATAAGAGACTAAAGCTAAATAAATAAAAGCATTAAATTAAATTGACGTTTAGGAGTGTTTACAATGAAGAATGGGGAGGTTTTGGGCCACTGAGGGTGCCTCAAACACATCCCAAGCGTCTCCCAAGCGTGAAGAAAATGAAAATACACGAAGTCCTATTTATAGACAAAATAAAACGTGCTGCCAGGTCAGGGGTGCGTTCGAACGCAGAGGGTGCGTTCGAACGCAGTGCTACATGTGTTCGATTGTGGTGCTATGCGTTCGGTCGTAGGTGTGCCGCCGTGCCGCGTGCGTTCGAGAGTAGGCGCTGCGTTCAACCGTATGTGCGGTCGAACGCACATAACTGCCCACGGTGCAAGGTTGAAGCGATGTACGATAGGGCTAGCTAGGGCGACACGAGAAACGCGGGCTGACTGGACTTGCATTCGAACGTGGTCCCTGTGTTCGACCGCAGTTACGTTCGAACGCACCAAATGCGTTCGAACGCACTTCCAGGGGCTTGACTCCTTCTTTGCTTCATCTCTCCACTTTGAGCCACCTTTTGCACCAAAGACCTACAACACACTAAAACACTAAAACAAGATAAAACATTAAATATTAACAACACTAAGAGCCTAACGAATGTAAATTAAGGGGTTCAAATAAGCACTTTTAGGCACTTATCAAATACCCCCAAACTTACATTTTGCTAGTCCCTTAGCAAAACAAAAATGAAAACACAAATAAAAACAAGAAACATAAATCCGCTTTCGTGGGAGAAAGGATTGTATTTAGCATATGCAACAAGCCTTTTAAACCACTAGGCATCCCTAGTGGACGAGTGAAGTCTCGTGAGGGTTTTTTAGGAATGACACCCACAAAAAATTATTGGCACTATGTTATTAATGGACAAAGCCCTTCACACAAACACATGGTTCATACATCATTAGCAAATTTAACATGTTGAACATACAAACCACATCATCCAGTCATCCAAACATCCTTTCACTCAAGGTTGGAAAATTGAGAGAACACGTGCTCCATAAAGTGCAATGTGAACTAACAACAAGATCATGAGGTTTCAATTACCCTCCAAAGATGTATATCCCAGAATTCAAAGGAAAACAATGCGATAAATTAACCAAGGCTTGAATTGAAAGATGCAATTTTTTTGTGTAGGCTGTCCAATGCTTGACTCCCTTAAGCTTCTAATGACCTATGTAACGAGTGTTGGGCCAGTGGCTCCCAAGCCAGATGGCTTTAGGGCACTAGATGTAGAGACATCCCTAGGGCTTAATTACTCAAGTCAAAAGAGCTACGGAGCCTAAACTAGCCATACAATTTTTGGGAGTTTCTCATCTTTTGACGCGAACACTCTTTGCTTGGCCAGGCAAGAGGTCCGGTTACTCAATGAAAAACTCGACTTATTCTAATTTTCTGATTTTTTATTATTATTATTATTTATTTTTTATTAACAGCCAAGGTTTTCATCATCACATCGCAAACCAAGAAATCTTAAGACACACACTTCAAAGTCAAATCTCATACCTCACAGACCCTAATGCTAGTGTGCATGTGAAATATCGATCAAACAAGTGGAGTCTCTCTAATCCAACACATGAATCAAAAACTGGGATTTCTAATGATATGCAATGTTCAAACAAGTTAAACACACCAATGACATGCAATCCACAGTTACGATGTAAGTTGGTGCCCAATCAACAACATAGCAACAAACAAAAAGAAAAAAATTTATATACAGACAAAAACAAATATATACAGACAAAAATAAAGCAAAACAAGTAAATAAACAAACAAAAAGACAGACAGAATGTTTGTCCACACCCCCAAACTTAAATGACACATTTTCCCCAATGTGGCAAGAAATACAATACAGTGGGATGAGGAACCGAGATGTGCAAAGTCCAAAGTGTCCCCCGAACTTAAACATCAAAACACCTGTCAAAAACTAACAGCAATCTTTTTCTCAAAGATCAAACATCACAAAGGTTAATTGCTGTTAGAAACAAAATAAAATAAAATAAAATAAAACAAATAGAAAATGACAAAAATTAAAGTGCGGAAAATAAAAAAGAAAACATACCGCACCTTCCCCGCTCGTATGGGTGTCCAACCAATCCCTTCCATCCTTTCTTCTTTAAAATTTGATACCCCTCAGGAAGGATGTTCTACCATCTTATGTAGTTGACCTTATTTCGAAGAATCCACTTAGGAATGTGGTTCCTAGATTTGTGATCTTCTGTGTGTAATTCCTTGAAGATCTCTACGTAAGATGGCTCTTCGAGACATTGAAAAAATGAAACTTAAGGTTCAAGATATGTCTCGAGAGGGATTGTGACGAAGGAGTGAGCTTCAGTACTCACTTCCTTGTCGTTGGACGGAATTGGAATTGGCGGGAGCTCAAATTGCTCAACTTGCTCCTCTTTCTTTTCCTCCTCATGATCATCAGCTCTTTCCTCACTAACAAGTGTGGTGGTGGCTTGGACGTGCTCATGATGAGGATCGCTGGGGCAATCCTCATCAATCATGTACTGCCCTATCGCCATCTCCTGACTTTGAAGTTCCTCTTCCTCAATTCTATTGAATTCAGCAACTAAATGACCAAGTTGTCCTTCCAACCTTGCAACTGCTTCAGTGTTTGCCACAGTGGCATCTATGATTTCTTGACAAGGTTGGTTAACTGTTTTCCTAAACTCCTCAAGTGTTTCTTCCAAAGATAGTTCATGGGAAGCAGGAATGGTGGGTTGGCCGACTAGTTCCATGAATTCCTTAAGTGTATCTTCCAAGGAAGATTTCTCAGGAAGATAGTCATATGATGAATGGGAAGAAAAATGATTGTCGAACTGCGGATAATCAGGATAGTGCAGTTCGTCAACCCGGGGAGCAAAATTTTCCGTAGCATGAGCTTGCCACGAAAAATCAGAATGGTTGCTCCAGTTCGGGTTATAAAAATTTGAATCTGATTCAAACCCAGAACTGGAGAAACTGGTGTTCAACTGCTCATGTGAAAAGTTAGAAAATTGTCCCCAATGTGGACAATCACCTAAACTACAGTAAGGGCTCGAACAGTGTGAACATGGTTCATGTGGGTAAAAATTGGTAGGATTAGGCGTCCTACCACTAGGGAAAACATCAAAATAATCGAACGGAAGACTCATGCTTCACCCAAACAGTTCAAAATATCCCACAAGAAACAATTAACAAAATACAAAAAATAAAATAAAATGAACAAAAACTACCAAAAATAAACTAAATAAAAATCTAATCAATAAACTAACAAAACAATAAACTGATTAAACAATTAAAAATAAAAATAAACTAACAAAAACTAAAACAGCAAATAAATTAAAACAAGCAGAATTAATAAATAATTAAAGACAAAAAAATAATTAAATAAAAAAATAATAATAAATAAAGCTTAGCTGCCTCGGGTCTGCTGGTGCTGATTGCAGAGATGCGCTCGAGCGCAGGTACCGTGCGATCAAGCGTACGCGTAAAAATATAGCAGTCTGCTGCATGTGCGTTCGATCGTAACAAGGGTGCGATCGATCGCACAGGCGCGCTGCCGTCAGGTCAGTCAGCTGCGCTCGCACGCAACTGCGTACTAATCAAGTGCAGGCACACGACTGTGCTGTGAATAGCGCAACTGCGCTCGATCGCAACAGACATGCGATCGATCGCAATTACAGAGTGTAATTTTCCAGCAACTTAGATAAATGCCCAAATCAGCCAAATAAACCTATCCTAAATTTTTTTTTTTTTTAATTTTATCTATACAAAAGCACGAAATAAATAAAATAAATGTTGAATTTAAAATAACTAGTAGAAAGATAAAATTAATCTAAGCAAAAAAAAAACAATTCAAACAAAATAACGATTCCCCAACAACGGCGCCAAAATTTGATACGTACAAATTTAATTGTACTCCCCAATTGCACGAGTCGTTTGTAATACAGTGGATGTGCAAGTGGGAGGTCGAACCCACAGAGAATCGTGTTTCGTTAAAAACTGATTTTAAATCGCCTAAACTAATCATATCTTAACCTAGTCCCAATATCAAACACAAGGCGTGCATAAAATAAAACTAATTTAAAAATGCAATAAAAATAGAGAAATAAAAATGCTAAGGTCCCTAATCTACCTCACCACAATTTAATCAACATATAAATATGCCTAGTTCATACTTCAACAACGATTACGCTACTAGGCGTATTCTATTTGCTATTAATTAGTGCATACGTCCGTCTATCAATTAAGCACTAATGCATGTCCTATTGTTGCTACAAAATCTTGTCGAACTAACCAACGCAAACACTATTTAGAGGTCACAACGGATATTGGTCTGAAGACGAATTATCCGATGTATCTCCGGTTGCAGCAAAAGTCGACGTTTAACGATTTGCAAACAACAATCAACACAACTTTGTCACGAAATTGAATTGAAACGAACAAGCAAAACAGTAAATGACGAACGGAGTATTAAACTAAGCATAAAAATAATTAGATAAAAACATGGTGAAGGGAATAAGAGACTAAAGCTAAATAAATAAAAGCATTAAATTAAATTGACGTTTAGAAGTGTTTACAATGAAGAACGGGGAGGTTTTGGGCCACTGAGGGCACCTCAAACGCATCCCAAGCGTCTCCCAAGCGTGAAGAAAACGAAAATACACGAAGTCCTATTTATAGACAAAATAAAACGTGCTGCCAGGTCAGGGGTGGGTTCGAACGCAGAGGGTGCGTTCAAACGCAGTGCTGCATGCGTTCGATTGTGGTGCTGTGCGTTCGATCGCAGGTGTGCCGTCATGCCGCGTGCGTTTGAGAGTAGGCGTTGCGTTCGACTGCACTATGTGCGGTTGAACGCACATAACTGCCCATGGCGCAAGGTTGAAGCGATGTACGATAGGGTCGGCTAGGGCAACGTGGGAAACGCGGGCTGACTGGACTTGCGTTCGCAGGGGCTTGACTCCTTCTTTGCTTCATTTCTCCCCTTTGAGCCACCTTTTGCACCAAAGACCTACAACACGCTAAAACACTAAAACAAGATAAAACATTAAATATTAACAACACTAAGAGCCTAACGAATGTAAATTAAGGGGTTCAAATAAGCACTTTTAGGCACTCATCATATACCATGGTTATAGAAATCTCACATCATTTATTTTCGCCCACTACTTATATTTGCTCTGACTTGTTAATGGGCGATCCCCTCAATCTATTTAGCAATTAACTACATTAAAGGAATCGCCAATAATCCTACCAGGATAAGTTGACTTAATCAACCTAATTTTCGGGGTGCAAGAACTACATGATAACTTCTACACCATCTATATTGTTAGAATATATTATGAACATATTCTGATATTCACCATATTTGCTTATTGATATATATTTTCCTGTATATATATATATTGATTTGATTATGTAATATTATTCATTAATTCTTGATTTATTCTCTATTTTATCTGGCCTTATTCAATTATCAATATGCCCCTTTGTATACAATTCAATACACACAGAAATACAATTTTCAGTTCATACATATATTCTCTAGTTATTTTGACATGATATCATAGCTAGGTTTCTAGTATCTTGCCTAGAGAATTTTTTTTAGATCCGCAACCGTATGGTCTCTATCAAAATTCAAAGGCTTTTTCAACCTTGTTTTGGTATAAAAATTATACCAACAAGATCTTCAAGTTCTAATCTACACTGTGATGATCTTCACTCTTGGTTCCAGCGGTTTACGTGCTCTTATGCATTGCTAGAGTATTTATGTCAGTGAAGCATGCGCTCCACGTGCCGCCACTACCAGCCTCTGCCACTTATAGAAAAAGGATACCATATCCCTGATCAGAGGCTACCAATCTGCCTATCTGTGGCCACCACATGTCTAGACAACATCCCACGCGCCCTTACGCACCGCTCCATTTCGGCTGATTCTTTGCCCGGCAAAGTCGACAAACGTTGTGTGGCGGATTATCGTATCCAAGAGGAGTCTACATATAAACTTCTTCACTAAGATCACCATTGAGAAATTAATTTTTCACATCCATTTGGAAAAGATCCCAACGATGCGTAGAAGCCACAACAAGGAGGGATCGGACAGAAGTAAGGCGAGCCACCAACGCAAAAGTTGATTTACCAGAACACACACATGGGACTTAGTTGATTTACCTCTAGACAAAACTACGGTTGGATGCAAGTGGGTATACAAGATTAAGACAAAATCTAATGGGTTTGTTGAGCGATACAAGGCACATCTTTTGTCTAAGGGGTTCAATCAGAAGTATGGAATTGATTATGAGGAGACTTTTGCGCCGGTGGCTTGCCTTACTTCTGTTTGATCCCTCCTTGTTGTTGCTTCTGCTCATCATTGGGATCTTTTTCAAATGGATGTGAAAAATGTCTTTCTCAATGGTGATCTTAGTGAAGAAATGTATATGCAGCCTCCTCCGGGATATGATCATCCGTCACACAAGGTTTACCGACTTCGTCGATTGAAGAAATGTATATGCAACCTCCTCCAGGATATGATCATCCGCCACACAAGGTTTACCGACTTCGTCGGTGATCTTAGTGAAGAAATGTATATGCAACCTCCTCCAAGATATGATCATCCGCCACACAAGGTTTACCGACTTCATCGGGCATTGTATGGTCTGAAACAGGTTCCACGGGCTTTGGTTTGCCAAATTTAGTTCCACTATTGTACAAATTTGGTTTGTTTCTAGCCCCTATAACTCTGCTCTTTTTATCCAATGATCTGATGTTGGTCTGATTCTTCTCTTACTATATGTTTATGATATGATTATTACTAGAGATGACATTGTTAGTATTCGAAACCTTCAACACTTTTTGAGTCAACAATTTGAGATGAAGGATTTGGGTTTTCTCAGCTACTTTCTTGGATTGGAAGTGTCTTCTCATTCAAATGGTTACTATCTCTCTCAAGCAAAATATGCTTCAGATCTCCTTTCACTAGCTAGCCTTATTGATTGAAAATTTGTTGATAGCCCTCTAGAGACAAATGTCAAACTTTGTGCTACTGATGGTGAGTTACTTTCCGACGCCACTCTCTATCGACAGTTAGTCGAAAGTCTCATCTATCTTACTATAACACGACCTGATCTTTCCTATACGGTTCATCTTGTTAGTCAGTTTATGACCACACCATGCTTAGTTCATTATGCTGCTATTTTTCGTATCCTTCACAACGTGAAGGGCACTTTGTTTCATGGTTTGCATTTCTCTTCTCACTCATCATTAGACTTACATGTATATTCAAATGCTGATTGGGCAGGTGATCCCACTACTTGTTGTTCCACCACGGGTTATTGTTTCTTACTTAGTGATTCTCTCATCTCTTAGCATAGCAAGAAACAGTCTATTGTTGCCCGCTCTAGCACTGAAGCTGAGTATCATACTCTTACTGACACCACCTCTAAGCTCCTCTGGCTCCTACATGATATGGGTGTTTCATGAACCTCTAGTTCTCCTATCTTTTGTGACAATTGAAGTGCGATTAAGATTGTTCATAATAATGTATTTCATGAACACACTAAGCACATTGAGATCGATTGTCATTTTGTGTGCCATCATCTTTTGCATGGAACTCTCCGTCTCTATCCTATTGCTTCCGCTGATCAATTGACTGATGTGTTCACAAAGCACATCCGCCTGGACAGTTTCATGATCTTGTTTCCAAACTCAAGTTGGCATCTACATTACCACCTTGAGTTTGAAGGGAAATGTTAGAATATATTCTGATATTCACTATATTTGCTGACTAATCTATATTTTCCTATATATATATTGATTTGATTCTGTAATATTGTTCATTAATTCTTGATTGTATTCCCTATTTTAGATGGCCTTATTCAACTATAAATAGGCCCCTTTGTATACAGTTCAATACACACAAAAACACAATATTTAGTTCATACATATATTCTCTAGTTATTTTAACATATATTATTACTCACTAAGTCATAGACGTAGACTTGTATCTTTTCTACCTATGAAACATGTGTTGTTTTATAGTTGGATTGCCTTTAAATGTCGGTTTTAAGATAGACCTCAAAGTTGATGTGGTCGTTTAGGCGTAATAACATTGATTCAACTAACACTTAAGGACGTATTGCGAGATTAGATTGGCTGCTTATGGTAATTAGTACTTATAAGTAATGTTCTACACTTCAACTTTTTAGGCATGCTTGTATATTTAGCTTGGATCTTTGGCAACGCTATAGTATGATTTCAGTTATGTGATGACTCTTAGTAGATGCTCTAATTGCAATAATTAATGTTGATAAAATAATAGAAATTATATGTTTCCATTGTGTAGAATTCTCTTTTTTAGGAGTAGGGATCACTAGGTCTTAATTCTTGTAGAATGGGACTGGGAGGCAAACTATGAAGTTAATTACGATTTAATTAATTTCTTCGGTTAGTCAATGGCAGAGCCACGTTATGACCAGGGGGAGCCGTGTTCAAAAAAAAAAAAATTTATATGGAGCCTTCAAAAGTTGGGTATGGACTGGCTCCCCCAATATGTTTAAAAAAAAAATTATGAAACAAAGATTTTATATGGACCAGGGGGAGCCACGCTCCCCCACGACCCAAGTGGTTCTGTGCTGCAGCCACAATGTTAAAAAATAAAAAAAATTATATGAATGGACCAGGGGGAGCCACGCTCCCCCACGACCCACGTGCTGCTATGCAGCGCAGCACAGCAGTAGGCCTCCATTAAATATATATATATTTAAGTGCATTAAAAAAAAAAAAAAAAAAACTAAAAAACCATCGGGTACTCTCTTCTGTTTCTTTTTTTTTGTAAGTATACCAATTAATACAGACTGACATGGCAACCATTGGAGTGCGGCTTTACAGTGGAAAGAAAAATAGGACTGTTTGGAGAGAGATCTCTGCCTGTTTCTTGTGGTACCGAAACTCACATTCTTCCTTTGGACCATTTCTGAGCTTTCTCTTCTCTGTTTTTGAGTTTCTCAAGCGCACTTCCCTCATTCCCTGGTCTTTCTTTCTGTCCAGACAATCCATAGAGGCAGAGCTATGATTATTTTGTGACTTCTACCTGCAAACGCAACGCCTCGGCCGTTCAAGCACCACCACTAGTAGTGTATCATGATTCGTGAGTTTCATTGCTCTTTCTGTAGACTCTAATTTGATTTATGCTTTGAGATTTGTTGATTTGGGGCTTTTCTAAATGTAAACGGGATTTGTTGATTTAGGGCTTTTCTAAATGTAAAGGGGAAGGGGAAACCCTATATTCTTGATTACTCCCTTAATTTCTTCATTCTATCTTTTACTCTTTTCATTTTTTTTTTTTTTTTTTTGAAACCCTAAGATTGTTGCTTATGAAATATGAATCCATATTTTTTTTCTTCTGGGGAATAGTTGTTGTTGCACTTTTGAGGCACTTTGGATGCCCTTGCTGGTAATTGTGGATTGCATTAGTATCATTCTCATTTGTTATCCGAAAATGAGATAAAGCTGGAGTTTGTTTTGATTTGTCATTTGTTTTGCTTCTTCTTCTTTCAAAGTTGGGAACTTGCTTCTACTAGAAAGAATTCAAACAGAGATTTGATGCAGCGGGTGTGAAATTAGTTGCTGTTGGTGTTGGCATTCCTGATAAAGCTCAGATTCTCGTTGACCGGGTGGGTCTCTTTCTCTTCATCTGGTTTCATCACCAGAAACATTATACTGTAACTCCTCCATTCACACTATTTGTTAAAAGAATTCATTTTATTTTTCTTATTCAACACATCTCACCTTACCTTATTAGGCTTATTTACACAATTACACATTGCCCTGTTTTCCACTCCTTGCCTTTTTTGTTACACCTTATCAAATTACCAATGTAATACAATAAAGTAATGTAAACCAAATGTAGCTACATTCTCTTTTTATATTTTATATTTAAGTTAATTTAACAAGATTCTACATGAATCTGTTTCTATTAGGAGAATTGAAAGTTTGTACTCCAATTCACCCTAATTTACTTTAATCTGTTTTTATTGGGAAAATTGGAAGCTTTGCTGACATACCCATGAACTCATGTCTGAAAAGTGAGTTCATAGTAAATGGTCCCATAGTCTGAAGAGTGAGTTCAATGTATGAACTCATGTCTGAAAAGTGTGTTCATACGTTGTCCTGGTCCCATAGTCTGAAAATTATTCTATTAAAATAATAAATGTCGTTAAAATAAGTAATCAATTTATAAAATAATTTGGAAGATAAGTTCTTTTTTTATTGTGTTCCATTATTTATTTTCTAATTAATTATTTGTTTTTATTGGTTTGCAGTTATTCGACTAACTCCTTCTAGTTATTGTGGTTGGTTTGTTTTCAAGAAATCTTTCAAGATAACTGATTCACCGAAAGGTACTCATTTTTCTTAAACACAATGAAGTATGCTTAGTTCATTTTGCTAGTTGTTTGTTAATTTGATGAGTCTGATTTGATTAATTTATTTTTTGCTATTTTGGTTGTTGATGCTAATTTGTTATGATATTGTTTAGCATCTTTAGCCAATTAGACTTTGATCAAATTAAGAAAACAAATTGAATAATATATGTTAGTGGTACCAATTATAAATAGAAAATAATTGAATTTGTTTAGCACAATTGTAAGATGTCCCACATCCACATATTGCTAATTTGATCGCCTATCTTATAGACTTTGATTGTCTATTATGGGGTAGTGATTTAACTTGAAAATTCTAGGTGCACGAATCATGTCAAAGTTTAAAACTATTGATTCATTCTTCAAAAGGAAAGAAGCTAACATTTCGAAAAGTAATACGCCATTGGATTTTAATGCCGGAACTTCAAATGTTGATGAGCGTCGTCTTAAATCTCCAAGGATTGAAGATGAAGAACATCCGAAGAAATTCTAAATAATTGACTACGTGTGAAAACTTCTATTGATGTTGCTCGGTGGCTTGCACTTCAAGGATGCCCTTTTAAAGGTCATGATAAGACTCTTGATTCAAAAAATCGAGATAATTTTCTTGAATTAATTCAAATTTTGGCATCATATAATGAGAGAGTTGCAAGTGTTGTTTTGGAAAATGCTCTAAAATCTGCAGAGTATACTTCACATACAATTCAAAATGAGATTTTGCATGTCATTGCAAGTAAAGTGTGAAATAAAATTCGTGAAGATATTGGAGACTCTAAATTTTGCATTATTGTTGATGAAGCTCGAGATGAGTCTAAGAGAGAGCAAATAGCTATTGTTTTGAGATTTGTTGACAAAGATGGTTTTATACAAGAACGTTTCTTTGATCTAGTTCATGTTAAAGACACATCGGCATTGACTCTAAAGAATGGAATATCTGATATTTTGTCTCATTATATCCTTAATATTCAAAATATCCGTGGACAAGGATATGATGGTACTAGTAACATGCGTGGTGAATAGAAAGAATTGCAAGCATTATTTCTTAATGATTGTCTTTTTGCATATTATGTTCATTGTTTTGCTCATCGATTACAATTAGCATTAGTTACTGCATCTAGAGAGGTTGGTGATGTTCATGAGTTCTTCACAAATTTAAACTCTATTGTTAATGTGGCTAGTGCTTCATGTAAACGTCGTGATCAACTACAAGCTATTCATGCAACACATATTGCACATATGCAAGATATTGGTGAGTTTGAAACTGTAAAAAGGGCTAACCAAATTGGCACTTTGAAACGAGTTGGTGATACTCGTTGGGGTTCTCATTTTAATTCCATTTGTAGCCTAATAAGGATGTATGATGCTACATGTACAGTGCTTAAAGATGTTGCAAGAGAAGGAGGTATTTACTCTCAACAAGGAGATGCTTTGGCTGCTTATAAAATGCTTACATCCTTCGAGTTCATATTTATTTTACATTTAATGAAGGAAATCATGGGCGTTACTGATTTGCTTTGCCAAGTTTTGCAGCAAAAATTTCAAGACATTTTGACTGCTGTTCATTCAGTTTCTATTGCAAAAAAACTTATCCAAAAGTTGAGAGATGATGGTTGGGATAATTTGCTTTAGAACATTGCGTCTTTCTCCAAGAAATCTGAAATTAACATTCCGGATTTGAGTGCTCATTATATTCAAAGTCGAGGTCATAATCAAAAGAATCACATTACAGTGGAGCATCATTATCATTTTGACATATTCAATACCACTATCAACTTTCAATTGCAAGAGCTTGATAATAGGTTTGGTGAAAAGGCGATGGAACTTTTAACACTTTATCTCTGCTTTGAATCCAAAAGATGCATATAAGTCATTCAAAATTGACGATATATGTATCCTTGCTGAGAAGTATTATCCTCTTGATTTTTCTGAGCAGGAGAAAATTAATTTGAGATACCAGTTGAGGTATTTTGAATTTGATGTGCTTACTGAACCGACATTACAAAATTTGTCTTCCATTGCAGAATTATGCCAATGATTGGTAAAGACAGAAAAATCAAAGACATATTATCTTATTGATAGATTGATTCGTCTTATTTTGACTCTTCCAGTGTCTACAACAACTACCAAACGAGCATTTTCAGCAACGAAAATTATTAAGACACGACTACGCAACAAAATGGAAGATGGTTTTCTTGCAAATAGCTTAATTCTCTACATTGAAATGGAAATTGCTGAAATCTTTGATTCAGATTCAATACTTGATGATTTTGTACTTCTAAATGACCGTAACGTGCAGTTCTAGACACTTTTTTTTTGTATAGAAGTCTTTTTGATGTAGTGCCGACATGTTACATTTCTAATATATCAATTTGAGCACATATTTATGAATTTTTATTTTTTTTATTTTTTTTTTTTTGTGATGCATATATTGTGTGAATTATGAAATTTTTAAGTTAGAGAAAATTTTATAAGATGCCAAAAAGTAAATTTTAACGGCTCCCCCAATACTAAATCTTTGAATCCGCCACTACAGTCAATGCATTATTAGTTTCACATCATTGTTTTGACCGTGTTATAATAAAATGACAACTCACATGGTCTATTCTATAACACCTCGAAAAAATAAAACTCTTTAAAAAAATATACGTGGATTTTAAAACAAAGTTTATTAATGGCACTTTTTTCCTTGTGTTAAAAAAAAAAAAAAAAGCCTTCATCGATCCTATGAGTAGGGGATCGATCCCAGCATGACATGAAATATGTTTTTTTACACCTACCTAAACCTTGACTTTCAGTCCCTATAAAACCCTAAAATCCTTAGGAGAAATTTTTTGCACGGCTTGTCCATCTCTAAAAGTGTGAGAGAGAATGGGAGAAGACAGAAGAGTTCAAATCAAGGGCTTCTTTCAATCCTTTTCTCAGGGTTTTGTAAAATCCTCAAAACTTGCAACTTCATTGTCTTTCCTTCTATAATCCTTGTTTACATACGCTAGTTGATTGTTTAGTTTATGTATTGAGATTGGGTTAGGTTGTTTTTAAAAGAAAAACTATTATTTCATGCAATGATTTCAGAAGAAAGTTTGTCATCTTGTGTTTTATTTTATGTGTTGTTTCCAAAACAAAAAATCTATGATTCTATGTCCGTGATAGATCTCTCAAAGACCTATTCAATCAATATGTTTTTCTTAATAATTCAAAAAGTAGTCCTATAAATAAAAACATGGAGGACCATGGCTCCACATTAAATGCAAATTTAATCAGAAACGTCACCTTTTTGGATCTTCATCCACTATCTCACATGCTTTCGATCGCTACAGTTGATGTAAGACTTCGACTTGGAGATCAGAATGGGAAAGATGAAAAGGCTTTCAATAATGGCGGTTGGGTTGTTCACGTGCCTGTAGGCTCCACCATATTATTCTCACGTTTTAGGAGGATGTTAGGGGCCTTCAAGCCTTGTCTTGTCGTGCAGATGCATGTGCCTCATAAAACATGTTTAATTGACGGCTTTTTTTTTTTTTTTTTTCACATGTCGATAGATTTAAATTAGTGATTTTTGCTTTATTAAACGTAATTCTAATCGATGGAGTTATTTTTTGGAGACTTAATTAACACTTTTTCTTATTTGCTAAACAACACTAAACATTCTCAAATACTATTTATTTTATTCTTTAAAAAATTAAACATCAAAACATTTATATTTTTATATCATATCATTTACTTTTTACTATTATTCAAATAAAATAAAAATTCATACTTTTATATCATATTATTTACTTTTTACTATTATTTAAATAAAATAAAAAATCATTGCAGAATAAATTTTTTTCATTTTTCCATACTAATTTTTTACTTTTTTATACTAATTATTACCCTTATTTTTTTCGTCACTAAACATGAACAGTATAGTGCTGTTTGCCACACCCACTTAGTAATAAGAATTCTCTTTAATTCAAAAGAACCGGAAATGAGCTAGTTTGTTTTAATACAAGGGAACAATTGGATCATTTCATATTTTTTGGACAATTCTAGCCTCATTAAAACCAACCTAAACTACCATAAAATGTTATCCTTAAACTTTCAACTGAGATAATATTCTCGCTAAACTTCGATAAAATTGACAAATAGCCCCTTCAATGACAAAAATATTCTTAATAAATAAAATAATAATAATAATAATAAACTAAAACTAAATTTTTGTAATTTGAAAGACAAAAACCAAGATGTAAAATTTTTTTTAAAATATATATATTGTTTTTTTCTTAAATAATTTATTTAAAAAAAAATTATTGAAAAATTTGTCTTATTGAAAAAATGGATAAATGCATAATCAATACTTTATTTTTTGCCCCCTAGAGTTTCATTTGGTTCACATGAGGTACATGTAGTTTTGATAAAGATGGAGATGGCACCTCCATTAAAATTCCATCTAAAATTTAACGGAACGCCACGTCAGCACCAATCAAATATCATCACGTGTCATGTAATTAATTTTTAAATTTTTTTTAAATTAAAAAGATTAATATATATATAAGAAAAAAAGAAAAAAAAAAATTGGGGGTGGCTAGGGCCATTTGCCACCCCCATCTCGATGTATGGGGGTGGCTCAGCACCCCCAGTGGGTCTTGGCCACCCCATGGACCCAACATTATCACTGGTCCAATCCCATCCCAAATCGGTAGACTCTCAAGACTGACCCACCTTGATCTCTCCATGAATTTTCTTTCCGGTAACCTTCCCCTTTCCCTCACCAACCTAACAAACCTTTCCTGGCTGTGTTGGAGATAAGTTGATCACTGGGGAGCTAGACCCACGTCTATTCACTGACTGTACAAGGCTTGAATACCTTGAACTCCATAACACCAAGTTCAGTGGAGTCCTGCCTTTAGAAATAAGCCCATTGACTTCTTCTTCTTTTATTTTTTTGAAAAAATATATTTTTAAATCTTTTTAAATTTAAAAAAAAAATTAAAAAATTAATTACATGACACTTGGCAACATTTGAGTGGTATTGACGTGACGTTCCGTTAAATTTTGAATAGAATTTTAACAAAGGTACCATCTCCGTCTTTATTAAAACTACATGTACTTCATGTGATCAAAATGAAACCCTAAGGGACAAAAAATAAATTGTTAAAACGCTAGGATGGAATTAGGTATTTAAAAAAAAAAAAAAAAAAAAAAAAAAAAGGGAATCTTTAAAAAAGAAAAGAACATTTTATTCTTAAAAAAAAAATTCCTGCGTCAATCCTTTCCCCTAGACCCATTTCTCATTTCCCCCAATTTTCATCCCAAACAAACATTCCCCGCCCCCCAAAATTTCCCCCTGTGCAATGACCACCGCCAACATTGTCCTTCACCACCGTGCAACGACCAGTTCTATGACACCAAAGACCCCGATCACCGACCCAGTCTTTTTGTCTATTACGTTTTTTTCTTCTCAATTTTTTCATGGGTTCTCAAATTTTAAGGAAGCTCCCTATCATATTTGAATTAATTGTGGGTTTGTTGAAGAAGAAAAGAAGTCGGTTCAATTTCCTTAACTCTTCTTATCCTCTTACCTTTGTTAAAGTAGAAAAGAAGTGGGTTTAATTCATCCAAAAAAAGTGGGATTAGTTTGTGGCAATATATGAAAAAATTGATGCTCTTCAGTCCTTAGCGGTTGTAGCTCGTCTGCGGAGATGTGGCTGGCTCGTCGTCAGCGGTGCTCGATGTCGTGGTCTTTATTGCCGGCCATCGATGAGGGGAGAGGGAAGAGAGATGAAGTGGAGGAAAAGACAGATGTCAAGGAGGAGAAGAGAACGATGAAATGGGGAACAAAATTTATTTTTTAGTTTTTTTTTTACTTTTATATATTTGATATATTTATATTTTTTTTATTAAAAGCAACACATGTCATCATTTCATTAATGCTAATGTGGCTACTAACACAATTTATCAAATTTTTTAACAGAATTTGACTACAGGAATTAAATTATTCTTTTGGCATACCCAAAGGACTTCTAAGTTCATTTTGATATCACATGTAGCGTTTTGTAATTTAGGCTGCCACAGAGAGTGATTATGCATTTATCCCTTGAAAAAAATTTATAATCATTTTTATCTTTCAACTAACATTGGAGGACATTGTCGATTTACTAGTTGTTTAGGAAGGACATTATTTCAATTAAAAGTTTTGAAAGAACATTGTCAGTTGAGTAGTAGTTTGCAAGGTGCATGTAAAACTTTTCTTAATGTAATACAACTAGGAGTGTAAACGAGTCGAGCTTGAGCGAAGTTCCCTTGTTTGGGCTCGGCTTATTTAAATTTTACTCGAGCTCAAGCCGAGTTTAAGGACGAGCCAAAAAATCGAGCTCGAGCTCGAGCTCGAACTCATAATAAGTCGAGCCGAGCCGAGCCAGTTCGCGAGCTACCTCTTATATTTAATTTAATTTTTTATTATAAATTTAAACTTTAAGTACTCTTAAACGGCTCAAGAAGGTAGCTTGTATATGAGCATTTGCTTAGTCTGACTAGCAGAGTATGGAGTTTTTGTCAATACAGCAAGACATTTGGTTTCAAATAGAGATAATATGCATCATTTTATAAAATGATGCATATTAGAAGAAAAAAAAAATCAATTTTTAATATTAATATAAGCAATTATGTGAACAACTACCAATTCGAGCCTTATACGAGCTGCTCACGAGCTTAGTCGAGTCGAGCCGAGCTTGCTTCGTTTAATATTCATGTCATGATTCGTGTTCGCGAAACGCTTCATTTAATATTCGAGTTGAGCTCGAACCGAGCTTATGCGAGCCGAACCCGAGCTAGCTCACGAAACGCTTTGCTCACTTAACACCCCTAAATACAACCGTACAACTCTAATACAACAGGATGACCATAGAGTAAAAGTCAACATTTTAATTTTTCTTATAGGTGATGATCTGCATGCTGATCTTTGCTATCACATCATCCAATTATGTAACAGTCGTACAAGAATCCACTAAATAACATTACTCTATATATTAATATGAGAAATGTTATTGGTCAATATTTTCCTCATATTCTCTTGCAAATTCAATAGATTAAACATTAAATTTGTGAAATTCATTATCCCACATAAGTTCGCAAATTTAATTATTGATTTATAAAATAAAAATTGCAAAATATGAAGAAAATATTGACCCATTGCATTTCTCTATTAACATCCCATTATGATTTTCTTCAATAGCAATTTGTTTATAAACTTCAATGCAATTACATATCAAATGAGTTAGAACACAGAAAGTAAGCTAAATTTATCTTTGTTATTCACCTCACCAGTCACGAATAATAAAACCCCAAGAGTCATTGTTGAGCTGTTGGGGGAAAGTACGACAATATCATAAATAATTACATATAATACTCCACTACATAAACGCCTTGACCAAGGAATTTTGCTTTTCCTTGATTAAATTTAAGGGGGGGCTCAGGATTCTATTGGTGATACAAATTTGATATCATTTTCTTTATCAGTTGAATTATTAATATATTTTTTCACTATATTTTTCTATAATTCATCTTTCGTGAAAGGATCTTGGGCTCTCAAAATTTTGTTCATAGACCCTGCCAAGTCCTTCAAACTGGATTTTGTAGATAGCTTGATCTGCAAGCATAATAGAATTCTTCCATCAATTTGGCTAGAATACAGATAAGTAAAAATACAGGTATTAGATCTATCAAGAAATAATTACCGGATTTGCTTTATCACTTGCAGGGTAGAAAAAGAGTGTTGGATAGTCATCTACCTGCAATATCAAAACAATGACAAAGGCAAAACATTCATCAGTATCATCACTTTTGTGTTAATCCATATCTCAAAACTTCAGTATAAGGCTAAAAATGTTTCTCATCAATGAAATTCTAGCAATTATAATTTCTAAATTACTAGGAAACATGCACCCTTTTCGTTCTAATGTCAGAATGGAACTTGCAAAGGGTTAGCCAGTATTCACATGAATTATGGGATTGTATGAATTGTATCAAACCTATAGAAATTTGAAATAAGAAGAAGAAAAAAAAGTGTTTTAAAGCAATTTGGGAAAGCTTGTGTGAGCTAGGATCAAACCAGTGCCTTAAACATCATTATCCAAAAAAAAAAAAAGAAGTGCTTAAACATTTATATATCAAACTTGAACAAAAATGGAATTTTTTTTTTTTTCCCGACTGAGCAAAAATAGAACTAGAAGTACAAAGTAATACCCTATAACATAATGAAGGGATTGTAGCTGATCAGATAAGCAAGAGGCATAAACATTAAGGGGCCTTCATATAACACATGAAATTTAAATGAGTGAAACTTAACATTTCATTTTTCCATAGCCACTTGAAATATGTTTCTTCTGTCTTTTGCAGCATGGAATAATCTACGTCAATGTTGCAACTTTGAAACTAATCCACACTTAATGTCGTAATAAAACTGAAATAATAATAACACTTGCCTGCAGTTTTGGGTGTTCATTACCAGAAGCATCTATCCTTGCAAATACCAAATTATCCAAACTTTTGAAGTGCTTAGCCAACTTTTCAACGTGCTTGCTAGTGGTTTCACAGTTGATGCACCATGGCGTGTGTACCTGTCTCCAACAGAGAATAGAAGGTTTTTCAGGTTCTCTAGGATAACTACGAAACCCTAGGGCTATTAAGGAAATTTTGGCAGGCGTGTTGGGATTGTGTTACCAAGAAAATGCTTACTGCAATCACATAGGGAGCACCAGAAAATTGCCATGTATGTAATATATTCCACAATTCTCCAAAGTGAAGGGAAGTGGTTTCCTATATTATTACTGGGAAAATGTGTGTACTAAAGCATGACAACGATTAGAAATCAAAATGAAGATGCTTTGAACAACAGCATCCACACAATTCCTGTTTGGTAAGCAAGCCTATTTCCAACAGTATTTCATTTTCTCAATTAAAATAATGGAGCATACATGTCAGGAGCAAAGGTAAAACGGATGGAAGGCACAAAAATATCCAACCTCTAGAAGAACATTCTTGGGACTGTTTAAGACCAAGTCATCAAATGTCTTTCCTACAATGATCTGGATGCTTGAGTCGCTCTGCAATTTTCACACTCAAAGACATTTAGAAGATCGCAACAATTTATAAATATAAGTTAACATAAAAATAATAATTCTAGGTGTAATGGTTCATACATATGTCTCAGAAATTTAATCAAGTCCATCATGTTATGCATAGGACTTAAAATGAACCTATAGAATGTATTAGATAGCATTTTGATGAGTTTAAGATTATACATTTCACGACATATACAAAATTTGAACTAAAGTTATTACAATAAAAGATCTCAAGTATTTTTAAATGGCAGCCTTTAAAATGTAACCGCATTGCACTAATTGGCTGTCTAAGAGGGGAAAAAAAGAACGAAAAGAAAAATCTCCCTAAAAGGATAAACAAGTGAATATTGCCTTGCAACATTATTCCTGAATCATCTAACAATAATAAAAAGAAAGGATGATCCCCCAAAAACATAAGAATAAAAGACACTCACATTATCTGGAATTGGCTGTGACTTGAAGTAAGGAGAAAGAGTACCATCAAGAAGCCGTGTGCAGAACTCCTACAAAAAGCCACCTCAGAGTATCATTATAGTTGTCTTAACAGATTCTGCCCAAAGCAAAATGTGAATAGGAAAAAGGAAAAAAAAAATTGTTACTTCTATGTTGGCCGGGATCGGATCCGACTGTAACAAAAACTTCAAGCTGATTTTGTTATTGAATGCAGTCACCTATATGGCACAACATCAGTATATACTCTCGCTTAAAGATTTTTCAATAAAGAAAAAGATATAGCAATAGAATCACAGTACACATTTAGTTGCTACTTGGAAAACTAACCACAGTGTTCTCTGCTTCTTCAAGCCCAAATAAAGTTAAGAAAGGCTTTGCAAGGTTCTCATCTGTAATGTCTATATAAATAAACATTATCTGCATCCACAAGATCACATAAGGAAACTCACAATAGCAAAAGTTGGCTAACTGCAACAATGGCTTCAAATGTAGGTAAAACAAATTACCTTTGACTTGAACTTTCTTGCAACTTCTTGAAGGGGCTCAAGAAGCTTCTTAAAGTCCTCAGCTTCTGCAAAGACAATGACCTGGACAATAATGAAAAGTAATCATTAATACATCTACCTTATATGCATGTCTGGTGTATATAATTTGTGATAAAAAGCTTCACAAAGGATATCATGCTTTACAGAAAAGAAATACAAACAGATGTGATTATACTGACATAAACTGTGAGTAATGGCATTGCGTAAAATGCTATTGCAGACATATTTGCAGAAGTGCACCAGGGAACAGTTTTATGAATTCTTTAAAAAAAAGTCATACATATAGGCTTTCGTCAAGGGTCAATGAACAAATCATGCTAGGATGCATCAGACAGTACGGTAGTTAGTTTATAATTCCAGGTTTGGGAACTCAGAATTAAGATCAAAGCTTCTGCATAACTAGAGAAAATGATTAAAACAAAGTAGTCTAACATGTTTCTTATATTTGTTATGCTGATTTCTTAATTACACGAGAAATAATACTATATACCGTGTATATATCCATCCCTTTTCCCATACTATCTGCGTAGTACATTTCATCAGCATGCTTCCTGGAACTAATTGAATTTTTGGAAAAAATGACTGCAAACTGTACATTTTGCCGCATCAGTGCTATAAAATTTTCTGTAGAATTAGCTGAGTGACAGAATTTTAATATGCATCTGGCTGCTTATATTGAATTTCCTACTTTACTTCATCAATTAGATCACCCCTTATATGGTCACATGGCAATTTATTAAGAGGGCCAGGAATTAAAATGGATGGGCCGTGCCGTGCAGATGTGCTGGAAGAAGGCAGGAAGGGTTTCTGTTTTTTTTTTCTTTCCTTCTGTGCCATAACTGGATTGTCAAATGTAAATTAACAGTTTTAACGCCACCTTTACCAGTTCATATAAAAAAAAAATTTTAAAAAAAAATGAACCTGGCTTCCAAAAAGTGGTTGTGGCATTAATTGAGAACAATTTTTTTTTTTTTTTGGAGAAACTTTCCGTACCGCCCCTTGATATTCTATCACTTTGGCAATTGTACCCTCAATCTTTAAAAAAGTAACAATGTCGGTCGCCATCTTTGAAAACTTTACAATGTCACCCTTACTATTAGAATTTAGAGTTAAATAAGACAGTATGCAGGTGAAGTGTCACTTTTACCTTTGTAAAACTAATAAAAATACAAATCTATTCTTAATATAAATATAAATAAACCAGGCCCATAGCCTGGCCTTGGTCGGCCATAGTCGTGGGACTGTTATTTTTTATTTATTTTTACTTTTACTTAATGGGGGTATTTTGGGGATTTTGACGTCCTTCATTAGGATTTAAAAGAAAATCCTAACAAAGAGGTGACATTGCAAACTTCTAAAATATGGGGACTTGACATTGCATCCTTTTAAAGTTTAAGGGTAGGATTACAAAGGTATGAAACAATCATAGGGGGGTAAGTGAAGTTTTTTCCTTATTTTTTGAGGGGTGGGGGAAGAGAATCGCCTAAGACCCAATAATGAAGCAGCAATGACAAATTTAATTGAAGGCATCAAAAGGACAAAGAGGAGGCCAAATGAGGCAATTATAAAAGCATGATCGCCAAGGATTCTATGTAGGCTGTGGCCCTATAGAGCTGAATGAAAAAAATGGGTAGCCCAACCAATTCTTGGGATACGGCTCAGTTTGGTTCTAAATGAAAAAATTGCCTAAAATAATTGATTAGAACTGCATTTGGCTTCTAAGGGCTATAATATTGCCCAATAATTCTGAAATATAAATGCAATCCATCCCAGCTCACATTAATAAACAGGTGTCAAATTACACCAGTATATAGAAAATGTTTGACTTTATTGGCAGGAACAAGGGGTTAAACAGTCTGAAGTTTAGAATGCAAATTTGAGCTAGCCCTTAGGCCTGAAATTCAAAATCAAGGGTGTCATCCAAGTTTGCTCAATACTTTAAGAATGGAAAACAGCATGTTTACGAAGTTCATAATATACTCAAAGAATAAATAATAATTAGGAAGCATAGGCCTAAACTATAACAGAAGAGAACTTCGTCAACAGCTTCCAACAGGCATCCCACAATTAATACACAAATTCTGCAATTAGAGATATCTAAAAGTACAACGTTGGCTTGATTTCAGGAAAACTGTTTAGTTTTCAATTACTTTTTGTTATTCCTCATTACATAATTTTCAAGAGCTAATCTTGTAGACAATGGACATCATAGGAAGAATCATCTTTTCAGCCTTGTAAGCTATAAGGTCTATAATACCTCATCGGCACCAAGACATTTCATGACAAATGTTTAAGATTTAAGAGAAAAAATGAGAACTTAATGGAGATCCTTTCAAACATTATGCAGATTTGAAGCACTGTAAATGCAGGAGTCCCATTTTTGGTGTTATAATACTTGCACTATGTCAGTTATCAACTTCATATTCTTACACATAAAAAGCAATTGAGAAAAATTTATATATGATATCAAAAACAATACAAATGTATAGTAAAGAAAGTATTAGAAACCTGAAGCTTGATAGGGCTGGAATAAACTCTGGCAGAATTTAGCTCGGTCAATTTAGTAACTAACGGAAACTTATTAGAGTCCAAAAACTGTAATATTTTGTCCATTTTGAAGGTCCCTTCTGAAAAGTCAAACAAATTCATCACTCATCATATCAATAAGTTGTGGCCAACTCATGGAATTTTCGGGAAACATGTAAAAAACCAAGCATGGAAAAACTACAAAGTATTGGGATACATCAATAAACAGGAAAATAAGCAGTAGTAATAGATATACTGCAACCGAATCACACACTCACCATATGGGGTGTATCTTTCTGGCTCACTTTTAACAATCCCAACGAAATTGTTAGTATCTTTGATAGCTGGGAAAAGAACTTTGGCAACATCAGTGTCGCTCACTTCAATAAACTGGATTCCATTGTCAGATATGGCTGCTTTAACAAATTCTTCATAATCAGGTCCCTGTGAATATTTCATATTGTCACTGTATGCACTTCAAATGAAGCTAAACCATATGGTTCGTAAGACGATCTAGATTGGTCATTTTTATATTATCTTATCCAATGGATTGAAACAATGAAGACCTAACCCCCAAAACCAAAACATGTGGCAGATCTCATAAACATTTTGATCTGAGTAGTCCACTAAACAACTTTTGTGCTCCCTTTGCAAGTTCGGGCTAATAAGAAACCACCAAAAAATAGATAAAATATTGAATGAAAAATAAAACCTTCTATTTCTTGCATAAAAAAAAATAATTACTAATACATGCTTAAAAAATATGTTAAGAATCGACATAATGTACTAATATTCTACAACTCAAGATTTCTTACACTATCACCACTCTTAATCCTACTGCATAGGAACATAAGTTAAAGTTAACTGAAGCAAATAAAAGAATCAACTAGATTCTTATTCCTATAGGGAATTTTTTTGTTAGAAGTACAAGGGAAATGGACTTAATGGATGTCTTGTAGGAAAGAATGATCTCTGGGGAATATTTTATGAGGAAGTACAAGCATGTTAGCTTTAATATGAGAAACTATGAGCACGTGGACTAAGGTCTTTTGTCTGGCACCAAAGATTGGAAAATATAGAAAACATTTTTGGAAAAATCTTTTACATCAAAACAAATTGAGCTTGAGGATTATGGGTGGTATTCTAATGAGGTTCATTGGTCATATGGGGTGGGGTTATGGAAAAAACTAAAGCGGGGCTGGGAAGTATTTTCTAGTTATACCAGGTTTAAGGTAAGAGATGGCTCCAAGATTAGATTTTGATATGATATGTGGAATGGAAATCAAGTCCTTAAGACTACTTTCCCGAATTTGTATAGTATTGCTTGCATAAATGATCCTTCAATGGTAGACCACTTGGAGTTATCTAGATGAAAGCTTTACAGGAACAACTCACGATTGGAAAGTGAATGTCTTTACTTCATTTTTTAATTTGTTGTATTTCTTTAGAATGAGGCTGGGAGGGGCAGACAAGTTATGTTGGGTCCCCTCCAAGAAAAGAATGTTTGATTAGATCTTTCTATAACATCCTTGTTCCCCATGATAGCACTCCCTAAGAAGAGTATTTGCGACAAAACGCACCCCTGAGAGCAGCACTTTTTTTACTTTTTGGACAGCCACCCTAAGGAAGATCCTCACCTTGGATAACCTAAAGAAACAAAATGTCATTGTGGTTAACTGGTGTAATATGTGTAAAAGGACATGGGAGACTATGAACCATCTTCCCCATTGTGGGATCACCAATGCTTTGTGAAGAGATTTTTAATCGGGTTGTGTTAGCTTGGGTTATGCCTAGAACAGTAGTAGACCAATTCATTTGTTGGAAAGGGTTGGGAAGCTATCCTCAAAGTGCAGCTGTGTGGAAGATGGTTCTTACCTTTTGTGATATCTTTGAAGCAAAAGAAATTATAGAAGCTTTGACAACCGCAAGAAACTCTCTACCAATGCACAGCTGCCTTAGATCTCAATGTTCTTAGTTTTCAAGCTTTTGTTGACTTGTTTTCTCTTTCTAACTAGGTATCTCATGTATTCTCCTTGTGTACTTAGTCTGAGCCTTTTGCCCTTTTAAAGATATTTCGATTACTTGTCAACAAAAAACAAACAAACAAACAGAGCTCAATTAGCAACGGCATGTAAGGGGGCAAGACAGCACTCAAAACTTGAACCGCCCAACTCCCCTAACACAGCAAGGGGGAAAGAGCTTAGATGGGTATAGCCAAGCTGGCAACCCCACCCGGCCTAGGGCTAAAGGCAAATGGAGGACAATCACTGTCAGCTACTGGGAAAGGAGGATAGTGTGGGTCAATAGGCAAACCTAAGGAAGACATGGCCCTTGAAACAGCTTGCCTCACTCGGTCCTTGTCGCACAAAGGAGACCCATTTCTAATTTCGCCAACAACTGGTGAAAGTGGCGGGAAGAAATTATCGGCACTATTTGAAACCAATACCTTGCATCGAAGTCTACGTGGCAGAGCAACTCAGACATGGTGTCTAAAGATGGAGAAGATGATGACCAGGCAAAGTGACTCTAACATGGGTCACAGGGTGGATCCATACCCATGACCTACTTTGGCCCCAAACCAATACCCATTAACACAGGCTAACCCGAAACCCATTTACGGAATTTGGGTTTCAGCAAGAATTTGGGCCAGGACCAACGAAACCCATCTTGGCCTTCCCTCTATCTACACAAGCTTCAACTGCAGCATTAACGTCTGGGCCTTCAGAATTGGGCTTCAACATGAGGGATTTTATTTAATGGCTTAGGTTGAGGACCCATCAGCCCACACGCAGAAGGACTCAGGCCCAAGTCCAACCATTTTAAACATCTCTTCACGTCCATTTTTAAGTGAGCTAACGTGGTTTTGAATCAAGTGTCAAGATTTTCACCAAAATAGGATGCCTCCTTCGTCAACATCTTATCCATCTCAAGACGCCATGTCAAAGTCGTTCTGCCCTATCGACTTCGATGCAAACTTTTTCAGACCGCCCATCAACACGTGCCTTTGCCAGAGGTTTCGACTCATTTGTTGTCTCCTTTGCCAGCTCCTTCAAATGCTTCGTTTCAGGTCTCGTCTTCAGCTTTATAAGCACTAGTTCCTTCACTCCCGCCTTCACAAATGGACTGGGTATACTTCATGACTACTCACAACTCCAAGACGAAAGACTTCCAACCTTTACCATTTCTCCCTTCCGGCACGAAATAAATCCTTTCCTTCTACCATCCCCATAATCCTCCACAACCAGAAAGCAAATGTGCTTATTAGCTCATCGCTAAGCAATTATGCCAGGAAAGCCAGCTCTGGATCGTTTCCAAAAGAGAACTCTTTGCTAAGAGCAATTCCTCAACAATGTCTAACAGCCAGCAACTATCAAATCTTCCCAGAAAAAATAGAGTGGGTGAAACCCCTGCATTTCTCAGGAATCCTCAGTCCCGTTGATCCACCCTCCACCGCCAACTCAAGGAGTTTGGATTCTAGAGAGCACCACTACCTTAACAACCCCATGTGACCGAGTTGAGGACAACGGTCCAGAAAACCGACAATTAGATGAGGGGCGTCAAGACACTCCCTCACGCATCCCCGAGAGAGAGAGAGAGGCAGAATCATCTCCCAAACTGCATCAAAACCTACCCTCTGGCACTCTTCAGCAGGAAAGAGATCGACTACCCTTCTAGGCATAACCCAAACTAGCCCTGCGCTATTAAAGATAGAATTCTCAAGAGTACTTGGAATCTTACAATGGAGTAAAAGATGGTCTACTGACTCCCCTTTCTTCTTACACATGCAACACAAACACAATAATATGTCATGTCCTTAGGTTGTCCATGGTGAGGATCTTCTCTAAGGTCCGACCAAGCAAAGAAAATCAATCTCAAGGGAGCCTTATCGGCTAAATACTCCTTCAAGGGAGCCTTACTATGCCAAGGGAAATGAGTGCTATCATGGGGAAAACAACCTAATAGTAAGATCCAAGATCAAACAACCCTCTCTTGAAAGGAATCCATAAGAGTATGTCCTCGTCACCCCATCTCACTCTAACAAAATTCAACAAAGGGAAGAGTGAAGTAAGATGACCCATCTCCCAGTCATGAGGCACTCTAAGAAAATTAATATTTCATTGATGGGAGGCAATAGAAAGCTCCAACTGGTCCGCACAGCAAAGCCATTAAAACGTGCAATGTTAAACAAGTCTAGAAAAGAAGACTTGAGAGCTTAAGCCCCATACCAAACATCATGCCAGAAACGAATTTTGGAGTCATCCCCCATCTCAAATCTAGTGTGGCTAGACAACTCTCACAACCCTTCCTAATATTCTTTCAAAGCCCCACCCCATGAGACCCATAAACCTCATTAAAACACCAACCACCCTTAACCTTGCCATATTTAGAATCCACCACCACCCCTAAGGCAACTCTCTCATAAGCATAGCGCCACAACCACTTCCCTAAGAGAACCCGATTGAAGATAACCACTTTGTAACCCCCAGCCCTTCATCTATCAGAGTACACACCTTAGTCTAGCTAACCAAGTGAAATTTAATAGGAAGGTGGAGAAGGGACATGAAGTAGGCAGGCATATTAGTTAAAGTGCTTCTAGGTAAGGTAACTTACTCACCCTTAGATAAGTACATCATCTTCCATCCAGCCAAATGATGCTCTACCTTCTCAAGAATGTCATCCCAAATAGACTTGACTTTAATCGAAGCTCCCAAGGGAAGACCTAGCTACTTCATGCTAAGGAAGATACCCTGCAGGCTGCAGCCCAAAGTACTAGCCAGACCTTCAATGTTCAAAACATTGCCAACCAAAACTAACTTTGATTTAGTCAAATTAATCCTCAGACCAAAAGCTGCTTCAAAACATAAAAACAAACTACGCGAACTGCAAAGGTGATCTGAATTTGCCTCACAAAAAAACAGTGTCAGCTGCAAACAAAATGTGAGAAATGTTGATAGCACCACCACTCCTTGATCCCACTAGAAGCCTAATAAAAGACCCCCATCCACAAGAGGTGAAATCATTTTACTTAGCGCTTCCATGACAATGACGAAAAAAGAAGAAAAGACAATAGATCTCCCAGTCTCAAGCCATGAGAGCTACTAAAGAAACCTCATAAGCTCCCATTCACCAAGATTGAGAAGGTGCACAGATTAAATACAGTATGCCACCCATATACACCATCTTTGCCCAAAACCACATCTCTTCAACATATACAAAAGGAAGTCCCAATTGACATGGTCAAAAGCCTTTTCAATATCAAACTTTCATAAAAAGCCTGGAGCCTCAGATCTAAGCCTACTATCAATGCACTCATTGGCAATGAGAACAAAGACTACGATTTGCCTACCCTTGATGAAAGCATTCGGAGGCTTAAAAATGATATTCTCCACAATCAATTTTAACCAATTAACTAGAACTTTGGCCACAATCTTATACTCCACCTACTAAGCTAATAGATCAAAACTCCTTGGTATCAACGATCCCTAGTTTCTTTGGAATAAGATAAATGAAGCTTTTTTTCAAACATACCTCTAGTAAGAAAATCATGGAAGACATTCATAATGTCTGCTTTAAGCACCTCCCAAAAAGCTTGGAAAAAAACCCTATAGTAAAACCATCAGGACCTAGAGCCTTGTCACCATTAAAGGCTACTACATTGTTGGAAGACGCAAGGAATGGGACAACCACAGGAGGCTATCTAGAAAGTTATTGTTGCACTTTTAATGTGGAGTGTTTGGAGAGAAAGAAAAAGGGGAGGCTATCTAGAAAGTTATTGTTGCACTTTCGATGTGGAGTGTTTGGAGTGAAAGTAAAAGGCGCCTCTTTGAGGACTACAAGTCTAATGTGTTGTGTTTAAATCCTCTTTTTTGAGTTCGCTCTTAGACTAGGTTGTAGTCTGTTGGTACAATTTCTGGTATGGTGAAAAATGCTTTCTTCGAGGTAGCTTGATCTTCGCTCTTCGCCTTCACGTTCCAAAATCCATATAAAATAGTAGATTGTTAACAGAACACACCAGGGGTGCCCTGGCAGATCCTCCTCCGATGCTTAAGTCAATCTCTCTGACGAAAGAATATGCCCAATCCAAAATAATTCAATCTAGGGTTTGTACCTGGTGTAAAGGTCTATTTATAGGCTAGGTTGTTTGAGTTATACTTGGTATCTAAAGCCGAGAATCAAGGATTTGATTTGATATAAAGAGTGATCTTCAGTTGTTGGAATCTTTCATAAGTCTTATCCTTATTTGGAGAAGATATCTATATCTCTGCCGATTGTGGTGTTCTCCCCAAATCAGGGGATACAAATCCATCATATCTTTCTATGGATATCTTCCATGGAGAGGATGCATGCACCCTTCCCAAGACACCGTTGTCGCAAGCGCTTTATCATCCGAAACCGTTTTCGGGTCCCGGGAGGCTTCTGTTCCCAGGAAGCTTCATACCCATGTACCTGTTACCTTCTTTTGAACCAGACTATCGAACTGCTTTGAATAAGCCAATGAATCCCAGTATCGGAATTTTTCAGGGGCCTTGATCTATCTGAATTAGAGTTGTCAAACATTCCATGGCCCAATGGTCGTGGGCCCATAAGCCTGCATCGGGTGGAATATCCCTAACAATTACCCCCCAATTCTCTTGTCCGAGGCACTCGAATAATGAGGATATTATGACTGTCTTGAGAACTGGCAAGAATTTTACCCAAGAACACAGCCACTTTGGTGCTCGGGGTGTCGTTTTAATCTATCTTGGCCTCAACAGCTAGATTGTAGTCATTGCATGATATGCTCGGGTAATGGGAATAGCTGTAAGGCCAGTCACTGTGGCTGTTGAAAACATGCTTCGGAAATGACAGACTTCATGAAATGCCTCATGAAGAGTATGTTCTGATCTCTGCCACATGTTGAGTGTACTTTGATTGGTTTCCAGCGGTTCCAGGGTTCTCATGCTGCTATAGCACGCCAGGGACACATGTCACTTCCTTGACAGGTTGTCTTCGCTCATCTTTTGAGGAATCATTAAGATTTTTGACCGTTATTCATCATTGCCTCCACATGTTGACTTCCCTGTGGCTTACCTGTTTACGCTTCCCAGAATAATGGGGCACGTGTTTACACGTTAGCCACACGTCCGCTTTCTGGTGGTTCCTAGGACTCATCTTTTGCGGAATAACCCAAAGGTCACACCGGTTGTCCCCGTCCACCCCCTCTCATCATTTCCTTCATCAAATGCGACTGATCGCATTCCCGAGAACCTCTCCCTATAAATGTTTCCTTTCCCCTTCTTTCACTTTTTTATTCTCCCATTCTTGCCTTTGACCTCCTTGCTTTCTCTTTGCTCGCACTTTCTTCCCCTCTACAAATCATTGCTTTCTTCTGAAAATGTCTTGCTTCGATTAACAACTCCCCTTCAATGAGCACTCCGATGGTGCCGGTTCGCTAGTTCCAGCTTCCATCAAGTAGGCATAGCCAGCCGATGCCGAAGCTCCTACCCTCAATGGGGCCTCTGCCGTTGAGGAGATCCCTGTTAATATGGATTTCACTCGAAGGTTTAGGTCTGTGCTCACTCCTGCCAGCGAGAGAATTCTCCACAATAACTACATCCCTTCGTCGATGACTCTCCACTTTCCCAGTGCAGATTTTGGGCCGGTAGAAGGTCCTGGCGACATTTGTGTTTACAAGCGGATGTTCAAGGGTGGGCTACATTTCCCTCTTCCAAATATCGCCCAGGAGCTACTCTGCCATCTCCAAGTGGCCTCGTACCAGATTATGACCAATGGGTGGTGGTTCCTTTTTGCCTGTTATTTGTTGTGGCAAACGGTTAATCCCTGGTGTACAATGACAATCCCGAAGTTTCTGTCCATTTATCACCCACTTCCCAGCAAAGAGCTGCCCGGGGTTGTAACTTTCACCTGCCAAGACAAGCTCCGATCATTGCTCTCGGCAAAACATACTCAAACAACAAGGATTGGCATAAATAATTCTTTTAAGTCTCGAGGGCTTCAGAGTCTTCTTCGCTTGAGGACCTGTGGCAGGACCAAAAGATTCCCCACAGACGATGCCAAACTATTGGTACAGTTTCCGGTATGGTGAAAAAATGCTTTCTTCAAGGTAGCTTGATCTTCATTTGTTGCCTCCACGCTCCAAAATCCATAAAAAACAGTAGATTGTTAAGAGAACTTGCCGAGGGTGCTCTGGCGGATCCTCCTCCAATGCCTAAGTCAATCTCTCTGAGGAAAGAGTATGCCCCCTAGTGTAAAGGCCTATTTATAGGCCAAGTTGTTCTGAGCTATACTTGGTATATTCGGCCGAGAATCAAGGATTTGACTTGATATGTAGAGTGATCTTCACTGCTTGGAATCTTTAATAAGTCTTATCCTTATTTGGAGAAGATATCTGTATCTCCGCCGATTGTGGTGTTCTCCCCAAATCGGGGGATAAAGATCCATCGTATCTTTCTATGGATATCTTCCATGGAGAGGATGCATGCACCCTTCTCGGGACACCATTGTCATCCGAAACCGTTTTCGGGTCCAGGGAGGCCTCTGTTCCCGGAAAGCTTCATACCCATGTACTTGTTACCTTCTTCTGAACTCGACTGTCGAGCTGCTTCGAATAAGCCAATGAATCCAGGTATCAGAATTTTCCGGGGGCCTTTATCTATCCTAATTAGAGTTGTCAAACATTCCATGGTCCGATGGTCGTGGGCCCATAAGCCTGCGTCAGGTGGGATATCCCTAACATAGTCAATGCTCCTAATTACTCCTCTTCAAATCTTGTTAACTTTCTAGATTTTAGACGCCTTCTCTTCGTGTACGAAGGCTTTGCCTTTCTCGTAATAAATTATTAATCCTAAAAAGAAAGTGGTCCAGCTAAACAAGACGATACTAGGTGAAATGCTAGGCAGTTCCTCAACTGCACTGGACCGAAAGCAATGCCTACCTTTCATGCAAGTCTTGTTTGCATAGCCTCTATTCTGCATGTTTGTCTCTTCAATTGGAGTTGACATATTATACACCTGAACGAGACTCTTGTTCCCCAACTTAACGCTTGCATAAGACCAATGTCAGCCATACATTTTGAAGTCAATTTTGAGTATTTAATGTACTCAGTTCCTTCCTGGCCCAATGTTACTCTGTCTGCACTTACAGGAAAATATATAAAGAAACAACCAGATAACCCAGTAAAGAGATACGTTCACCAACATACCAAATGAAATAACATCAGCCATGTGGAACGATATTGGGAAGGTTGCCGTTGCTCAAAGAATATTACACAGAAAATTGGAAAGAACAAATCGAGATGTTGAAAAGCTTGTTTGTGATTATATTTGGTGCTTATAGTCATTACCAAATTTATCTCAATAAATCCTTGCAGTATACCAATTACTTTACAGTTTATGTTTAAAAATTCTGCTAGTAGTCATTTGACTTCCAGTAGCTATGTTTTCAGTGATTGTAGGAGCAATGTCACAAGAAGACCTCGATTGGTAAATAGAGTTTGAAGCATGTGTGCTATTAACAGGTGAAATGACAAGATTAAGCCCGACCAAAGGTCACTTAACAATTTTAGGTAAGGGATGACCACATTTCATGAGTAACAAACGAAATTATTTGTGCATCAAGTTCCCAAGTAATCAATAGTTTCATTCATGACCCCTGACATATGGTTATACCATTATAAAACTTATTAATACAACATTTTTTCAACACATGATAATGCATTCCTTTCAATGTAATGCTGGTTCTCAAAAGCATGTGTACCATTAAGGCAGAGAAGTTGAATTTCAAGAGATTCTTGAAACGATTCAAATCCACATACCTCAAATTTCTTGAACAGACCGGTCACAAAAGTATGGTACTTTTTGAGAATTTCTTCTGCCTCTGCTGCCGACCTTATTCTAATAACAGGTACACCGGTTTTTTTCCTCGCCCAGGTCACAATTTCCTCCCTAATGAAAATGAACCCCAAAAATACATTAAATACAATTTCCAAGTTGCAACTTTGCAAAGTTACATTGAAGAATTAAGACATAGATATGCCATGACACGATGAAGAAAGTCATTCAAACTATATCGGTAATCCACAGAAAAAGACCACTATGACAGAACCATTAAGGAAAATCTATTTGATTTAAGTTGAAATACACTACAAAGACAATAGGCAAACAAATCATGAACCATGAGTTTAGAAAACATACCACCCTCTCTAAAAGACGAGACAAACACATTATAAGCCATAAGTTTATAACACATACCATCCTATGCAGGAAAAAACAATGAGTAAAAGATTCATATAGCCGACCGGAATTAGCTAAAATACGACCTTTTGTCGAATTAGTTATAGTTTGACAAAGAAAGCAGCAACTTACGCTGAAAATCCACCAGAGTACGCTTGAGAAGTCCCATTGACAAACAGAAGCAGAGTAGGAAACCCTTTGATCTCAAGAAGCGATGCCGCCTTCGGATACCGGTCGGCATCGAGCTTGGCCATCAAAAGGGAACTCCCCAATTCCTTGAGTGAAGTTGCAGCCTCAGCAAACTGAGGCATAAGCTCAGCACTCCTTGCACACCAAGGCGCATACCCCAGAACCAGCACAAACTCATTCCCATCAATGACCCTCTTGGTGTTCTCACTGTTAAGCTCAACAACAATCCTCTGGGCTCTGGTTAAAACCTCAGCCTCTGATGACCTCACACTGGGAGACCCTTCTTGTTCATGTTTCTCATCTTCTTCATCCAGTGCTATCAATTCCTCAAGACCCTCCAAATCTTCATCGTCATTTTCATTTGGGGTGGGTTCAGAAGCCTTGATGGTAATGAGAAAACTCAGAAACAGAAAAAGAATGAGGGTGAAAAAGATGAATCTCGAAGTGGGTTTTCTTATAAACATGATGATGAGCAATATATGAATGTGACGTTTTGAGATTTGTTGTGGGCAGTAATCGTGGTCTTGGATGAGATCTGTGCTACGACAGGCTGTTTATTGAGAAGCAGTGAATCTTGGGAAGACCTTACTGTAACAAGAGATTGGATTGATTGCGGGTCGGTCCGAATTGAGAACTCAGTTATACGTGCAGTCGTGCAAACTTTCTCGTCAAAAAGGGCAAGAAATGTTTTTCTGGGCATGAACCCTTTTTTTTTTTTTTTTTAACGTCACTTTGAAGCCCCCTTTTTTTTCTTTTTTTTTTTTTTTGGAAGGCATTCAAATTTTAAAAACTCTTAATTTAATCCTTAAACTTTTAATTTGTTTGATTCAATTGACCTCTCACCTCTCCATCAAATTCTACCATTGACCTCTAACGAAAATGATTAAAAAGACTAAATTACCCTTTAATTTTCTTTTTTTATATTAAAATAAGGATAAATTTGAAATTTTATAAAAAAATCAGAGGTATAAAAGTCTTTTTATCACTTTTTAACGTTTAAAATTTAACAAATGAGTACATTGCTTCCAACTGAAAGTTCATAGGATGAAATTGAGAAATTTTGAAATTTTTTGGGTCTTCTTGTAACACCCCTAAAACTGGCATTGACCAACCTGGCAGAGTTATTAACAATTACCCTAATTTAACCAACTTGTGACTAAATGGGAAATCACCCATTTAAGTATTATCAGAGTTGATGCATAGGAAGGCGAAATGAATCTAAAAAAAATTATAAATCATTGTAGAGACAAGTATATTCCTCAAAATAAAGACATGAAGCAATTAATAATAATAATAGGCAAACCTGATAATAGCATGAAGGTCTTACAGCAAGGTCTGTAGTGGCAACCATGCCAGTCTTGGGTTCTAGAACCAAATTTCCTATAAAGGTAATAACAGCATAAGTCTAAAGATTTAGTAAGTAAAAATTACAATTATGTATGACATGAGCTCATTATTATTAAGCAAAAATAAACATGCGGTTTTTGGTAAATATTTAAAATGAGGTGTTGTTTCCGTTGATACACCATAAAAGTATCATTTTGGTTATCAAAAGTGTGGTATACTTTCGACGGCAATCACCCAGGTATTTTAATGCATAAATATTAGTGTTTTATAAGTCATAACTCTCATGTATGGTCTACTTGAGATATTACTCATTTTTAGCATGGTTGACACTGTTTCGAGGGACCTATAATACAATGCCGGTGCCCCAACCATTGTATGCTACTGTCCACCACTAACAACCCAACCGAGTCCAACCTCGGGTGGCTCACACTACGAATGATGTCCATTTTTTAATAACCAACCATTTGACAATGGTTGCACCGGTCACAAAAACCACTAGATCCAAGGCCCACATATCACACACACATTTAACCATAGTATGAAATCTATATAGTAAGTCTAGCTATTATACCGCACATACCAATGTACTATGTCATACAATGCATCTTATCAACATGTTATTATTAAAGCAATTACCAAGTTATTATAAAAAGTATACATGCTTATATCATATGCGTGGTTAGTCAACTGATATATCACACGCTTCTAAGTGTTCATAAGTGTTTACTTACCTTGTTCGCTCGCTCGAGTCCTTCGACATCACAAAAAACCCTGCTATAACGAAATACGACACATTGTTATTTGCAATACTAAAGGACCTCTATGAGTAGGATGTTAAGCCCTATCTAACAAAAAGGATTGCTGGGCTCTAAAATACGCAAGTGAGGCAAAGGGCAGACGCCTGGCTCCTTGGTTGTACGCACAGGCTCGAGAGCATACGTCCGGCCAGTAAGTTAGGTACTCCAGCCAAAAGCTCCAAACTGTATTTTAAGGCTTCTATGAATTTTATAAGCTACTATATGTCCTTCTAAGCTACTACATAAGCAAATGTATCGTACGAAAATTCAACACCATGCAAATACAAGGAAGCAAAGAGTCCCATTAAACTCTTTTGAAAACATTTCTTAGTTTCATAAGAAAATGGGTACAAGAGCTTGACAAAGTGCTTTTAAAACTCATAACATCAGAAAAGCAACAACATCAAGAGTATAAAAATGGGCAAGGGGTTACCTTAGGAGATGGCAAGAACACAAGGCTTTCTTCCTTCCCTCTCTCCAATCACAAAACTCATAAAGACACTCACACAAGGGAAGCTCCAAACCATATTTTAAGGCTTCTATGAATTTTATAAGCTACTATATCTCCTTCTAAGCTACATAAGCAAATGTATCGTACGAAAATTCAACACCATGCAAATACAAGGAAGCAAAGAGTCTCATTAAACTCTTTTGAAAACATTTCTTGGTTTCATAAGAAAATGGGTACAAGAGCTTGACAAAGTGCTTTTAAAACTCATAACATCATAAAAGCAACAACATCAAGAGTATAAAAATGGGCAAGGGGTTACCTTAGGAGATGGCAAGAACACAAGGCTTTCATCCTTCCCTCTCTCCAATCACAAAACTCATAAAGACACTCACACATGGGGTTTTAGAGGGCCTGGTGGCGAAAATGAGCATGAAAGGGTGAAGGGTAAGGGGTATTTATAGGCAAGAAAATGTAACGCTTCCAAAATTAGCCTTGGCTAATATGGTAGGGTTACTGGTAATTACCCTAGTTAAACCAACTAGTGGCCAAATGGGAAATCGCCCCTCTAAGCATTTTCAGAGTTAATGCATGGGAAGGTGAAACAAACCTGAAAACTAGAAAATCATCAAATGGGCAATTAATCTCCTCAAATTAACTATATGGAGCAACCAATAATCATATAAAGGGAACCTGATGTTCTTACAACAAGTTCGTGGTAGTACCCATACTTCTTTTGGGTCTTAGAAACGGATTTCCTATAAAGGTAATAACAATGTAAGTCTAAAGACTTAATAAGTAAATCTCGCAACTATGTATGATATGAGTCCATCCAAACAAAATTAAATGTGCAGTTTTAGTAGGCATTTAAAATGAGGAGTTGTTTCCGTTAATATACCATAAAAGTATCGTTTTGATTATCAAAAGTGTGGTGTACTTTCAGCAGCAATCACCAAGTATTTTAATGCAGAAAGACTAGTGGTTTATAGGTCATAACTCTCATATATGGTCTACCCAAGATATTACCCATTCTCAACAGGGTTGACGCTGTCTCGAGGGACTTGAAATATAACACCGGTGGCCCGGATATTATACGCCACCGTCCATAACACTAGTGACACAACCGAGTCTAACCCCGGGTGACCTACACCACTAGTGATGTACGTTTAGTAGTGACTACCCCTTAAGGCTGCGCCGATCATGAAACAACCATTGGATCCAATGCCCATATAATACACACACATTTGACCATATCATTAAGTCAATATAGTAAGTTCATGGCCATTATACCGCACGTACCAGTGTACCACGTCATATAATGCATTTTATAAATCAGTTAATAATGCAATTGCCGAGTAATTACAAAATATGCTCATATCATACTTGTGGTCAGTCAACTAACATATTTCACGTTTTTTAAGGAAAATATTTGTAAGCATTTACTTACCTCGCATGCTCGCTTGAATCCTTCAACATTGCTAAATACTGCTATAACGAAATATGACATGTTATTCTCAGTTCTAGAGGACTCTTACGAGTAGGATACTAGGTCAATCTAACATAAAAGGGGTTACTGGAACCTAAGTTGTACAAATGGGGCTAAAGGGCGGACACCTGGCCTTCTGGCCGTACATACGGGTTCGAGAGCGTACGTTCGGTCAGTGAGTTAGGCATTTCGGCCAAAAGCTCCTTGGAATTTTAAGGCTCCCATGAAATCTAGAGGCTACAATAACTCCTTCTAGGCTACTAAATGAGCTCATGCATCGTAAAACAACTATAATATCATGCAATACAAGGAATTAAAGAAACTTTTAAGACTCTTTTGAAAACACTTCTTGACATAGTGTCTTTTGAAAGCTCACAACATTAGGAAAGCAATAAGAACAATATTGAGAGTATAAAAATGGGCTTGTGGCTACCTTGTAAAATGGCAACACAGGTTTTCTTACTTCCCAAATCACAAAATTCTCAAGACACTCACACAAGAGGATTCACAGAGGGTTTGAGGCGAAAAATGCATTCAAGGGGCAAGAGAAGTGGGCTATCTATAGGAAAGAAAAAGCTGAGGGCTCTACCAACTATTCTAAAAAGTAGTGTACATTCGGTACTGTTTGGTCGATGGTTCAAAAGTTGCATTGTACATACAGTCACTAACCAGTGGTCAACTCAAAAGTAGCGTATATCTAGTGTGGTCCTCAATACTTACTCACAACAGGTTAGAGGCATAAGTTCGGTGGTCCCCTGCGTACGTTCTCACTAAAGACAAAGGCGTACGTCTGGTAGCCCTAGCGTAAGTACGGTCAGAAAGGGTTAAGCTTGGGTTTTTGCCTCAATACTTCTAGGAGTTTAGGTTACAAGCATGGGCTTAGCCTTTTTGTTTTAAAACCATGTTTCAGTAGTTCATTGTAGAAAATCTTTTTTTTTTTTTTTAGAAATGACAATTGTTTTTATCGGGGTATTACACTCTCCTCTCCTTAAAAGAATTTCATCCTCGAAATTAAGAGTGTTTGAAATTGGGAGAATAGTCATTTTTTTTGCAAGTTGATAAAATGATTGGAAAGGTTTTGCAAACCATGATCTTTGGAAATGATGTTTTAAAGCATTTAAATTAGGCATATCATTAGAAGATATTGCAAAAGAAAGACAAAGCATAACAACAATTCTAAAGTGCCATACAAAATTGGCAAGATCACTCTACGAGTGGGATCATCTATCTCTCCTGGAGCTGGGATTTACAGATCCTTGACCAAGCATACCTCTCGCGCTTAAGCTCCCTCTCCCTCGGTTGATGCTCGAATTGTGGATACCGTAATCTCTAACATCGAGGGATCCCATCAAGTGGTTTTCCAACTGTAAGAGAATAGCGTGGTCCTTCGCTCATGCCGCATGCAACTCTTGAAGGGACTCCTGCACCTCTCGGAGGGTGTTCTCTATACAGCCTAGACGCTCATCCTAGCTCGTGGAAGAGGATGCTCCATCAGCTCTGGCTGCCCTTGGTGGTCGCAATGGTCTCTGCTCCAACTCAGTTTCTCGAAGGTGAGCACTGCTCGCATTAAGGAATTGCGAGTTTATAGGTCCCTTGGATGGCGGTAGCTCCTTCAAGCCTCTAGTGGACACTCTGGCGTGCTCAACGATCCAGGTGACCAAGGCTCCATAAAGCAGGGCGGTGATCTGATCTACAAGCAGTACTGCCATCATCGTCGTCGTGAACAATGAGCCAAAATCGATGGGGGTCTTAGTCAAAAGGAGGTAAAGACATCGATCTCTCTCAACGGTGATGGAAGTGAGGCTCACTACAGGCAATATCTGACTAACCATTGATACACAAATTTAATTGTACTCGTCAATTGTACGAGTCGTTATGCAGTGTAGCGGGTGTGCAAGTGCGAGGTCGAATCCCACAGAGAATCGTGCTTTGTGTAAAAACCAATTTAAATTGTCTAAACTAATCCTATCTTAACCTAGTTCCAAAAACAAACACATGGAATGCATAAAAATAAACTAGATTAAAATGCAATAGAATAAATAAATAAAAACACTAAGGTCCCTAATCTCCCTCACCACAATTTAATCAACATATAAACATGCTTAGTCCATACTCAATAACGATTATGCTACTAGGCATATTCTGAGCGCTAACACATTGTTCATATTCCCGTCTATTGATAAAGCACATATGCATATCCTATTGTTATTACAAAATCTTGTCGAACTAACCAATGCAAACACTGTTTTAAGAGATCACAATGGATATTGGTCGGAAGACGAATCATCTAATGTATCTCCGGTTGCAACGAAAGTCGACGTTCAACGATTTGCAAACAACAATCAACACACTTTTGTCACTAAAATGCATTGAAACGAATAAATATAAAATTAAACGACAGAATAATACGAACTAAACATGAATATATATAAACAAATCCACAGTGAAGGGAATAAAAGACTAAATAAAAATAAAATAAAACAAGATAAATTAATGACGATTTAGGAGGATTACACAGTGAAAACAGAGGGTTTGAGGCCCTAGAGGCGCCTCCCAAAACGTAAGGAAAAACGAATTACACAAAGTCCTATTTATAGAGAAAATTTAGTATGTTGCCAGGTCAGGGATGCGTTCGATCGCAGGATGTGCGATCGACCGCATCCCTGCGTGCGTTCGATCGTTGGATGTGCGTTCGGTCGTAGGTGCATCGCAGTGCCGCGTGCATTCGATCATTGGCGTTGCGTTCGACCGCAATGCGTTCAATCGTACATAGTGCGGTCGATCGCATGTAACTGCCCACGGCGCAAGGTTGAAGCGATGAACGATAGGGTCGGCTAGGGCGATGCGGGAAACGCGGGCTGACGAGGCGTGCGATCGAACGTGGCTTCTGCGTTCAACCGTAGTGCGTTCGATCGCACTTGTAAAGGCTAAAGTTCCATCTTTGCTTAATTCCGCCCCTTTAAACCACAATTCGCACCAAGGACCTACAACACACTAAAACAACTCAAAATATTATATATTAACATTGCTAAAGGCTTAACAAATATAAGTTAAGGGGGTCAAATATTTAATATTTGACACCGATCAAATACCTCCAAACTTACATTTTGCTAGTCCCTTAGCAAAACAAAACTGAAAACAAAGTAAAAACAAGAAACATAAATCCGCTTTCGTGGGAGAAACGATTGTATTTAGCGTATGCAACAAACCTTTTAAACCACTAGGCATCCCTAGTGGACGAGTGAAATCTCGTGAGGGTTTTTCAGGAATGACAGCCACAAACAATTATTTGGCACTATGTTATTAATGGACAAAGCCCTTCAAACAAACACATGGTTCATACATCATTAGCAAATTTAACATGTTAAACATGCGAACCACATCATCCAGGCATCCAAACATCATTTCATTCAAGGTTGGAAAATTGAGACAACACGTGCTCTAAGAAGTGCAAAGTGAACTAACAACAAGATCATGGGATTTCAATTATTCTCAAAAGACGTGTATCCCAAAATTCAAAGGAAAACAATGTGATAAATACAGCCAAGGCTTGAATTGAAAGATGCAATTTTTTGTGTAGGTTGTGCAATGCTTGACTTCCTTAAGCTTCTAAATGACCTATGTAACGAGCGTTGGGTCAGTGACTCCCAAACCAGACGGCTTTAAGGCACTAGATGTAGAGACATCCCTAGTGCTTAATTACTCAAGTCAAAAGAGGTACGGAACCTAAACTAGTCATACAATTTTTTAGCTGGAATTTCTCATCTTTTGACGCGAACACTCATTGCTTAGCCAGGCAAGAGGTCTGGTTACTTAATGAAAAACTCACTTATCTTGATTTTTTTTTTTTAAACAGCCAAGGTTTTCATCATCACATCGCAAACCTAAAAATCTCAAGACACACACTTCAAAGTCAAATCTCATACCTCACAGACCCTAATGCTAGTGTGCATGTGAAATATCGATCAAACAAGTGGAGTCTTTCTAATCCAACACATGAATCAAAAACTGGGATTTCTAATGATATGCAATGTTCAAACAAGTTAAACACACTAATGACATGCAATCCACAGTTACGATGTAAGTTGCGCCCAATCAACAACATAGCAATAAGCAAAAATAAAAAATTTTATATACAGACAAAAACAAATATATACAGACAAAAACAAAACAAAACAAGCCGACAGAGTGTTTGTCCACACCCCCAAACTTAAATGACACATTATCCCCAATGTGGCATGAAATATATTACAGTGGGATGAGGAACCGAGATGTGCAAAGTCCAAGCGTCCCTCGAACTTAAATATCAAAATACCTGTCAAAAACTAACAGCAATCTTTTTCTCAAAGATCAATCATCAAAAGGTTAATTGTTTTTAGAAACAAAATAACAAAAAGAAAATAACAAAAATTAAAGTGCGAAAAATAAAAAAGAAAACATACCGCACCTTCCCCACTTATATGGGTGTCCAACCAATCCCTTCCATCATTTCTTCTTAAGAATTAGATATCCCTCTGGAAGAATGTTACGCCATCTTATGTAGTCGACCTTATTTCGAGGAATTCACTTAGGAACACAGTTTCTAGATTTGTGATGTTCTGTGTGTGATTCCTTGAAGATCTCTACGTAAGATGGTTCTTCGAGACATTGAAAAGATGAAACTTGAGGTTCAAGATATGTCTCGAGAGGAATTGTGACGAAGGGGTAGGCTTCAGTACTCACTTCCTTGTCATTGGACTAATTTGAAATTGGCGGGGGCTCAGTTTGCTCCAAATGCTCCTCTTTCTCTTCCACTTTGCTGACAACTGGTTCCTCACTAACAAGTGTGGTGGTGGCTTGGACATGCTCATGATGAGGATTACTGGGGCAATCCTCATCAATCATGTACTGCCCTCTTGCCATCTCCTGACTTTGAAGTTCCTCTTCCTCAACTCTATTTAATTCAGCAACTAGATGACCAAACTGTCCTTCCAACCTTGCAACTACTTCAGTGTTTGCCACAGTAGTATCTATGATTTCTTGACAAGGTTGGTTGACTGTTTTCCTAAACTCCTCGAGTGCGTCTTCTAATGATAGTTCTTGTGACGTAGGAATGGTGGGTTGGCCGACTAATTCCATGAATTCCTTAAGCGTTTCTTCCAAAGGAGATTGCTTAGGAGGATAGTCATATGATGGATGGGAAAAAAATTGGTTGTCGAACTGCGGATAATCAGGATGGTGCAGTTCGTCAACTTGAGGAGCATAATTTTCCGTGGCATGAGCTTGCCACGAAAAATCAGGATGATTGCTCCAATCTGGGTTATAAAAATTTGAATCTGACTCAAACCCAGGGCTGGAGAAACTGGTATTCAACTGCTCATGTGAAAAATTGGAAAATTGTCCCCAATACGGACAATCACTTATACTATGGTAAGGGCTGGAGCAATGTGAACATGGTTCATGTGGGTAAAAATTGGTAGGGTTTGGCATCCTACCGCTAGGGAAAACATTAAAATAATCGAACAGACGACTCATGCTTCACCCAAACAGTTCAAAATATCCCACATGAAACAATTAACAATATACAAAAATAAAATAAAATAAATAATAACTAATAAAAAGAGACTAAACAAAAAAAAAAACTAATAAATAAACTAACCAAACAATAAACTGATTAAATAATTAAAAGTAAAATTAAACTAAACAAAACTAAAAACAGCATGTAAACAATTAAAAATAGGCAAAATAAAATAAACAATTAAAATAATAAAAAAAAAAAAACTAACAATTAAACAAAAATAAGAATAAACAAAAAAAAAATAAAAAATTATACATAGTTGCCTCAGGTCTGTTGGTGCTGACTGCGGAGGTGCACTCGAGCGTAAGGTAGCACGATCGATCGTAATCAGAAAAATGTAGCAGTCTGTGCAAGTGCGTTCGATCTCAACAGAGGTGCGATCGATCGCACTGGCGCACTGCGCTCTGTCAGTCAAGGTGCTCTCGCGCGCCACAGCACCCAATCGAGCGCTGGCACACACACAACGCAGTAAATGGTGCAAGTGCGTTCGATCGCAAGCACGTTGCAATCGATCGCAATCACAGAGAGTGTTTTCCAGAAACTCAACAGAGAGTAAAAATAGCCAAACAAATACTAAACTTTTTTATTTTTTAATTTTTTTTCTATACAAAAGCACGAAACAAATAAAATAATTGCACAATTAAAATAACTAGTAAAAAAATAAAATTAATCTAGGCAAAAAAAATCAATTCAAACAAAACACCGACTCCCCGGCAACGGCGCCAAAATTTGATGCACAAATTTAATTGTACTCGTCAATTGCACGAGTCGTTATGCAGTGTAGCGAGTGTGCAAGTGCGAGGTCGAATCCCACAGAGAATCGTGCTTTGTGTAAAAACCAATTTAAATCGCCTAAACTAATCCTATCTTAACCTAATTCCAAAAACAAACACATGGCGTGCATAAAAATAAACTAGATTAAAATACAATAGAATAAATAAATAAAAATGCTAAGGTCCCTAATCTCCCTCACCATAATTTAATCAACATATAAACATGCTTAGTCCATACTCAATAACGATTATGCTACTAGACATATTCTGAGCGCTAACACATTGTTCATATTCCCGTCTATTAATATAGCACATATGCATATCCATGCATATCCTATTGTTATTACAAAATCTTGTCGAACTAACCAATGCAAACACTGTTTTAAGAGGTCACAACGGATATTGGTCCGAAGACGAATCATCCGATGTATCTCCGGTTGCAACGAAAGTCGACGTTCAACGATTTGTAAACAATAATCAACACACTTTTGTCACTAAAATGCATTTAAACGAATAAACATAAAATTAAACGACAGAATAATACGAACTAAACATGAATATATATAAACAAATCCATAGTGAAAGGAATAAAAGACTAAATAAAAGCAAAATAAAACAAGATAAATTAATGACGATTTAAGAGGATTACACAGTAAAAACAGAGGGTTTGAGGCCCTAGAGGCGCCTCCCAAAACATAAGGAAAAATGAATTACACAAAGTCCTATTTATAGAGAAAATTTAGTGTGCTGCCAGGTCAGGGGTGCGTTCGATCGCAGGATGTGCGATCGATCGCGTCCCTGCGTGCGTTCAATCGTTGGCTGTGCGTTCGGTCACAGGTGCATCGCAGTGCCACGTGCGTTCGATCATTGGCATTGCGTTTGACTGCAATGTGTTCGATCGCACATAGTGCGGTCGATCGCACGTAACTACCCATGGTGCAAGGTTGAAGCGATGAACGATAGGGTCGGCTAGGGCGACGCGGGAAACGCAGGCTAACGAGGCGTGCGATCGAACGTGGCTTCTGCGTTCGACCGTAGTGCGTTCGATCGCACTAAGTGCGCTCGATCGCACTTGCAGAGGCTAAAGTTTCATCTTTGCTTAATTCCACCCCTTTGAACCACAATTCGCACCAAGGACCTACAACACACTAAAACACTAAAACAACTCAAAATATTATATATTAACATTGCTAAAGGCTTAACAAATATAAGTTAAGGGGGTCAAATATACAATATTTGATACCGATCAACCATGATGCGGTAGATGTATCGGTCGTCTATCCTGAGGTCGTGGATCTGGAAACCTCCTTCTCCCTTTATTTCCATCCAGTGGGGCTGTTCGTTGGCAAAACGCTCGACCATTTGCATGCGGGTGGCTAACCTAGGTCACACACTCGCGGTTCTCCTATGATGTTGCTAATAAGGGTGGGAGTCACAATAATTGACTTGCCTCTAAGCCATGTATGGAATGAGTCGTCGCATCTCATGTGAGGGTTGGCATAGAACTAGTGGACCAACTCCTCTACTGCGAGATGGTGGTCCTCCACCATGCCCGTCCATCCCTGGGCATCCAGCACTGCCTATATCCTTAGAGCACGATTGGCTAAATCAACCACGTAGACACCTCTCTCAACTATAATCTTACAACCCTTTTAGAAGTCTTGATACTTGTCTTGGGCCTCGTCGACTCTAAATTAGGTACAATCATAAATGCAGCTGGCATCATCCCTATCAGTACCGATGCTGATCTCCATGATCAGCCCCTCTGGGTCTAGACTGTTGTTCGATGAGATATCGGACATGACATCCTCCATCTCAAAATCAAGATCGAACTAAGGGCTCTGAGCAACCTGCATCCTAGCCTAGGTCCTGCTGGATTGTAGACGTGAAGAGGAAGAAGCTGCTACACTGGCTTTTGTTCCTGCCAACGTCTTGCATCGAGAATTCTATCAATACTATGCGTATATATGCCCATGCACCTCCTACCCCAACCATATGCCAAAGCACCCTATCCTACGAAATGAAGTTCTTCTCTTACATGGTGAAAATGCAAGGTGTGAAGAGGTTCTCGTATGCATCTTATCCAAAGTGGAACAGTTGAGGGTAATTGATGCTGCTTTACGAATAATCCAAAGTGGAGATCTTAATCGGATAAAGGTTACCCTAGGAAATTTGGTAATCTATGAGACAACCCAAGAGGATATTCAAATTCATCACTTGAGCTACCTCAAATAATTAGTGAACTCGGGATGTGTGAGGGCGAAAATAATCATTAAAAGATCCCGGTGTGGTTTTAAATGTCATTTTAGTAAAGTGTCAAATTCGTGCAAAACACCAAAGTCCGATTGAGCTAAGATTCATGAATGAAGGTGCTTGGTATTAATGCAAGGACGAGCCTTTACAGTGGTGACTAAGGTAAGAAATTCTAAGGTTAGGGATATTCTAGTAATTTTAAGGCTATAGCTCTAAAAAGCTTGAAATTGACAATGGCTAAACACACTAAGTGTTTCTTAGGGATTCAAGGCTAGGTTTGACAATTGGTTCTGACCCATTGAAAAAATTGGGTCATTAGGACAAAAACGCCCATTTATGGGAGAAAGGGCATTTTAGTAATTTCATGGGTTTGGACAAAATATCAAAAGCAAACAGTTAGGTCCATGGTAGGCCTTCAACCAAAAGGTCTAATGGACAGGTCCAACCCTTCAATAGAATTGGGTCGCTTCTTAAGTTAGGTGAAAATGCCCAATTTCAAGGGTAAACGGTACTTTGGTAATTACCAGATTCAGACGAAAACTTTCGAATCCATTTATTCAAAAGTATAGATCGAGTCCCCAACAATAGGATTGTGTTTCTCTTGGACCATGGGGCTCAATTGATGTCACAAACCATCAAATTTGAATTTAGGCAAAACCCCCTAAATTCAAATGCTAGGGTTTAGGTCGATCAAATTTGGTCAAAGGGGTGAGTGGGTCTTGTTCATAAGCTGACTTAGGGGCATTTGGGTCACGACCCATGCACCAATTGCATGGTGGGGGTCAAGAAATCACAAGGATTTCAGATTTAGGGCAAAAAAACCCCCAAAAAATCTGAATGTGTAGGAATTTAAGTGAAAATGATGCAAAAATGCAAGCACAACTACCCTATAACGAGATCTTCTCCCCCAAGATCTCGAAAAATCTTCATACCTCGTTTTAATCCATGTAGAGGGGTGGGAATCTTCAAAATCTTGGGGAGACTTGACCGAAAATGGGTTTGAGGGTGTTTAGTTTGAGGGAAAATGAGAGAAAATTGGAATGAATAGGGTTTAGGGTACGTTTGAGCTTTTTAAAGAGGAGGCGATGGAGATTTAGGGTTTTTGGGTGTACATCCGACCACAAGGCGTACGTCCGATAAAACAACGGAAAGGCATAGAAGGCCTGAGGCAAGGCGAGGCTTGTACCTCATCTCCTTGGATCGATCTTGTGCTTGCTGAGGCAAGACGAGCTTGTATCCAGGCATATAAGGCCCAAACTTGGCTGGCCATTCTCAAACAGTCACCCAGTGTCAACATCTATCCAGCATCTGAGTGTGAAGCGGGATCAAGTGCCTGTAACGCGAAACATGTGACCCCATTCAAGTCCAAACAAGGCAATCAAGAAGGCTATTACTATAGCCTGCACCTCAATCAAACAACAAACAAGGAAACTAAGTCTATCCTATGCTACAGTCTTTTAAGATCAACTCATAAAGTATCAGGGGCTATTGTTAGATCCGATTGGCAAGCCGTATGCTCTGATACCATACTGTAATGCCCCCAAAATTAGTCCTGGCTAATTTGGTGGGGTTACTGGCAATTACCCCAGTTAAACCAACTTATGGTCAAATGGAAAATCACCTCTCTTTGCAGTTTTAGAGTTAATGTATAGGAAAGTGAAACAAATCCGAAAAACTAGAAAATCATCAAATGGGCAATTAATGTCCTCAAATTAACTATATAGAGCAACTAATAATGATATAAAAGGAACTTGATGTTCGTAGTCCCTTACTTCTTTTGGGTCTTAGAAGCGGATTTCCTATAAAGGTAATAACAGTGTAAGTCTAAAGACTTAATAAGTAAATCTCGCAACTATGTATGATATGAGTCCACTCAAACAAAATTAAACATGCAGTTTTAGTAGACATTCAAAATAAGGTGTTGTTTCCGTTAATACACCATAAAAACATTGTTTTGGTTATCAAAAGTGTGGTGTACTTTTGGCGACAATCACCCAGGTATTTTAATGTAAAAAGACTAGTGCTTTATAGGTAATAACTCTCATATATGGTCTACTCGAAATATTACCCCTTCTCGACAAGGTTGGCGTTGTCCCGAGAGACTTGTAATACAACACCGGCACCCTAGATATTGTATGCTACCGTCCATAACACTAGCGGCACTACCGAGTCTAACCTTTGGTGGCCCACACCACTAAGAGCATTCCCAGCAGCTTCTTTGTCATGTTCCCTACATTTAAGGATCCAAACTAATTTTTGCTTCCCTATCGACAAAAACTCCACGATAGTTTCCCTTTATCATTTCCTATATCATTATTTTTTTTTATTCTAAAAACATTTTTCTTTTCCTTTCCATCTCTCTCATATCCGTCTTCTCTCACCCTGACTTCTTCACTCTTATCTCCTTTTCTTTCCCCCCAGCCACACCTTTCTCCCTTTCTCGATCTCACTCTTTGCCTCACTCTCATCCCCCCACAAACTAGCAAGGCAAGATGAACAACCATAGACCAGCAAGTAGAGATCAAGAGGAAGAACCAGCAAGCAAGCTATAATGGCAAACTTTAGCCCTCTCCCATTCCCCCACAAACAAAAATAGAAAACCCATTGCATCTTCTTACACAATGAGTTTTTTTTTTTTTTTTTTTTTAATCTGGGTTCTTTTGCAATCTACTGGGTTTCTATTTCTATGGTTAATTTTGGTTTCTTGAGGGGTTTTGATTTTGATTTTGGTTTCTATTTTTTTTTTTTTTGCAATCTACCGTCCTTTCTTTTTTTTTTGGATTCTATGGTTGATTTATGCAATCTACTATGTTTTTTTATTTTATTTTATTTTTTTTATCTAGGTTCTTTTGCAATCTTCAAATGGCTTGTGTTCTGATGAAGTGCAGAAGAAGAGGGCGGAGAAGAAAAGGAAGAACGAGGATGACTGTGTGAAAAAATGTGAGAGGAGAAAGAGTGGTTTTTTTTTATGATTATAATAATCATAAGGATTGCTACAATGGAACCTTATACTTAGGTTTCCACTGTAGCATCTGATGGTTTAAGGAACCATTTAGGAAATCTGCTGTGGGATATTTTTTGTGATTTTTTAGACATATTCCCTACACATAGGGAGCATACTCCCTTATAGGGAGTCTGCTAGGAATGCTCTAATGATGTACGTCCTATAGTGACCACCCCTTAAGGTTGCGCCGGTCACGAAACAACTATTGGATCCAAAATCCATATAACACACATATTTGACCATATCATTAAGTCCATATAGTAAGCCCATGGCCATTATAGTGCATGTATCGGTGTACCATGTCATACAATGCATTTTATAAATCAGTTAATAATGCAGTTATCACGTAATTACAAAATATGCTCATATCATACTCATGGTGAGTCAACTAACATATCCCACATTTTTAAGGAAAAGGTTCATAAGCATTTACTTACCTCACACGCTCGCTTGAATCCTCCAACATTGCTAAATCCTGCTATAACAGAATATGACACGTTGTTATTCTCCATTCTAGAGAACTCTTACGAGTAGGATATTGGATCAATCTAACATGAAAAGGGGTTACTGGAACCTATGTTGTACAAATGGGGCTAAATGGCGGATGCCTGACCTTCTAGCCGTACGTATGGGCTCGAGAGCATACGTCCAATCAGTGAGCTAGGCATTTCGGCCAAAAGCTCCTAACAGAGTTTTAAGGCTCCCATGAAATCTAAAGGCTACAATAACTCCTTCTAGTCTACTAAATGAGCACATAAATCGTAAAAAAAACTTAATATTATGCATTATAAGGTATTAAAGAAGCTTTTAAAACTCTTTTGAAAACACTTCTTGGTTTGTAAGGAAATGAGTAAAAAGTTTGACATGGTGTCTTTTGAAAACTCACAATATTAAGAAAGCAATAAGAACAACATTGAGAATATAAAAACGGGCAAGGGGTTACCTTGGAAAATGGCAAGAACACAAGTTTTCTTCCTTACCAAATCACAAAACTCTCAAGACACTCACACAAGAGGTTTCACAGAGGGTCTAAGGCGAAAAATGCGCTCAAGGGGTGAGGGAAGTGGGCTATATATAGGGGAGAAAAAGTTGAGGGCACTACCAACTATTCTAAAAGCAATATACGTCCAGTACTGTTTACTCAACGATTCAAAGGATGCATCATACATACAGTTATTAACCAGTGGTCAACCCAAAAGTAGCGTATGTCCAGTGTGGTCCCCAGTACGTACTCACAACATGTTAGAAGCGTACATCCAGTGGTACCCTTGCTTTCATCCTCACTAAAGAGAAAAGGCGTACGTCCGGTAGCCCTAGCACATGTACGATCAGAAAGGGTTAAGCTTGGGTTTTTGCCTCAATACTTCTAAAAGTTTTAGGTTATAAGCACGGGCTTAGCCCTTTTGTTTTAAAAGCATGTTTTAGTCGTTCATTGTAGAAAATCTTTTTATTTTTTTAGAAATGACAATTGTTTTTATCGGGATATTACAAAAAAAGCTAAGGGCGTTGCAGATTGTTCTGAAAAGTAGCGTAAGTACGATACTAGGGGCATACATACGGTACTATTACAAATTTGGTAAAAGGGTTCAGGAGTACGTTCTAGGGTATTGCCCACTAGGTAAAGGATTGTTAATTGTATGTACTGGTGTTCTCCTAGCATACGTCCTCAATAAAGACAAGAGTGTACGTACGGTGGTCCCTCGATGTACACACCCACTTAAAGATAAGAGTGTATGCATTGTACTATTGGGCATACGTACAGTCAGAAAGGTGAAATTTTAGGTTTTGCCTCAAGGCTTCTTGGTTAAGTGCGAGGGCTTCGATTTTTTGTTTTAAAACTGGGTTTTATGAAATATGAGTCTCAAATAAAACGGTTTTTTTTATCGGGGTATTATACTTCTCAAAATGCAAAGTAGTTCAGGAGTCTTAAGTGAAGTTTCCTTCTTCTTCTTTTTTTTTTTTTTTTTTAATGCAAAATTGGTCCTATAATTTTAGAAATGAAATATGTAAAATCAATCAAGTAATTTTACTCTGTTGCAAATAGTGACTTGGGACATTTGGATGTGTGATTTTTTTTTTTTTTCTTTTCTACTTCTTTTAAAATTGTGAATGTGGAGGAGAAAAAAATTTGAGATTATGTTTGGATAGTTTAAAGAAGAGAAATGATTGTTGTGAATAATTTGTCCATATATGAGGTCCACCATTGACTTATATGAAGTTCACATAAGTTCACAAATCTAATGATTAATTTATAAGATAATATGAAAGAAATATGAGTAAAATGTTGACATCAATCATTTTTCTTTAAAGAATATATAATATAATTATAGAAATATAATTATATATTTTTTTTAAAAAAAAAAAATTATTTATGATATATTTTAGTGTAGTGACCCAAACATTTAACTAAGCCTAAGTGGCTTAGTTAAATGGTTAATTTGGACTTTAGAAGGGCATTTTAAAAAATTGGACTTCTGGACCGAACGTACACTAGAGTTGGCGGACGTACGCTCCTGTCTTTTAGTGTGGACGTACGCTGAAATGCCAAACATACGCTGTTGTTTGTAGTATGGACGTACGGTGGTCCCCCACCGGACGTACGCTCTATAAATAGTACAGTCGTACTCTGTGAATAGTACAGCGGACGTACGCCAAAAGTACTAGACGTACGCTACTTTTTGGAATACCCTCTAGGTAATACCTAGACGTACGAGACAACATTTGGACCGCTGTGGAATAGTACCGGACATACGCCACTTTGGCTGGACGTCCGCTGCTTTCTGGCCCTATAAATACCCCATCACCCCCTCACCCATTTCACACCAAATACTCCCCTCAACCCCTTTCTTCGCCCCTAGGCTGCTGGTAGACCGTTTCGTGAGTGTTTGTGAGCTTTCATAAGTGTTTCAGTGTTGCCGAAGGATGAACTCTTGAGGTTTTGCTTCAAGGAGGTAACGCTCGGTTTCCTTAGATTTTGAATACGTCATTATGTTGCTCGATTAAAGTTCTATGTTGCTAGTTGTAGTTATTAGCTTAGTTATGCTTTAATATTGCTTAGGCTAGCATTTTGATAGCTTAGCGTTGTTGTCTTTGCATGAAGGTTTCGATATGAGTTAGGAGGCCTTAGGTAGCCTTTGTTGGCCTTAGGAGTCGGAGAATAGGCAAGCAGTGGAGCGAAAATGGGGTTCTCCCTGAAAGACATTGGAACGGACGTACGGTCTCGTGACTAGACGTACGGCCCGTCGTGACTCAGCGGACGTACGGCCAGAGTGTTATAGGGAAATCCTATTTTCACCAGCTGTCCCATAGCTCCTGTTTTCTTGTTATAGAGCTGTGCTTTAATAGAAATAGAACTGATGATAGGTCTTTTCTCAGTATTTGAGGTCATGGAGCCTGATGTACAAAAATAAAAGTACTCGCAATAGCACGAGTCGTTTGCAATATAGTGTTGTGCAAGTGCGAGGTCGATCCACAGAGAATTGCGTTGCGAAAATCAATTCCTATCTAAATCAATTATATCTTAACCTAGTTCCGAATTGTGTGGTGCAAAAAGATAAATTAAGTAAAAACAAAATTGCTTAAATAATAAAACAACACTAAGGTTTTCAGAATCCACATCACCAAATCAAAGACACACATTCTCATGCTTAGTTCATACATCCGACAGACAATGAAACCATATATATGTTCTATTGTTCCTATTGAAAGATTCAATGAATCCATCTGTATTTACGAAAGACAATGCATATCAAATTTAGTTCAAAAGATCCAATGTATCCATGCTTTGCACAAAAGACAATGGATATCCAAAGTAAATCAAAAGATGCAATGTATCCGTTAGATGAAACACAATGAATATCCAACTTTGGCACAATCAATCACAATTTTGTCACAGAATTGAATTGAAACGAACATACATTACGTAAATGACGGAATTGTACGAACAAATTATAAAAACATGTAAACAAATCAATGGTGAGGCTTCATCTTCAACCTTAGTTGATGATTTAGCCTCTCATGACAAAAGAAATCACAAGAAAACTAAATTTCATTATTAAAAATAACAAACTTACAAAAGAATCGGAGTTCCAAGCTCTAAAAACTCAGAAAAACGTGAAAACGACCAAGAACGGCGCCCCCGGCGCGTCTCCCCCCGTTTACAATGAAAAAAGATGATATTTATAAGCTAAATTTAGGGTTTCAATGCTGCCAGGTCCGCCGAGTGCGTTCGATCGCACTTAGGTGCGTTCGAACGCACTCGTGCAAGAATTTCTGCACCAGATGGGCATAACTGCGTTCGAACGCAAAAACGTGCGTTCGAGCGCACATACTTCAGAATTGGCCAAAACTTGTGAAATCTGATTTTGTAGATCTTCGAGATAGCTTTCCATAGACACCAAGATCACCCCAATCGGAGTTATACAACTCAAGATATGGCCGTTTTGGTGGAACTCGTCGGGTGCGAATCATCGCTCAACTCAAATTTGTTTCCAATGCTCCCCGAACTGCCTTAAGTCCCAAAATTAATGTGGTTAGCCCCAGATGCACCTTAGCAACCTGCAAAACACTAAAACACCAAAACTAACCAAAAACATCAGAAAATAACAAAACTAAGGGTTTAACAAATACAAGCTAAGGTGCCCAAATATGTAACATTTGGCACTCATCAGAGCCTCAAAAGAATTACATAGAGGAGATTTACGGCCCGGGTGAGTACAAACTCACATGGATGCTTTGTTGTTACTTTTCCTGCATTGTACGTATTTTATATAGATGTCAAACATGCATATTTTGCAACTCTCATGCAATATATTTTGGAACTACGGGTAACTCTCTTTTGTGAAAACATGTGTTTGTTAACAAGATAATAATGAGGCTTGTAAAACTATGCATGTAAAAGACTGATAAGACTAATTACATTGTATGACATGGTACACTGGTATATACGGTATAATGGACATGGGCTTATTATACGGGTTAGCTTTATGGTCAATGTGTACGTGTGTGGGGGCTTTGGATCCAATGACTCGTGATCAATGATGCAGTCATTCACAATGGATGGTCACTATAGGACAGACGTCATTAGCGGTGTGGGCCACCCGAGGTTGGACTCGGTCGTGTTGCTAGCGTTACGTACGGTATGTTTCGTGCAATGGCTGGGGCACCGGCATTGTACTACAGGTCCCTCAGGACAGCGTCAATCTTGCTGAGAATGGGTAATATCTCGGGTAGACCATATTGTTGAACTATTACTGTTACTCATTATTATAAGCATATATTATATTATATTATATATACCACCTGCATGATAACTGTCATCTCATAATGTTGCATGTGTTTTATAAATAAAAGAATCCACAAATTAATGACAGGTACATCATGTGGATTTCTACTCACTAAGTCGTCGGACTTACCCTTGTATTATTTCCTTTTTTCTTCATATGTACGATTATGCTGTTATAGAGTGTGGATACCGTGAAGCATCCAGTTCTTGTGGAGGATTCGATCCAGGAGATTCTTGAAAACTTATTGCAAGCTTAAGCGGGTACTCATGGTAACTAGTACTTTTGAGTTATGTTGTAGACTTAGGGTTTGTTGCATGCTTGCATGTTAAGGATTAGCATAGATCCCTTGTAATGATGTTATGATTTTCGCTGCTTTGATGATCTTTGGTTAGACGCTCTAGTTATACTGATTTAATGTTTATAGTACTTTATTACTTTCGCTGCTTAGCATCCTCTGTTTTTTAGGAGTAGAGGTCCCGTAGGTCTTGTTTGGAGTGGAACAAGGCTGAGAGACGAACCGTTGAATTAATTACTAGGTGTTACATTTAGTTAGGTTGAAAATTTTGAATTGAGTTGAGTTTATTGAGAATTTTTTGGGGTAAGCAAAACACATAAATAAATCTTTCACAGCGTTTTTTGTTACAAAATTTGACGGATAATATTAATGTGCTACATCAGCAATATTGAAACACATATCCTTTAGAATACAAAATTTAAACATATAGAAACCTAAAAAAATATTAAATATAAAAACAAAAGGCAAAAATAAAAAGAAAGAAAAAAACAAAAAACAAAATAAAATAAAAGAAAGGGTAGTTCGACCTCCCCTTTGGCCAAAACTAGAGGCACGTCGATATGTCAATTAGTCTTCGTTTGTTTTGGAGTAAAATAACTTTTGAAAAATATTTTTAATATTTTTGGGAGTTTAGTGCGACGAAAAACAATAATCAATAAAAGAATATTTTCGGTTTGCCCGAAAAAACCTCTTTAATTTATGAAAAATAGTTTCAAATTTTAAAAATCGTAAACCATTTTCTGAGTTTGAACATCTTATTCTCAAATCGAGGAACTAGTAGTACAATGCCGGTACCCCAGCCGTTGCACGCTACCATACATAACACTAGCGGCACAACCGAGTTTGACCTTGGGGTGGCCCACACCGCTAATGATGTCCATCCTATAGTGACCGTCTATTAAGGCTGTGCCGGCCATGAACAACCATTAGATTCAATGCCTATATAATACATACATTTGACCATAAAGCTAACATATATAATAAGCCTATGACCATTATACCGCACGTACCGGTGTACCATGTCATACGATACAAATTATTTTGTTTATATTTTATATACATGTTTTTACATGTTTCACTTTATTAACTCATTCAGTACAACGCTTTCCCAAAATGCTAGAGTTCATGTGCAACAAGTATAAATTGTAAGAGTTACAAATATGCATGTTTTCTTGGTACACAAAATAGTTGTGCAATACATGAAAAATAACATCGAGCATTATATGAGTTAAAACTCACCTAGGTTGTAACACGTTTTCGAGAATTCCAAATGATCCGAGTTCTCCAAATCTGTGAAAAACTTTCTATTAGTCCTATCCTACCAAAACAACTCTAAAATAAGGAAAGTATAAGCTATGAGATAGCTAGCGAAAATAAAGTCCCCTATCACACTCTGGACCATACGTCCGGGCTTAGGGTCGTACGTCCTTTGTGATACTTCGGACCGTACATCCGGTCTCGAAAGTGGAGAAAATGAGGTTCTCCTTGAATACCTCGGACCGTATGTCCAATCTTGAGACCGTACGTCCGCTCTGAGGTATTCAAGGAGAACCTCATTTTCTCCACTTGTACTCCTACTCCAAATCAACTCCTAAGACTAACAAAGGACTCTTAAGACTTCCTATGTCGAAATGGAACCTCCATGCAATGCAATCATGTTAAGTTAATAAAACGCTAACCTAAATAAGATTTAAAGCATAACTAAGCTAAAACTACGACTAACAACACAAGACAAAAATTGAGCAGTATAACGACATAATTAAAGAGTTAAGTAACCAAGTGTTACCTCTTTGAAGCGAAACTTCAAGAATTTCTCCTCCGGTAGCACAAAATACTCACAAATACTCACAAAATGGTCTACTGGCAGCTTGGGGGCAAAGAGAGGCGTGAGAAAACGAAGAGGGGTAGGGGCTATTTATAGGGAAGGGCTGCTACCAACTCCTTGAAAAGCAGCGAACGTCCGCCCAAAAACATCCGGTACTTTTACACAATGGTCCAAAAGTTGTCACGTACGTCTAGGTATTACCCAAAGGATATTCCAAAAAGTAGTGTACACTCGTGTACTTTTGAACGTACGTCCATGTACTATTCACAAATTACGGCATACTATCTGTCAGCGTATGTCCGGTAGTCCCCTACCATACGTCTGCAATACAAACAGCAGCATACGTTCGGTATTTCCATGTACATCCGCACAAAAGACAGGAGCGTACGTCTGTCCAAAGGTCCAAAATGCCTCTCTTGCGTCCTTAGTGACCCAAAGCCCAAATTAAACCCCTTAACTAAGCTACTCAAGTCTAGTTAATTATTTGGGTCACTACAGTGAGCCACCCGAGGTCGGACTCAATCATGCCGCTAGTATTATGGATGGTAGCGTACAATGTTCGGGGCACCGACATTGTATTACAAGTCCCTCGGGATAGCGCCAATCTTACTGAGAAGCGGTAATATCTTGAATAGACCATATTGTTGAACTATTACTATTACTCTATATCATATGCATATATCATATTCCTAAATCACACCTATGGAAAACTGTCATGATGAAACTGTTGTATACTTTATAAAATTAAAGTTCATTAATAAACTGACATGGGCATTATATGTGTTAACATTCACTAAGTTTTTAGACTTATCCATTTTATTTTATGTTTTTCTCCTCCATTACAAATAATTGCACGGTTTAGCTAGCTTAGACAAGGATGCCTTCGGATCAGACATGGGTGATTGCGCATGACCTGATTCGAGTTATTTTTTATGATATGGATTCAATTTGGTTGAAGTCCATGTGGGATAACGGAGGAACCACCCGAGCAAACATGATTGAGATTATTATCTCTTTAGCATTGCTTAAGCCTAGGATTTTATTTGTTAATCCTTTTGAGAAACAATTATTGGATGTAATCTTTTATTTTGATAATGATCTGATGACCGATACATTTGGTGATTATTTTATATTATGAGGTATTATGTTTACTCTAATGTATAAATATGTGATAGTCTATTTATTACTCTCTATTCTTATAGTTTAGAAAGTCTTCCGCCGAAGTCTCTCGCTTATGAAAGGTTGTAATCCCTGAGTCTTGTCTCGTAAGGGATAAGGCTGAGAGGCGAACCATAGAATCAATTACCAGTTAATTGATTTGCCCATCGAGGTCGTTACATAAGTCCTTCAAAAAATGATGTGGCTATTAAAATCATTATTTGATTAAAATTCAATAATGATCAATCACAAGTCTTATGGTGATTTTAATAGCCACATCATTCTTGGAGGGACATGAAGCATTACTCGGATATATATCTCCAATTACTCTTCATTTGATAAGAGTAACCCAACATGCTTGATAAGAAGTCAGGTAAAACCAAGGCAAAGAAAAGAATAAAGATAGTAAACGCAACCCCTCCTATCAAACGCCATAGCCGGCAAATTAATTTCACCCCACGAAACGAAACCATCTCATTGTTATGCCCCATATGAGAAAAAAGAGCAAAAACCTCTTGATTTCTTAGGCTTTGTTGTTTTTCCATAAATTAATTTGCATAGCTCTGCGTGTCTTTCAGGTCAGGATAGATTAGGATCCAACCACATTTTGATTCCGCACAAGGCCACCGGAGCCGGAGGCATATATAAGGTGTATTATTCTTGCAACAATGCTTTAAAAAACTAATACCCATTCCATAAACTGCATCAACATCATACATTACTTACACCACACGCATTATTGCACTCATTATAAATACAATATTTATTTGCAAAATCCTCACAATGTTTCCCATGATACAGATTTTTCTTCTTCCCTGCAGATACAGATCCAGCAGTCCATGTGATTGGATGACCAAAGGGGAAGAAGAGATTTGCCGGCAAATAGTCCAGACTGTGTCACTGCTAGATTTGAGTATGAGATGCAACTGATGAAAACATCATCATTCAAATGTGCATGAGTTCTTTTTGAACTTGATGGGTTTTGTGCTACTGGAATCGATGACCAAAGGGCAAGAGATTTGCCTTCGGTGCTTTACTCTCACCAATTTCCCTACCACATCCCCTCGAGACCGGATTTGAAAGTTCAATGTCAGCGGAACTTTCCCACCATTTGGGGCATTTGGGGCTATTGTTATGCCTGATCCAGCCCCATACAGGGGAACCTTATTGCCCTCCAAGTTTACTGACACAATATGGTGACTCTTTCTTGGCTGGTAATATTTCTTCAACTGCATTTCATAGAAGCACAAATAAGTACTGTGATTCTCAAACTTCCAACTAAACTATCATCATTAGGGTTTAGAGTAATGCTACTTAGAGCATGTTTGGAATTGTATTTGAAAAATCGAGTTTTTTAAGTCAAAAAGTGTTTTTTTTTTTTTTTTTTTTTTTTTTGCTATTTTTAGGCTTTTTAGACTTTTAAAAGCACTTTCAAACGGGTACTCTTTTCTTCAAACAGACTTTTTAAATATTAAATACAATTTTAAACCCTTCAATTGCATACCCAAATAGGCCCTTAGTAGACTGCTATACGACTACTATACAAGTAGGATGACGTGACAATGAAAATTAGCCTTTAGATATGTAAGGGCTTAGAAAGAAGAAAAATCACTAGCTGATTTTTACTGCTATGTCATCCCAGTTGTAACAATTGTAGAATCAGTCGTAGGTTTAAGGGCATGTACTTTTAGTGGTTTAAGAAGCTTTTATCAATTCCTCCCCGCTTTTAATTCTCATGATCAACTTCAGTACGGGTAAAAAAGATGGAGGAAAGAATTCTAACCTGACCAGTTGCAACAGAAATCTCTGAATAGATGAGATTGACTGGGGTGGAGCTGACATGAATGCCAAACAATGGAGCAGGATTGTATATGTTCATCTTCAGTGAGCCATTCACTGTCAGCATCTTTGTTGGAACACCAGAGGAGTCTGAACCCTCTCCAAGATATAAGTTATGTACAGTCAAGCTCTGCAGCATCACATCCTCCATTACAATATGTAATTAACAGTAATAAAAAAAATAAAAAAATAAACTCCTCAAGAGAGAATCAATAGCTTATGGGACATCAGTATTGCAAAGGAAGTGAAGTTGTTCTAAATATCCCTTTATAAAAGGATTAAAAGGTCAATGAACAGCTTATCCTGCGCCCACAGACCTGGTTTGCTTTTTCAAAGGCTTAAAATCATATAGAATACATGCTTCTTCTTGTCCTGAAACTGTCAAAAGGGCTTTCAAGAGCATAAGCTATTGAATGATATCAAATGGCTGACTGAGAATCATCAAATCAAAGCTCATTTGTGCTTTACCTTTTATACTAAGTTGCATTATTTGGTGGATCTAAGGTCTTTTCGGAAAACCAGCACCAACTGCATGTATTAATGCTTAATGCTTAAAGAGATTGGAGTCTAATCTAGAATCTATTCCTTCTAAAAAAAATTCACCCATTCAAGAAAAAAAAATAAAAATACCCATTACTCAATTTTGGAGGTATCATTGAACCAAAGCTTCATTCCTATATATTAACACATTGACCTTCTACTGGGATTATATCTCATTGACTGGAGATAGTAAAAATTTAGATGTTTTTTCTTTCTAAAAAAAAAAGATTATTAGTTGATAATTGGCTTAAAGATTATAAAATGATAGCTTATGGGAATAAAATTGCTGAAACTTGAGCATCACAATTCTAGTAAGTATAAGATGCATAAATAGAGCAGTTGTATTTTTCCATCACCTCATCATTCTGGAGAGACAAGCAAACTGAAGATTAAGTATGAGCAGAAAAATTTACCATTTTGATGCTACAAATTGATAATTAAAGGCAACTTTTGTAGCAAAAATGAGATAAGAAAGAAGAAAAGATGGCGTACCCTCATGGAAATTTCTGCCTTGTAAGGGCGGCTAGCCCCCCATATAATCAAGCAAAAGGTAGTGAAGAGTAACGCAAAACTAAACAAAGCCAGAAAAGCCTGACAGCGCCTTGTAAACGCCTTGTCCTGAAGGTCATCGTACGACCCTTCTTCCAAAATCACATTACACTCAGGCCACCCCTTGTCGTTCCTCTTCCGGCTTCCTTTTCTCCCGGAAGACGACCGGAAAATCCCCGAGAACCGGCTGGCCGACGAGTTCCTCGAGTGGCGCCCGAAAGACGGGTGGGAAGGGGACTCCATTGGGCTGTTGTTGTAGATTGGAGTGGCGTGCATGGAGGACGACTTGTCTCCATCGTGGGAGTCCCTTGAAGGGCTCTGTACGTAGTAAACAGGCCGCTTCGGAGACCTTGAAGGCGACGAAGGAGCCAAGCTAGTGATATCCGACTCAGATTTCGCCGAAATCATCGTTGCTTCAGAGTGTGAGCGAAAAACAGAGTTCCTCGACGGTTTGTGGAGAAAAAGAGCAACGGATCATAAACGAGGCTCGGAGCGGAGGTTAGGTACCGCACCTATTGAGGCCTAAAGTAATGAGAGGTTCGAGAATGTGTCGGCAGCCTATAGTGAGTAATGTGGAGGAAAATGAAATATATCATATTTTCCTCGCTCCGCATTATTATTATTTTCCTTTTTAACCACCACCTAATTAGATTCGTCCAGCCTCGCTCGCTATGCTCCACTCATTTTTATTTGAATTAATTAAGGATATTTTGGACATTGTCATGTTAAGTGAGTAATAAAATAGTATTTATTNTTTTTTTTTTTTTTTTTTTTTTTTTTTTTTTTTTTTGAAAAGCAAGAATTGTGGGTAGGGCACTAGGGCTCAATTCCCAAATTAGTATGGAGTGAAGACTCTAATGGATAGCTCAATTGACTATAGATCACGTCAAATGAAACGAAGGTTACTAATTCGAATTCTCCCTTCCCTTTTTATTATGTAGACATGTCAAAAAAAAAATTTTAGTGAAAATTAATTTTAAAATTTGAATGAATTATTATTAAATTTTGAATTTAGGAGAAAAATTACTTAAAACCTTTGAACTAACACGCATTTTGAAAATACTTAAAATTTTAAAAATTCTCAATTTCACCCATAAACTTTTAATTTGAAATAATGCACCCCTCTGTAAGATTTTAAATGTTAAAAGTGATAAAATGACATTTTATACCCCTGACATCTTATTCTTAATTTTTAATTTTTTAAAAAGAAAAGAAAAGAAAAATCAAAGGGTAATTTGGTCATTTTAGTTATTTCCATTAGGGGTTAACGACTGAATCTGACAAAGGGGAGGTCAATTTAATCAAATTAAAAGTTCATGTGGTTAAATTGAGTAGGGGTGAAAAGGTGGTTATTAACCACCCGCTAATCGTTAACCGCTAACCGCTTTTGAATGCAGTTAGAAAAATTCGCTAACAACCTTGGCAGTTATGGTTAGCAAATTTTACTAATCACTGATCGTTTACCGCTAACCGCCTTTATGTATATTATATATTATCTATATATATATAAAGATATATAAAAATACATGAATCGATGTTGTTTTTATGTTTATATATATTTTGTGTATATATATATATATATATATAAATGATGTCTTATACAGTAGGGTATTATCATATTACCATAAAAACAAACTTTTTATTTCTTTTTCTTCTTTTAAAAGCAATTAGTGGTTATTATCCATTAACCGCCAATTTACTACATAGGCGGTTAGCAAAGGCGATTAGTGAATTTTACTAACCGCCTAAACAGTTACAGTTAGCAGTTATAACCAACAACCACTAACCACAACTGTATTTTCACCCCTAAAATTGAGAGTTTTTTTAAATTTGGGAATTGTTCTCAAAACGCGTGGTAATTCAATGATCTAAAGTAAAATTTCCCCTAATTTTTACTATTACATTTATGAGTGTGTATTTAAGAGTGAGATGCGTTGTACATCATTCTCTAGTTCTTCTTCCATTTTTTCACTTTTCAAAATCACCATTAGATTTGTGGAATCCATGTGTGGGATCCACATGGCCCTAGAAAAACCCTATGGTAATTTTAAAACGTAGAAAGATGGGAAAAGAACCAAAGAAGAAAATGTAGCATTTTCTTTATTTTTTGGTCAGAAGTGTTAAGAGTAATAAATGTCTTTCTCATGTCCATCTTCAATCCCTTCAAAATTGATATGAATTTTAAAATTATTATTGTATCAAAATTTGAAAGACACGTAAGTATTGGAAAGACACAATAAAAACATAAGAATGACTTCTTGCATTATGATGTAGGCCGGACCAAATACTCAGCCAACTTTATTAGAAAGATCATAACTCGAGTTTCAGACATTGGATTGGAGCAAACTTAGTGATGCTGGAAAGCTAATTCAAATATCTACAAAGTCATGTTTTACAAGGTTCAGCTAATTCGAATGTTTATTAGGACAAAACAGGCTATAAAGAGAAGACTAGAAAGCTAGGCAGAATTGTTCGTGTGCAATCTAGTCCGAATGAGATTGCAACTGATGAACAACAGAGAGGCTCATCCGCAAGCTCGTCTGGACGAGTTTGCAGACGAGGGATTAATGGGAGTCACAGAGAGGCTCGTCCGCAACCTCGTCTAGACAAGATTGCAGACACGCCACACAGCTTTTCTAAAACTGACTTATTTCCTTTTAATATTGGGTTTAGAGTTTGGGGACCTATAAATACATGTTTATAAACTTAAAAACATAACTTTTAATTATATTTGAGTTTTTATGAATAAGAAGTTTTAGAGTTGAGCTTTCTTCGGTTTTTTCTTCAAACCCTAAATATACTCTAGAGTTTTGAGAAGATTTTTTAGATCTTGGATAGATTCAAGATCTAAGTATATTTATCTCTTATTCTTGCTGTTCTTCTTTACATCCCACTACATTTCTAATGCGGTTTGCGAACCTTATGAGTTTGATAAAGACCCTCTAGACTCTAGGTGATGTGACTAATTTTGATAGTGAAAAGGTTCGTTACATTGATTCACATTACTTGAATGAAAATTGCAAGTTGACCATACATTATTGGGCTTTGCATGGGCCCAAATGCCATCAATCACACATAATATTTGCGTCAATTTTAGTTTTCTCTTATAATTTAAAATTTGTTACATCAATCTAAATTTAGTGATATGGCGTAGAATAATTTAATGAAAAATCAGACCCGCTTACTCACTCACTCCCCTCCCCTTTTCCTCCTTTTCCATCTTTTTTTTCTCTTTCACAGCCGTCGTCCCCTTCATCATAATACTTGTCGGCGCCATTTGCACTACCTTCTTCCAAACTAATAAGTGTTGGAACCTCTAATTCGATGTTGACGCAGAGATGATGTAGAGATCCAATTTATAGCTTCTCTCTCAAGTTAATACTCAATTTATAATATTCTTTCCAAGTAAAAATTGTATCAATATTTATTCAAACTATTAAAAATTTGTAATATCTCTCCAATGATAAAATTACTCTTTATAAAATAATAATAATAATAATAATAATAATAATAAACTATTGCTCTTGGATTTTAATATAGACATTCTCTCAAATTAAAACTTAATTCATAATATTTTTTTCCGAATTAACAGTTGTATTAATATTTTTTCAAACTCTCAAAAATTTGTAATGTCTTCCAAATATATATATATATATATATATTAAAAAAATGGTGGTGACAGGCTGCCTTGGGTCTTCACCAGACACATTGCTCTTTTCTTTTTTTTTTTCTTTTTTTAAATTTTGAAGAGTATTTTTGTCTTTAATTGTTGATACTTTAAAGGGATATTGATCCAAGCTTTAGTTAGGATGACATTGAAAATTAAGTTTTTTCTTTGAAGGAATATGATAAATTTTCCTAATAAAAAAGCATTTCAAAAGAGAAGAAAATAATATCAAATTTCCCAGCATTTAGCAATCATGCTCTATTTATTTATTTTAATTTTTTTTTAATTTTTTTTTTCATTGCGAAAGCACCAGGTCTTAGAAAAGAAATTACTCAGGAACAAGTGCTGGTGGAAAGGCGCACTTCTTTTTCTACAAACAGAAGTGGATTCAACACATGGCTATGGCAGTGATATTCATCACGCCAGACCCAACAGCAATGATGGAAGATAAGAATTCTCTCGGTTTCATTTAAAATTCTGAATATATCAGAATATAAAGTTAATGCATAGTGTAAGTGGTGTTAATGTTAACATGTCTTTCATTTTTATTTTTATTTTTTAAAAAAAAAAAAAAGAAGAAGAAGTGAAATACCACTTAAACCCCTTGAAATTTCATTACATTTATAATCTTTCCCTAAACTTTACCTAAGTTCATGTGTATAGATTATGAAAGGAAAAATTACTCTAACCAAAATGATATACAAAGGTAAGAGACAATGCTGCCATGCCAAAGCCTCCCCCAAATAATCTAAAAATACGAGAGTTTTCAATTTATTAATTTTCTAAATAACAAAAATAACAAAGTAGGTCTAGAGGCCCAAAGAAAAGTTAGATCTTTTTGTGGTGATCAAAGTGGGAAAAAAAATGGAATGCATTTATTGTTTTTATAAGATCATGTCATTCGCATTTTTAATGACCATCATACCTTGTGAATGGTTATAGCCAAACAAATTAGAAGAAAAAAAAAAAAAAAAAAAAAGAGAGAGAGAGAGAGAGACCAATCACAAATTAAATTATTTGTTTTGATTTATAGGAGTAATTACCCTTCCCCCCCAACTACAACTAATTTTCACATTGCCCCCATAAACTACCAATTGTGACACCCAACCCCATGAACTACCATTATGTGTCCAAAACTCTCATTCCGTTAGTCAAAGGCTCATTTCGTCATTCAAAGGCGTTTACTTAGACGGTCAAAGTAGCAATGCATTGTAGTTCATGAGGGTAAAGTGACAATGTGATAGGTAAACCGTCTGAATTAATGCCTTTGACTAACAGAATGGGGGTTTTGGGCACAAAATGGTAGTTCATGGGGGTCGGGTGTCATAGTTGATAGTTGATGGAGGAAAAGTGCCAAAGTATTGTAGTTGATGGAGAAAATGTAATTGCCCCTTATTTATATTTTGGTGAAAATACATTTTACCCTATAAACTATCAATGCATTTGTACTTTTAACCCCAATGTTTAAAAAGTGACATTTTACTTCCCCCCAAAATATCTGACATTGACACTTAACCCCCATGAAGTGTACTATACCCCCCCTCCCCGGTGGCCGAAGTAACAAAGTTTTGGGAGGGTAAAGTGTCAACTCAAGGGGGCAAAATGTCAATTCAAAATACTACAAGGGATAAAGTATACTTCATGGAGCCAAGTGTCAATGTTAGATACTTTGGAGGGGTAAAGTGTCACTTTTAAACATTATTGTTAAAAGTGCAAATAGATGGATAGTTCAGGGGGTAAAATGTATTTTCCCCTTATATCTTTGTGATGCATCATGACATTTTACCCCTTATATCTTTGTGATGCATCATGACGTAGTGAGTTGCAAAGATAAGCAACAAATAATTTACAACTATTTTCAGAAGTCAAGATTCTATCAAGGATTTGAGGAAAATAGGAGAAAAACTAAAACTTTGAGTAATCCTTATTGAAAACTAATCAAATATCGCTACAAAAAAGTTGATCTTTAGCAGCGACATTTTGTGGATGATAAAAGTGCAATAGTGGAAGTGATATGATTATAATTATTTGATATTGTTCGGTGTCGTGTTACCAGAGATGGATTTGGAGGAGGGGGGGACTAGCTGGGGCCATGGTCCCCCACCAATTCCAAAAAAAAAAAAATTAGGCTGTAATTTTCTTTTCTTTTTTAATTCCGGTCCCCCCATTTTTTTTTCTTTGCTTTGGTCCCCCCCCCCCATTCTTCTACCTGGCTTCGTCCCTGCATGTTACAGTCCAATAAGGAGTATATGTCCATAGATTTTATAGTCCAATAAATAGTTAGTTTTCTTCCTTATTAGAGTTGTCCAATTAGGTTTATTATATAATCAATAGTATATTATTTCTCTATTTAAAGGGGAATTATCAGTAAGAAAAAGAAGTTGATTATTGTTTTAGAATACAATTTAGTGTGTTTTGGAGGTTAAGACTCCCTTAAAGTAGACATTGGAGATCACGACTCTCTCAAAGTAGCTGATTAATCATTTTCTATGTTTTGTTATTAGTTGGTTGACATCAAGCGGTATCAAAGCAAGGCCAATTGTTTTCTATAGCAATTACCGATCCATGACGACCCAAAAATACTGTGATAGAGGGTCCTTTAGATTCTGAACCAGGTACGCACTACCTTAGACTAAATGAACGAGGCATACCACAAATTTGCCCCGAAAACTCAATCTCCAATTGAGAACCCATCATTCCCACCGCTCACCAAAACCAAGGGAAAAACAATCACAAAACCACCCCCAAAAACCCATCCCCAACCAACAATTACTACCTGATGTGGTAATTTGTTGACCAAAATATCAATAATAAAATTAAACCACTCGCAATAGGACGAATCTTTGTAGGATACGGCTATAGAGAGGGTGTCGAACCTCAAGGACTGTAGGGGTTTCGTTACTAAATTCAAAAGACTAAATTTAACCTAATTCAACAAAAGAGATTTGTTTTGATTTTGTTTTCTAAAACTAATTGCATAAAATAAAAGATAATTAAAATATGATAGAGAGTGTAGGGTATTGACTTTACCTCTATCCGTACAACAATGGTTAATCGGATTCAATTCCAGAAATTCATTCTATGCATGTTATAATTAAACGAGAAACTACCTTATTAAAGAGTAAGGATAATCTATCTTCGGTTGGCACGGATCGTCCACCTAACCACTAAGATGCGGCACGACCCGTCTTCCCTAGGTATAAACTATAAAACCCCTTAATAAGTTTCATATAATTAATGGAATAGCATAACCCATCTTCGGTTGGCACAAATCGTCTACCTAAATTACACTAAACTAGGGTGTAGTACGACCCGTCTTCCCTAGGCATGGCCTATCTTAATCCTATTAATCATATGTCTATTAAAACCCATTATATAACCATCATCCCCATAATCACAGAAAATAAGAATGATTTGAGATCAATAAAAGTAAAATACTTTCTAAGACAAGATAAGAATTTCACAAATATTGATTTTGGAATTTAAGAACAATTGCATTTAATAATTAAGAACATAATTCAATTGTAGCAATTCTCACAGTTATATAATCAACATACATAAATTGAAAATCTGGAAATTAAATACAATCAAACCATTGTGCTTGGATAGGGTTACATCAACACCCCACAAAGGGGTTAGCCGCTCATGACTCCGCTAAGCCTCCAAGAATATTTTCTGTCTAAAACTCAGTCTCTCTCTGAAATTGTCTCTCTAGTTGTGAGGCTTAGAGGTCTATTTATAGGCTTTAGGAGAGTCCTAGAAACCCTAGTAAACCTAGGAAATTCGGAATTCTATCTCCTAGTCAATTTAGGAGACAATCCTATTACAAATCGGAATAGAATTCGTCCAGAATTGGGCTCCTATCTTGCGGGGTGATTTTAGCATTGCGGCGGTCTGAATTAGGAAAATACTATTTCACAATGATTTGTAGCCTGTTGAGTCAGCTTTCCAATGCCGTTGGAATCACCTCAATCCGATATTTGAGCTGAAAGTTATGGCCAAAATACCGAGACCTGTTCAGAATCCAAATTTGAATCCAATCCGATTTTAGCTCCAATTTGATAAATTCCGATTTAATCCTTTCCACATCTTCTAGGTCTTCCCAATTTGCCCTTTAAGCTTGGAACATTTCCAGAAACGCTTCCTTTTCTTCCATGACCTACAAAAACACAGAAAACACAAAAAAGAAATAAAATAAAACAAAATAACAAAAACTAAGAAGTTAACAAATGTAAATTAAGGACTAAAATATGAATATTTTGGCACTTATCACTACTATTCAAAAGCCAAAATAAAACAAAATTCAACCACACAAACATCCACAACATAGAAAATCACCACCATTGTGCTGCTGCTGCCCAAAACCCACAAAACAATTCTGCCCAATATACATAGCTACCCATAACTACCAGTTTTTAACCCACAACACCATCAACTAGACCATCAAAGTTTCCCTTCTAGCTGTCACAACCCAAGCATTGGACTTAGAATTTTTTTTATTATTATTTTGTTTTTTTAAGGATAGGAAAGCCACAAGGAGACCCCAGATGGCGGAGCCACCGCCACCCACGTCACCGTCCCTCCACCCAGCTCATCCTGCACCGTCATCAGCCCATGCCGCGCCTCCATGCCTCTGGAAGTCAGTTTTGTTACTGGCACAAATGAAAAGACTGATGTCTTTATTTGGCTCATAAGAAGAAAGAGGAAACTAAAATGAAAAAAAAAAAAAAAATGGTAATTACCTTTTTCCCAATCAACTTCAACACATTTTCACTTTACCCTAATAAACTACCAAATGTGACACTCGACCCTCATGAACTACCATTTTGTGCCCAAAACTTCATCTTTTGTAAGTTAAAGGCGTTAAATCAGATGATCAAAGTGACAATGTATTATAGTTCATGGGGGCAAAGTGATAATGAATTGTAGTTTATAAGGGTAAAGTGACGGATAGACCGTATGAGTTAACGCATTTGACTGACAGAAATGGCCTTTGACTAATGGAATGAGAGTTTTGGGTATAAAATGGTAGGGGTGTCAATGCGAGTGGTTATTAACCGTCCGCCAACCGCTAACCGTTATAACCGCCAACCGCCTAACCGCTATAACCGCCTAACTGTAAGCGGTTAGCGGTTATAGGGTTTACTAACCGTAACCGCTAACAGCTTTTTATAATTATAATTATAATAATATTTATACATATAACATAATCAATTGATCATTAATTATTAAATCACATTTTTGTTTTAGATAATTAAATCATAATTTGAGTATTAATATATTATCACTATAATTTATATGATTATATTACATAACCAATTAATCATAAAATCATTTGATTATATAATAACAAATTATACATACATATTCATAAGTCATAAGTTATAAGTATGCAAGTTCATATTAATACAACAATGAACAATTAAGTATCTATAGACTTAGTTCCAATGTATGTTATCAACTTATAAGTCTATATATGTTATAAATTATAATTATAATTATACATATATGCAATTATGCATATTGAATAATATAAATGTAAAAGATCAATACTTAATCATATGATTCAATAACAATTCAAATATTTATTAAAGTTAATAATATTATTAATGTACAATGATAATATGATTCGTATAATATCAAATTAATTAATTGACATTGGATTAAATAATGTGTTACTTATAACCATAATTGAAGTATTAATGTATTATCATTATAATTTATATGATTATATAATAACAAATTATTCGTATAATATATATATATGATATGTTTGTAATTTTGTAATAATATATAATATGTTATGTAATAATATATATATGATATGTTAGCAACAAGTAATATAAATTACATAAGTAACATAATTATTAATTAGCTTGTAGTTACATATTAACTAGCTTTGTAAGTACTTATATCATACATTCTTATTCTAATATTTTGTAATTTAGTATATATTAAGTAATTATACATATATGCAATTATGCATATTGAATAATATAAATGTATAAGATCAATACTTAATCATATGATTCAATGACAATTCAAATAATTTATTTAAGTTAATCATATTATTAATGTACAATGATAATATTATTCGTATAATATTAAATTAAGTAATTAATATTAGATTTAAACAATGTGTTACTTATAACCACAATTGAATCAAAGTATTATTAGATACTTTATACTTATAAAACATATATCACATTATTTTAGATTCTTATATCAAAGATAATTTTATTATATTAATATGAATTGTGATTTGTGAGATAATATGATCATATAATTTAAGTATGAGTGTATGACCATTAGATCATTAAGAATTCAGGACTTAGGAGTTTGAGCATTACCATTAGATAATAAGTTCAATTAAAAAAAGCTTATAAGTAAATATGATAATAATTTCATAAGGAATGAGACCATTTATAAACTTATCCATCTTAGTATCATAGTATAAGTATATGATACTGTAGTAATAAAATCCCAAAAAGCCCAAGAAAAAGCCCAATTTTGATAAAGCGGTTAGCGGGCAGTTACCTATTTCACTAACCGCCTAGCGGTTAGCGGTTAGTGAAATCTATTAACCGCTAAGGCGGTTACGGTTAGCGGTTATTGCCACTAACCGCTAACCGTAACACCGCTAACCGTAACCGCATTGACACCCCTATAAAATGGTAGTTTATAAGGGTCAAGTATCATAGTTGACAGTTGATGGGGGAAAATGCCAAGGTGTTAGAACAAGTGGCTCATATTCTACTATTGGCCCATTGGGTGTAATTAGTTTATGCGGGCCTGGAGATAAATAAGTTGTGGGGGTATTTTGAGATTTTCCAAAATATTTACAATTAGGGTTTTTCTATAAATATGTTATGTTGTAACCATAAATCATTGAATAGTAAAAAATAGCTGCACTCTCTCCTGTGAATGTAGGCACATTGCCGAACCACGTTAAATCTGTGTCTCAACTCTCTCTTGATCTATCTCTTTTCGATTCCATATTATTCATTATTGTTGTGCACAGTAACAACAATTGGTATCAGAGCCTAGTTTTAAGATGGTTGGGATTGACACATCTTGTGCGAAATTCGATGTGATGAAGTTCGACAGACCCCACATGAACCTGCCCGGCACTCACCTGAGACTTGCCCGGGACCCCACCGGGACTTGACTAGGACTCACCAAGGACCCACTCGGGACTTGAATGGGACTCGCCCAGGATCCGCCCAGGACTCGTCGAAAAATACTTTCGGTGAAAAACATTTTCCGATATTTTGCATGTACGAAAAATCAGGCGGGTCCCGGTCGTTGGAAAACATTTTCAGCAGAAAACGTTTTCCTAGAAAACATTTTCCTGTATTTGATGTGTACGCAAAATCATATTAATCACTAAATTACAGAAATGTCCTTATCAAGTCTTGGGCAGGTCTTGCCAAGGTCTTGGGCTGATTTCGACATGATCCTAATAGGGTTTAGGCGGGGTTCAGGGCGGGTCCCAGGTGAGTCGCACTAGGGTCCTTGCGAGACTCAGTTTGGACACTTCTAAAACTTGGTCAAGACATTTTCGTAATTTAGAGTTTAATATGATTCAATGAAAAATATATATATATATATAATTGATTTTTCATGAACGAGGTAAACACCGTAAAATGCTTTTGGCAAAAATCTTTTTAGGAAAAATGGCTTCCCTAAAAATATTTTTTGATGAAAACCATTTTACTTTGAAGTAAATGGAGCCAGTTTAAAATTACAATTTTTATCTATAAAATCGTAATGTCAAATGCATCCTTAATCAACTTTGCATGCCATGACCCATGGGCGCATTTTGAGTTTACCCTACTTTACCAAGCCCTTCGTGGTGGAGTGTGATGCTTTTAGAATTGGTATAAGGGTCGTTCTCATGCAAGACAATCAAACTTCCAAGGAAAGAGTTAGCCCATTCTACTCTTTTTATTATTATTATTATTATTTTTTATTGAAGCCCATTCTACTTATGAGAAGGAATTAACGGCCTTGGTTTGGCCATTACTATTTATTGATCCACAAATTTGTTGTCTGGAAGGATCAAAAAGCTTGATGTACATGTGGGCTCAAACCATTTAAATTGAAGCCCAACAAAAATGATTGGATGGTCTCTCTATGTGGGACCAAGAAGGTCAGTCTGGGCCTTATCCAAGCCCATACCTTAATGGGTTGAGCCCATCAAATCTGAGGTTGCACACGAAATCCAATTTTGAAGGCGTTGGTCCAACACATCGAGGAAGATGAAGCTATTGGGCCTTGGGCCCATAAGGGAGGCTTACAAGCCAAATCTAGATCTACTCATATTGTAAGTGTTTTTTTTTTTTTGGCCCTCGGCATATCGAAAAACCTGAGTTGCTTTAATTAAACAAAAAGTTAATTATAAATAACTACCATAACTAATTAAAATTAACAAAAATAATATAAGTTTGCCCGTGAATTCTAAAAATAACTGAATAAATCAATATTTAAGCGTCCGTGGTTTGTGGATCGAGATCCCCTAAAATTCTCTTCAAATTATAAATTCTCAAATTCATAAATTTCAATCGTTCATTTAATTTAAGCGTCTAAAATAAGTCATATTTTAGCATTTAATAAAAAAATATGACTTATTAAATTCATTGAGGGTAGCATGCTCATTAAATTTTCTTATTAAATGTTGAAATACAGCTTATTTTATACTCTTAGATTAGATGAATGGTTGAAATTTTATAAATTTGAGAATTTTAGGGAATTACTTTCCTGGGCTTGCTCGGTTAAACGGGTAGCAATGAATTTGTGACCATCCATTTTTGACTACTATTTTAGCCTACATCGCCAGATTTTTCCATTCCATGGTTATCCTCATGACTAAGACACAAGTAAGAGAGAGATGATAATCAGAATAGAAAAACAAAGAAAAGGGCTTAATTAAAGCTGGCAGGAAGGCAGGAGAAAAGGGGAGAAATAGAAGAGTTGGACTATGTGCCACCTTAAAATTGCAACTCTAATAAATCCCTTACACTTGGAAGGCAGAGAGGTGGTTGTATTATTTGTATATAGCAAGCATATCCATGTTGTACGTGCACATTGGAGAGCGTTAGAGGCTGAGATAATCTTTCTTTCTCTTTCTGGGTTTTGGAGATAAAGAGAGAGGATGTTGGAAGGAAAAGCTATGATAGAAGACACAGACATGACAGTGAAGATGCAGCTCCAAGCTATGGCTTCTGCCTCTCAAGCTTTGGATCTCTTCGATGTCTTTGACTCTACATCCATTGCTGCCCACATCAAAAAGGTACTCTCTCTCTCTCTCTCTCTCTCTCTCTCTCAAATACATAGAAAGCGTTATATTTAAAGAAAAATAAGGGAAAAAAATGGTTACCAAACAGCCCATCATCTTTTCTTTTTATTTTTTATTTTTTACGTGAAATAAATTGATTGATGTGATACAGAATTTTTTCAACTAATTTTTTTATAAATATATTATTAAATTTGTATACTTGCGTAAGATTTGTCACCCCAGAAAAAGAAAAAGAAAAAAAAAAAGGTTCATAATGAGAAAAGAATAAAAAGAAAGATGATGGGCAACCATTTTTTTTTTCTTCTTCTCATTTTTCTTAAAAGAAGTCAACTGCGTTTTTCATATTGATGAATAACTTTATTTATTTGTTTTCATAAAGCATTTAAAATTTCTTTGGATTCTCATAGAATAAATATTTTTTAGGTACTATAAAAGAAACTCGGAGGAAAGGGAAATATTAAAATAAAAAAAAATTAAATATGTATTAAAAGAAGAGAGAGTAGAAGATATTTCTATCCTTTCGTTATTTATTTATTTATTTTTTTTGGAACTTTGAAAGCTGAAATATGTGGTTCTTTATATATATATACAATATATAATATATATGCAGGATTTTGACAAGGCACATGGGGGTGGATGGCAGTGCGTGGTGGGTTCAAATTTTGGGTGTTACTTCACTCATTCTAAAGGAACTTTCATCTACTTCAAATTGGAAACTCTTAATTTTCTCATCTTCCAAGGGGCTGCTTCCTCCTCTTCCTGATGCCAAGGCAGTGTTTGGTTGTAAAGAAAGTTGGACAGAAAATGCAGGAGCACTAAATTTTCCCGTGTCTTTTTTTTCTAGAAAGTGTGGATGGTTGAAAAGAAGAAATAATAGAAATAATAGGGATAAAATTAGTATAGTATGGGGGGACTTTTGGATTTTACCGTTGTTGAGCGCCTTCAGCCTTGTAATAATTATATATGTACCATTTGTTGTGCATAGCTTAGTTGTCATCATGTTTATCCTCTTTAAATTATTCCTTCCCTTATCTCTTTTGTTTTTTTGTTGTTTTTTTTTATTTTTTATCATTACTGTTTTGTTGGGATGCTGATCGAGAAGACATTAATGGGAATTAAAAAAATGATTAATTTCGAAATTCAAGATTAAAAATTATTAATTTCGAAGAGGTTTTTGTCTTATAGTGATGATGTTTCATTGGATTCGGATCTCTTAATTTTATTTTTTATTTTTAAAAAATATAAGATTCTCAAATAAAATTTGACCATTACATTTAATGGTTTAAATAAATGCAGATGTTTATGTTACTAACAGGTTAAAAATAGTTATTCGTCTCGGTAACACACAAACCATTACGTTTATTTATAACAAAATTTTCTCCTGTTTAAATGAACTGTAGAAGAATATTTTTATCTTTTTACATTTTGAGGTAACAAAAATACCTCTTTATTATAACTAATCAAATATTTTCCAGTTCATTTGAACCGGAAAGGATCATGTTCCCATTTATTTGGACAATTAGATGTAATCAAGGGTTTAAATATATATATCCTCGCCCAGTAAAATACAAGTCATAAAATGATCGCACATGACAAATTGAAAAATACGATAGTTGGTAAAAATATAATGAATAATAATTCTTAAGATTAACTATGCAATTGTCACAAGTGCTCAAAAAGGTCGAATTGCAGCTAAGAATGAGTTTGATGGTCAATGTCTATAATGCACAAATGCCTTCGAATAAACTGTATAAATCCAAAGGTATGCTAGCGAGAAACTAGTACATGTGGAGTTTCGTCGATTTGCTCATATTTAAAAATTAAAATCAATACCCCAAGGGGTAGCTCAATCGACTGTGGACCACACTTAATAAAACTGAGGTCACTAGTTCGAATCTTCCCTCCCCCTTTCCTTGTGGGGACATGTTAAAAATAAAATAAAATCAATAGCATTGTCAGTATTTTGCTCATCTTCTATGATCATGTTAAGCAATATTATGCACACTTTCATAATGTATTTGAGCGTTTCATAGTTCCAACCACATGCAAGTTCATGAACGATTGTGAATCGTGCTTGGTATGCTTGCAACACTCTAAATGCACTTCCTTTCTTATAACTCCTGGGCTGCACTTTTTTCCTTATGAACATGAAATTGTCTTTACAAAGGTTGACCACTGCGAATATATACCTTCAATAAGATAGTATTTTGTTGTGGAGTTATGGCCATTAGCTGAGTAATTAGTTGGAGGAGCAAGCCTTTCAATGAGCTCGAAAAACACTAATGCCCGATCTAAAACATTGATTTCATTGTGAGAACTTGGTAACCAAAAAAAAGTGTAGAGGAATATCTACTTGATGGTATTTTGTTGCATAGTTATGACCATCGACTAAGTAATTAGCTGAAGGAGCACACCCGTCAGCGAGCTCGAAAACCACAAACGCTCGTTCTAAAGTACTGATGTCATTGTAAAAAAAAAAAAAAAAAAGGAAGAAGAAGAAAGTGCCATATCCATAGATCATATAAAGCCATTGCTTCCAAAATCATTGTTGGTTCATGGAAGTGACTAGAAAACATACATTTCCACGTAGTTGGACAACACTTCAATTTCCATGCTTCCCTAGCATTCCTGGAAACTGTCTTTTGTCAACTGCTAAGAATTTCGCAACATCATTGATGTTTGGAGACCTTAAGTAATTGTTAGAAAAAATTGAAACCATCATTGTAACAAATTTTTCTCAAAAAAAAAAAAATGGTGTAAACTACACAAATTACATTTTACAATATTGGCTAGGGCTAGGTATTATTTAAATTGGTGACAATAAGGGTATTATTGCCCAGCAAACCGAAAAAGGTTAAGTCAATTAATTAACAAACTTCATATTGACTAGAATAAATTTCAACTATTTCAATTAAGTCAGTTAATTCGATAAAGTCGGTTAAATGTTAGTCGATTAAGTTGGTTAGTCATGGGCTTTTTATATTGGGCCAAGCCTATTTTGATTAACCAAAATAGATTGCTTTTTTGGCCCAATTTGTCGTTTTTTTGGGGCTAAACAAGTGTTTATAGGACATGTTTTTGGGCTTAAACAAGTGATGAAAAAAACTATTGAGGGCCGAAGTCTATTCAGTCAGTTCAGTTAACCGAAAAAATAAAAATTATACTGCCTATCAAACCGACATCAAAATAATTTTTTATTCCAACTACCAACCACCAGAAGTCAATAGGCGGTCACTATCAGTCCGGCAGTAGTCGATAGGCAGCAATCGGATATTCTACCTACCCCTAATATTGGCAAAGGCTCAGTGCATAGTCATTGTCATGTTAATCATTCTGTGATGAAAAATCTTGTATATATATAGCATACTCTCATCCCACCACTATCACACTACATTAACCTGGTGTTGTTAATTCACCCTTATATCAATTTTAATTTAAAAGAAAAAAAAAAATCCAATAATAAATTGACAAGCCAAATATAGTGAAATTATAATGGGATGGGAATACGCTATTTAGACTCTCACAAATCTACATCTTGAGAGAATAGCATTCTTTCCAAAGGAATGGTCTACACTTTCTGTAATAACCCCATGCTAGGAAGTGTCCGCCTGCGGTCTGTAGCAGCCGTGCTCTGCATACGGTTAATATTTGCCTGAATATTGAAGCATACCAGTTAAAACCACCAATTAAAGTACCACGCAAGAAAATGTAGTTCTTGATGATGAATCATAGAGTTGTAGTACCAGTATGTACAAACAGTGAGTCTTATCCAAATTGGTTATACTGACAACATATAGCATGTCAAGGTAATGAAAGCATCAATCATAGTTATAGAGGAATCTAGTACTGCTTGACAAAAATACTGCATAATTAACGGTAATGAGGAAGAGTTGAATATGTTAAGGCATAATTAAAAAAGTTTGGTTACAAAGTTGATAAAAGAGTCTAGGATTATTGTTGAATATCTTAAGGCATAAATAAAAGAGTTTGTTTACAAAGAAGGAAAAGAGCACTCCATTGAATTTGTAATTTCTATAATTAAATGTATTTTTGATCAGTGACCATGCAATTTACAGTTAAAAAGTGACTTTGATTGTTAATAGATGAAAAGCTAAGACTAAGAACCAAGTAAGTTGAATTATCATTTAAAAAGTGTACTTAACTAATGTGTAAATTACCTCTTTTCTATAGGAAAGCTTTAATTTAATATTTTGCTAGAGCTATATACTTCTTTTTTTTATAAGTAATTTCATATCATTAATAAAATGCATTGGGACGCAACCCTATTACACAAAGAGTATATAAGAGAACCCTAATAGAAAGAAGAAGAAAATAAATTAAAATATATATATGCAAAAGTATAAACATCCAAGCTATGATGAGTCGCTATCCATATATGTAACATGTTAAGAAGACCTTCCGCAACTCTAACACCAAAGTCTCTATGTCTTCAAAAAGCCGAGCATTCCTCTCATGTAATCTTGTTGTACGCAAAACAGCGTAAGTTACAGGGTAGGGAATCCAATTTCATTTTGTTTTACAGGACTTGTAGGCTTTGATATAAATAAGAGTTTATACAGATAGATATAAATATCATGAAATGATTTTTATCTAATTTTTTTCTCTATTCTTACATGTAATCTTTGGGTTATACTGGAATAATTTTGATAGTGGTTAGAACTATTTTCAGGTTAACAAGGAAGAATTATAAAATAATAATCACAGTGAAAGTAAACAAGCAATACAACCACAATAAGAACGAATAAAATTTAAAAGACCACAAACGAGACAAGAAAATGTATAACAGGAAAATGCATAATCAGCAGATCTCACACTTCAATCAAACAAAACCATTTTATTTATTGCTGACTTTTGACAGATTATGAGAAAGGACAAATGCAACAGAAATTCATCAAAAAAATTAAGAAAGTTTGAGGTTTTCTCACCTTCAATCAATCAATATAGATAAAGATTATTGCAGAGAGTTGCAGAAGCCCAGAATAACAATTACTTTCCTGCAAAGTTCAAATTGGGATTGAGAATGCAGGGAGATGTGAAAAGCCTTGATATAGAAAGAGCTACTATATTTGAAGCTAGTCAAAATAGCTTCCGAAATTTTGAAACTCACTGTCCACTGACATATAAAATTCACAACTATAAACATTATTAAAAGTAAATAAACAAATAAGCCTCGTTTTTATGAGCAAAATTTACAAATATAAACATTGAATAAACTATAGGATGCCGCCAATAAAAACCAGGAAAAATCAGAAAACTATTCATATGCTGACACTATTCAATCAACCACTGGCTAGCCTTATCAAAGACTTTGTTCGATAAAAACTTCAATAAAATTGGTTCTTTTTTTAAGTCAATTAAGAAAATATCCATGCTGCCTAAACAACTCAAATTAAGGTTCGTGAAACCCCAGAAAAAAGGAGGAAATAAAATAAGAATGACAATAACAATCAAAAACCTCAAGTAAGGAAAACAAAAGAAATGGAATTTGGCATCACTTCACTCAATATTTGCTTACCATTAAAGAGGAACTCATATATACAACCTCATCAAACTCATATATAAAGATTACTAGGGTTTGAAAACAAAATTACAAGAATAGCATCTCTATCAGCGGACTTCAACCGAAAAACACAGGAAATATTAAGATTCATCATTAGTAACAATAAGAATCTGCCTAAAGCAAAACCCTAACGTAATGCACCTTAGTAGCGAGCCGCTTCCTCAGACCCTTTCCACTGGTCAATTTGCAAGCAGGATAATGAGAGTTGAGAAACAATATGTGATGGTGCGATTTGGGGGAAGGAGATTAGCCATTTGACTGAGGGTAAGAGTGATGGTCAGAGTGAAAAGGGGAAGTGAGAACGATGGTGAGACTGAGTTTGTGTGTGTGGCAGTGTAAGAATGAGAAAGAGAGTTGAGAAAGTGATGATAAGGGCCAAGAGGTGTTCTTAGGGAAAATGAAAGCGACATCTTTTTCTATACTTTTTCTGGCGTTTAATTGAAAACAAGTAATGCTATTTAGTAAACTTTCATACGACTACTATACAACTATAATAATGTGCCATACGACTGCCATATAGGCATTATTTAAGCATTTTAGTAAAAAAGGCTGATCATTTTTGGCATTTTCAATTAAAACGCTGACAACTTGATAGTGTTTTGAATATGCCATTTTTATTGTACTTTGAGACTAAGGGAGGAAAATCCACATCACTAAGGATAAGAATTGAAACTCTAACATCTATTTCATGTTGTTTAAATCTTACTTTTTGTTAATAAGGTGTTTAGCATGTTAAAAGTATAGATCAAGCTAGAAATGGCCCATTCAAAAGAAAAGGTTGTGAGCTTTTGAGCCACACGAAAATTTATGGCTAGATAACTTATGGTCTGGTGGGACAGTGTAATACCATACACACTCAACCCTTTTTTTTTGGGTCATTGTGGTTTAAGGGAAATTGGTAGGAAAGTTAATAACTAGGGCTTTGAGGTAAAGCTAGGATTTTTAAGACCCAAATATGGCCAAGACTCATAAAGTAGGTACCTTTAGGAACCTAGGACACACAAGACACTAGTAGATGGTGAAAAGCTGGACGCTTGGACCAAGAAAGACTCAAAAATGGTCTATGTGCAGTCACCGATAGAAGAGTGCGGGTTGATGCTTGAGGACCAACATATGGGGTGAATGGGCAGTGATCAATGGTGAAGGTCAGAAGGTAAAAATTAGGGTTGTAAGTGATTATTAGGGTTTTATGATTTATAAAAATGACTAATAATAGGGTAATAAAGGCATATCAAGGAGCTAGACTTCTCGGAGAGTCCAAACTTAGATTTCGCACACGAGGTAAGTAATCACCCATGAGAACGCCAAAACAATTCATTCGTTGAGCATGTATATTTTCAGCGCTGTAAATTGTGCATATTTTACATACCTGATTTCTCTTTAAACATATGTCTTGAACCCTAACATTTTGAAAAATTGGCGATTTACAATGCATTGTTATTCGTTTTTTTTTTTATTCATGAAATTAATTAAATTATTTAACTGGAAATTAATAATAATTTTATGGCATGCCGCCAAGGAAAAAAAGGGTGAAGAATCTAAGGCCTGTGCAGACCAGTTCATACAGACTTGCCCCTATACAATTAAACTTTTCAACTAAGAACTATTCGAGACTGGAATTATGGCTCATTGTTAAAGACATCAAGTCCATAATTACTGTTTTGGAGTGTTTATGGAATCCAAACCCCTTTTCTTGACCAAGTCGCTGAAGACTGCTTCAGCAGTTAGGCTTCTTTAGATGTTTCCAAAGGACAAAGAAAGGTTTGGTCTTTGCCTTTGCGCCTGTGGGTGGCGTTGTAGAAGAAGCCATTATGTTAGAATATTTTCCATGTTAAGCTATTTTCCATTTTAAGTCTTGATTTAGTTTCCTTGTAGTACCATTTCCTTGTAGTATCATATATTCCACACCTTACCATATTTCATTTAGCTTCTCTATAAATACCATACATTGTAAAACAATTTCATAGAGTTGAATACAATAAAGATGTAGCCCTAAGGGAACTTCATAGTGGTGGACGTATGCCTCTATGACTGAACCACTCCCAAAATTCTGTCTCTTTTCTATCACTTTACTTCCGCTATTTCTGCCTTATTTTATAATTTATTAAATATTTTTACATTGGTGCCTTTCATAAGCCTCCTTTCTTCGCCCACGCAATTTTTCATTTACAATACCATACATTGTAAAATAAATTCATACAAATCAATACAATAAAAATGTCGCCCTAAGGGCGATTTATAGTGGAGAAACAGAAGAAGCTAAAGAACATATTGCAGTTGATCTTATTGCAGTTGAAAAATGTGAATCTTATTAGAGAAATGCTCATCAAAGGTCCAAAACATTAATATGTGGAACATATATAAATCTAAAAAATTAAATGGTGGCAACAAGCCAAAGATCACAAACAATTCATCCCACATACCTTATAAATAATATCAAATCACTGGAGTTAACAGTGGCTTCTTTAGAAAATGTGCCTCCAAGTTGTTTATCACAAGGTCTGCCATTGCCTCACTGGTTTCCACGGTGTCACTTCCCACATGAGGCAGGAGAACAACATTTTCAAGCACAAGCAGGTGCTCAGGAACCTCTGGCTCATTTTCAAACACATCAAGCCCAGCCCCACCCAACCGGCCTTCGAGGAGTGCAGACACAAGCTCTGGTTCATCAATGTGTGGACCTCGTCCAATGTTGATGAGAATGCCCTTTGGACCCAAGGCATCAATGACTTCACGGTTGACAATGTGGTGGGTTTCTTCTGTCAAAGCACATGCAACAAAGAGGATGTGACAATTGGCAGCCAAGTCAATGATGCTCGAGTAGTACTTGTAATTTGTTTCTGGTTTCTCAGATCTTGAGTAGTAACTGATAACGCAGCCAAATGCTTGGGCTCTCTTTGCAATTGCTGAACCAATTCTTCCCAACCCAACAATTCCAACAGATTTACCACTGAACTGAAACATAAACAAAAATAAATATGTACATAAAATAGGTAGATAACAGAAAAAACATGAGGAAAGAAAAAGGATTCAATTCAAGTTCCCATTCAGGTACTACATCTTTCTATACGTCTTTTTTTCTCTTCTTCTTTTCCCCAATATATAACATCTCTGTCGATTCATCTACTGGGATGCTCTTCTCATATCTTTTTTCGACAATAATATACAGAAACAATAACTGAAACACCCATCGTGTTTTTCTAAATTTAAATACAGATAAATGAGAATGTCCAAGTTCGAAACTTTATACTACCTCCTTTCTAACCAGTATAGATAGCTGTTGAATTATTTCCTAATTTAGCCTAGTGAAACAGCATAAGCGCAAAATGTGAACACTAAATTCCATACAATTCAGTATTAAGAAAAGAGTCTTTGGGCCTAACTCAACCCAAAAGCTAGCTTATGGGTTAAGGTTTCCCCTCACTTTTATAAATGGCCAATCTCCTTTATACCCAAGCAATGTGGGACTTTCTCAACACGCCCCCTTACGTGTGGTGCGAACATCCAAGCCAACACGTTAACATAAATGGGAGACAGTGGGCCACAGCGAATTGGGCGAAGCTAAACACGTGTTTTTGAAACAGACTTAAGACGTGTAGCAAAGGGAGATGATGGGCCAAACCAATTGAAATGATGGGCCAAGCCAATTAGACCTAGCTTTGATACCATACTAAGAAAAGAGTCTTTGGGCCTAACTCAACCCAAAACTAGCTTATGGGTTGAGGTTTCCCCTCACTCTTATAAATGGTCAATCTCCTTTATACCCAAGCAATGTGGGACTTTCCCAACATTCAGCAACTCCATTTGTTATTCAAATCTTACTCTCAGACCAACTAATTGAAGAATCTATCACCCCAACATGAACAAGATCAATGGCAAAGTCAAGACCATAAATTATGAGATATTCAAATTCAATTTTATGATTGGAATCAATGAATCCAGAACTATCCATTACCAATATTTCAGGAAAAAAAAAATTAAAACTTAAATACAGCACAAGAAAATTCTTCAAGAATCAATCGATAAATAACACGAACTAACCTTGGTACCCAAACCGAAATCGCATTTCTTCCACAACCCACTCCTCACAAACCGGTCACACTCACAAACCCTCCTTGTAACAGCCAAGACCAACCCGATCGCCGCATCGGCAACATCATCGGTCAATACGTCTGGCGTGTTGGTAACCCTGATGCCCTTCTCCTCGCATTTCCTCAGATCAATCTTATCCAACCCCACACTGTAACTCGAAACGATCTCCAACTTGGGCAGCGAGTCGATGAGCTCTGCGTCGGCACCGATTTTGGTGTTCCCCACCAATGCTTGGATGGAGTTGGAGTTGTTCTTCAAGAAATCGGAGTCCGAGGTATGGGTCCAGAGTTTGAAGAGGTTGAAGCGCTTTTGGAGTTGTTGTTCGAGGTAATCGGACATTGGGCAGGTGATTAGGACGCCTATGGAGTCCATTGGACATGAATGCGAAGGAGAATTTTTTTTTTTTTTTTTTTTTTTTTTTAAGTGCGAAGGAGAATTGGCTTCGTTTGGTAACCACGTTTGGCGTAGACACTGTGCAGGTTCTGACTTGTTGTATGCTTTGACCAAACAAGTATCTTATTTTCAAATTTGTGGTCAGGCATAAAAAGACGATTTTACCCTCACATTTGTTGTTTTCGTTGTTTTCGGTCCATACGACCACAAAGGACTTCAACCCCAACCCAAATGCTTTTACCAAGCTTCAGGTCTGAACTAGAGAGAGAGAGAGTCAAAAAGCATAACGACGGGGGTGAGAAACTGCAGAGGAGTATTGATGACACCCATCAAGATCAACTTTCCGTCCAGCCTCAACAAAGAAGGGTGAAACACAGGCACAGTGTCAATGATATAGTCCAGCGAGTCAGCGGCTTCCTGCATCTGAGTCGAATCGGAGCTGACTAGGTAATCGTCAGCCCCAAGATGCTCGAAAGCCTCCTCTCTCTTCTTATCCGAAGAGCTGTTTGTCCGTCTGTCTGCGTCTGTGTCCGCGTGAGAGTGACAAAATTTGCCAGTGTGGTTTCGTGGGGGCGTCTACTGGTGTGGTTCCATGGTGGCGGGAGGAGTCTGGTTTTGGGGTAGATAAAGAGATTGGTCATTGTGCCTAAAACGCGTTCGATGAAGAAATTTGGTGGAGAAAATGGGTATTTCGGTAATTCAATATAATGGGTTTGACATTGGGTTGGAGATTTATTAAGAAAAAGACAAAAATTGCACAGTATCCACACCTGTGAACGGTGTCTACCCCAACCCAAATGCTTTTACCAAACACCACCTTGGTCAGGGCATGATAATTTTTTAAAGTGGGATTAGGAGAATAAAATGAAGACGGAGGTTTGGTTGTTGTTGTTGGTTTTTTTTTTTAATGAATTTCCACTTATTTTAATAAGTGATAAGTGTCATTTAACATGTTTGGTTTTCTCAAAAATTAATGTTTGGTTTCATAAATAAGTGAAATAGCCATAAATAACTTCTAAAATATTTTTTAAAAAGTGACAGACTTTCAAACTATTCTCAAGATATCCTCCAACTTATTTAAAATAGTGCAATAAGATTCCTTACAATTCTCTTTAAATTTGAGATTCTCAAATTCATAAATCTCAGCCGTTTATCTCACCTAAGCGTCTAAAATAAGTCATATTTTAACATTTAATAATAAAGTACGACTTATTTTAGACGCTTAGATGAGATGAACGGCTGAAATTTATGAATTTAAAAATATCAAATTTAAAAGAAATTATAGGGGATCTCAATCTTTAAAATAGTGTCAATTGTCTATAAACATAAAGACACATTAAATTCAATAAACTGCTATTAATGATATTAATAATTTAATGTGCCTTTTAAATGTTTATAAACACTTGACACTATTTTAAATGAGTTGAAGGATATTTCTTGTAAACTAGTTTGGAGAAAATTAATGTCATTTAAAAAAAAAAAAAAAACATGTGAAATATTGGCACTATATTTTTATTTTTTTGACATGTCCACACAAGAGGGAGGAGGGGGATTCGAACCAGTGACCTCCACTTTATTAGGTGTGTAGATATAACCGATTGAACTACCTCTTAGAGACTTATTAGATTAAGTTAGAGGAATTTCAGTCCATAAGTTAATGAAGAGGTGAAATTCGATTTATTTATTTACAAATACATTGATTTATTTATTTATTTTAAGTTGTTCCATTGTGAATTGTCAACCTCTCATTTGGTGGACATACAAAATTTGGTTTGTACAAATACATTGTAGAAGTTATTCTCATTTGGACCGTATCCAATACTTACATCTCGTTTGGCTTTATACTTATACATTTAGTGTTATTGTGGTGTTATCTTGGATAATTTTTTTTTTTTTTTTTTTTTTTTNATCCTACATGACATAATTTTTTTTAAAAAAATTATAATATAGTTGTTTATGTTTCGAAGAAAAAAAAAAAAGGTCCTTAATAATATAAATTGTATTCGTATTATAAGGGTATTTTAAGAAATAAGATCACAATACGATTTCATTCACCAACATATTGCATTATACCAAACGAAGGAATATGATTAGGTAGTCTATTCCAGCGTTACAACCAAACAAAGGAATAGGAATAGTTGATCTATTCCCAGTGTTAGCTAATCTCAGTAGTAACTAATCCTTTTCCAATAGACTAGATAATCCGCAAACCAAACGAGACCTTAGTGTTATTGTGGTGTTATCTCGGATAATTTTTTTTTTTTTTTTTGACATGTCCGCATAAGAGAGGGGAGAAAGATTCGAACTAGTGACCCCCGTTTTATTAGGCATAGTCACAACCGATTGAGTTACCTTTTGGGACTATTTTAATTAAATTTGAATACATGTAGATGACAACATTTAATCATTTTTTATTTCTCCATGTAAAGGTATCATAGCAGGAAGCAATAAGATGACATTAAATTCAAATACCAATAATATAGTGAACAAATCCCATTTGCAGTCTGCAGACTTGTTAAATTTTACCAACAAAATTCATGTACAATAGTTGGGTACAAAAAAATTACAAAATGGTCGATTGACACAAGTTTAATAGTAGTTGGATTAACAAATAAAGACGACAAAAACATGCAACTTCAAATTTCTTCTTCAACTGCTCAACATTAGCCTTGATGCAAGTCCATTAGAAGAAGAGAAAAACATCAATACAACAACAAGACACCAACAACATGCAAGTGCAACTCAGAACTCCAGCTGCATCGAACAATACTTAATCTTTTGCCTTTCAAGTTTAAGTGCAAAATTAGCAGCATCAACTTTGATGTAAATCAGGACGACCTATCTTATATTTCAGTCTTTTATTTGAATTAAGTTTTTTTGTTAGTATTTTATTCTATCTTATTTCAAACTTCCATTTTGAACTTGTACTCAGCGAGTTCAATCTTGCATTTCAAGATCGTTGTTTTAATCATTGCCCTTTCATACTTCAAATCATGTTGTTAATCCATCAATATCGACATCACTCGACCACTACATACACAAATTTCTAGCTCAACCCATTTGAAAAAAAAAAAAATTGCAACCACATTTTTTTTTTTTTCATTATGCACAATCACACAAATTAGGATTTAACCCATTACTAAAGGATTTAGGCATAACGGAAAAAAATAAATTTATGTTCAAATTAAATTACACATCTTACCACATAATATAAACAGGCATAAAACCTTTTGGCAAGATTTTTAGTTGTGAAAGTTGATCACTATTTTGATCCTACATTTGCAAATCGGATAGTTCAATCATGAATCACTTACCTCACCCTCGGAGTGTTCTATCTTTCACCATCGTAATCTCGCTGGTAGTGGGTAGTGAGTATTGGGTATTGGGTATTGGGTCTCTCTTATGCTTGAACCATCATGTGGGACTCCTTCACTTGTGTGACCTCGTCGCTAGTAGAGGGGAACGTGTGTAGGTCGTGATCTTCAGCTTGGTGAGACTTTTGTTCTTCAGCTTCAAGTGGGTGGAGGGGTCTAGTTCCTCAGCTTCATGTGGGTCGAGTTCTTCAGATTAAAGGTCTGAACCACGTGTCTGTGTTGGACATTTAAGTTAGTAAGGGTGAGGGTATAATGGGTCTCGATGGGGTAAAAAACCATGTGCCAGTCACGGGATGACGATTCTATTTGAGGTTAACGATTGAATTTGACGGATTGGTTTAACTTGATTGTAATTGAAAGTTTAAGGGTCAAAATTAAGAAGTTTTGAACATTGGAGACTTCTCAAATCGCGTGATAATTCAAGGATTTAAAGTGAAATTTCCTTTCTTCTTTTTTTTTTTAACAAATTTAAGGGTTAAAAAAAATTAAAAAAAAACTTTGGAAAAAAATTGGTTTTTTTGAAAAAATGTTGCTAATTTCTTCAAGAATTGTTATTCTTCTAATTTTTTTTGGAGGAATAGTTATTCTTGTATATAAGGGATTAATGATTATTAGTGAATAATTATTCTTAAGAATAGACTTTTACTAAACAAAAGAATGACATTCCATTCAAAGAGTTTATTCCGCAAACCAAATGGGCCTTTAGAGCACTAATAACAACTTACATTTAATTTTTCTTAAGTTTAGAGAACAAAACTACTTTTTGCTTTCCTATTCAAATATACTTCATAATAGCTTCCCTTATTTTTCCCTATATCATTATAATATTATTTCTTGGATAATATCTTATAAATCCCAAAGTCAACGCGCTTTCTAAGTTTTTTGTTTTTGTTGTGTTTTTTTTTATTACATCCTGTGTTAATCGAAAAGACAAATCCCCACCGTTATATAATAATAAAAAAAATTTTAACGCCTCTTAGTCCCAAACAAAATGCACCATTTTGATACGAGAAATGCTAGAATGCAATATTTGGCCCACATTTTGCCCATAAAAATCCTACGTGTCATGGTTAAGTGAACCATAGTTATCAACTTTTAAAAATAAATCAAAATCGAAATAAGAGTAAAAGCGTGATAAGGTAGTTTTAAAAATTTCATTTTCTCCCAGAAACTTTTCCCCCCTCTCCTCTTCTTCCTACGTTTCTCCCTCCTCCAACACCTTTTGCCTCCGCCACCTCCAACCAATGCTGCCACCGAACGCACCGGCGACGCCCACCCACTGCAACAGATCGGAGACGACCACCCTTTGCACCGGTGACGCCCACCCACCACGGCACTTGATCTGCCACTTCGAAAATGGCCATAAAAAATTTTCTTGGTTGCTTCTTGCTAGGTTGATTTGGTTGTCTGTTTGTTCTTGGGTTGATTGGCAAAATTCGTTGATGATGATTTGGTGGGATGAATTTCCTGCTGTTGGCCGAAACTTGCAGGAAATACNAAAAATAAGCCAAGAAAAATTTTCAAGATAATGCCACAGTAGTACAACCAGCACAGCTTCAGGCAGCAGTGGTGGATATCAAGTTTACCATCAAAAGCAGGGACGAAGACGAAACATTGTACCAAATCAACCCAAGAACAAACAGACAACCAAATCAACCTAGCAAGAAGCAACCAAGAAAATTTTTTATGGCCATTTTCGGAGTGGCAGATCAGGTGCCGTGGTGGGTGGGCGTCACCGGTGTAAAGGGTTGTCGTCTCCGACTTGTTGCAGTGGGCGGGCGTCGCAGGTGCGTTCGGTGGCGGCTGTGGTTGGAGGTGGCGGAGGCAGAAGGTGTTGGGGGAGGGAGAAGCGTAGGAAGAAGAGGAGAGGGGGGAAAAGTTTTTGGGAGAAAAAATGAAATTTTTGAAACCACCTTATCACGCTTTTACTCTCATTTTGATTTTGATTTATTTTTAAAAGTTGATAACTATGGTTCACTTAACCATGACACCTAGGATTTTTATGGGCAAAATGTGGGCCAAATATTGCATTCTAGCATTTCTCTTTTGATACAAGCCATGTTAGTCCCAATTTTTGATCCTACGTGTTCACGGTGGACACGTAGGATCAAAACTCACTGTTTCGATTTGATGCCAAAATGGTGAGCATCTAGACTCGGGGGTTTTATTTCGAGACCCCCAAACTACCATCGTGCTCCGTCACCCATGTAAACGAAATCAACGGCAGAGCAGACATTAACGGGGGATGGTGGTTTCGAAAAAAAGCGTCCTAAAACTACAACAAAAAGCTTCCATTTCTTTGAATCAATAAAAACCACAAAAAATACCATAAATTACTTTTCTTCTTCCTCAATGCATTCGAATTCTGATTAAATGGAACCCTAGCTGTCAAATACAGAGCATTGCGATGACGCTGGGTTTGGACGCTGGACTAAGTTTTGGCTGCCGGGGGCTTCAGATGCCGGGGTTTCAGGTTTGGATGCCAGACTGAGTTTTGGCCGTTGGGGCTTTAGACGCCAGGGTTTGGCCACCGTAAATGTCTGCTTCTACCATCAATTTTATTTGTTGGTCTTGCGTGGGTGATGGAGTACGATGGTGATTTGGGGGTTTGGAAATAAAACCCCCAAGTCCAAATATTGCTCACCGTTTTGGCATCAGATCAAAACAATGAGTTTACTAGGACTGAAAATTATTTTATCAAAATGGTGCATTTTGTTTGGGATTAACGGGTGTTAAAAAATTTGGAAAAATATAACATGGGAATTTATTTGTCTTTTTGATTAACTTAGGAAGTAAAAATTAAAAAAAAAAAGAAGAAGAAGCTTAGGGAGTTTTCAGTTTTTTATAAGATATTTACCCTTATTTATTTATAAAATACAAGTTCCATACCCACCCTCCAATTTTTTACAAAATCTCAATACAATCCCAAATAAAAGCCAAAAAGAAGAAAGATGAGCATGACAAGAGAAATATTTATATTAAAAATAATGTATATGAAAGCTCTTTTGGTTCCCTACATATTGGATAGCACGATAGTATTTTCAATGTCTAGGGAAGCTGTTGCACATGACTTTTTGTATTTTCTTTTTTAAAAATATTTTCTTTATATATAAATAAGAGAATAAGTTATAAGAGAGCCCTTACCATGCGGCCCATCTGCAAAAAGGGCATTTTGCAGCCCCCAATCTCATCTTGACACCTCATAAAGTGCAAAAAATTAAAATGAGAATGAAGCAACAAATTAAAACGAATAAAACCCCAAAATGCCCCTGGATTAAAACCTCAAAATGCCCCTGGATTCCAAAACTCCAGACCCACGCCTCGGTCCGGCGTGGGTCTCGCCGGACCCAGGCGGCGCCCTGGATCTGCCCCTCAAACCCAGCCGGCGCCCTGGATCTGCCGTAACTCACTGTGGCCATGACTCATCTCCGGCGAATATCTTCATTTCTGGCCAAACCCAACCTCAAAAATCTATTCTAATGCCTCAAAAATTGATTCTAATGTCTCAAAAATCGATTCTAATGCTCCAACAATCGATTCTAATGCTTCAAAACTTATTTTGGATTCAAAACTAAAACCTAGAAGGGGAATGTTAACCCTTTTTGGGATTTTATCATCCTAAAATTGGAGCAAACCCATTAGAAAAAACAAAAAAAAAAAAACTCATTGGAGCAGACCCACTGTTGCGCCTGCACCGTGGGTCTGCAACCCACGTCTTCTTGCTTCTCTTCTCTTTTTCTCTTATTTCTCTTCCTTATCTTCTTTCTCTTTTCTTCCTTATTTAGATGAAAATCAAGTGTGTGAGGGTTTAGATTGTTTTTTTGCAATTTTTCTTCTTTATGTGAGATGTCATTGTCCTAGTGGGTGCTGCAAAACCCACATTTTAGTATTTTACAGCCCATCCTATTGAAGTTAAATCTAAGTTATAAAGTGTCTATTACTGGTGATCTTAGCGGATACAAAACCTTGAGGGGGTAAATTAATGGTGCTTTAACCTGAGTTTTAGTTAGATGGTTTGTCACACCCACTTTTGCCGTCAATCCTTTTGTATGAGTTGCCATTGACTCATTGTGATATCTCAAATACATTTTACGTATACGGCACTCACTATATGCAATTCGATAGTCGTCCATCACATTCTTACCTACCAAATGACAAGATCAATTTTCCACCGTTGGATAACACATGAACCTGATTTAATGGTTGTGATATTCTAAAAAACTATCGATCCGGTCATAGGTTGGCAAGTGCTAGTGACTTTTTTTTGTTTTTTTAAGCAAATAAGGAATGAGTTACAGGGAATGATATTTCCCACTTCTGATCCGAATGAAAGAATATAAATGAAAAAGGGATGGCCTTCCCAACAATAAACCCAGAACAAGAAGGGAGGACGCCTCAACAATAGAGCCTAAAAAATAAAATACAGTACAAATATAAGAACAAATTCTGGATAAAGCATATTGCATTCTTTTGATAAAGTATATTGCTACCCTTATAGCATTTTCAGCAGCAAAAAGTATTTTATTTAGCTAAAAAGTACAATTATTTATTTTAACTATTTATTTTTTAATGTCAACTCTAACAGATTTTCTATTTCATTAGCTACTTGCTTAAAAATATTATTTTTTATTCTTTTTTTATTATATTATTGTCAACACTTAATTAAAGGAAAAAACAATCATATATATAGAAATCATTAATAAAAACAAAAATAAACACATATGAGGAACATTCATCTCACATGCAGGTACTAATTCTTAAAATTAATAACAAAAATAAATATATGCAATATAATTCTTAAGATTGGCCATGTGATTCCCATATGTGTTCCACCAGGTCAGATTGTAGCTGAGAATGAATTTGACGGTCTCTAATGCTTAAATGCTTTTGAATGAACTTAACAAATCTAGGGGTATGCTCGTGAGAAACTTGTTCGGGAAAGGGAAGAAAAGAAATAAATGTAGAGGAAGAAGAAAAGGGTTTGAGGAAAAAGTAGGAGATCGAATACCCAAAACAAAGAAAAAGTAATATTGAAAATAATATTATATTATATTGGAAATTATATTAAATTAAATAATATTATATCTAATCTAATGTGTTGCAGTGAATAACTACAAATTGCTATTCACTGTAACAGTTATGAATATATTATGTTGGAGCAAAAAAAATGGCAAAAATAGCTAAATACAGCTAATATCTAATCTCTCTCTCTTTTTATATTTATATTTATATTTTTTTATTTACATAATTTTGGTTTTTAAAATCATATAAAACCACCATTGCATATAGATGTGAAAAAATTGTGTAAAAAATTAAAATAAGTGTAGTATTCTTCTTGTCCTCGAAGGATTGTTCAATGGCTGGATATTACGCCTCTTAACGTGAAAAATTATTAATTTGAATTTTATCTTGAAATAAAAAATTATAACATTCATCTCTTTTGATATATATTTTGACATGTTCAAAAGAGGAGAGTGATCCATTTCATAAGACGTAGTCCGTAGCAAGTTGAGTTACTTTTGACTATTTTGATATATATTAGAGTGCATGATTGCCGCCCTATCGTTTTCGTTAGATGGTGAAGGAATTTTTATAACCTTTTAGATTGAACGGAACTCGCTATTGACATGCCCATTCATGTCGTTTTACACGGACCAGATTCCTTTGCGCACTTTGAAAATCTTGGATTATTGTTGGCAAATTGGCAATAGACTACTCGCCCAACTTAACAAAAAAAAAAAAAAAAAAAAAGAAAAAAGAAAAAAAAAGAACACGATTCTCTTCCATAGCTATTTGCTATTGCTTGCTATTATTATCAGCTTCTCTTCTCTGGCTCACAACGCACGCGCAGAGACACAAGCTCCGTATATATATTCTCCCACTGGGCCACTGCAGTCAACCTCCAGCGAACCCGGAAACCCTAATGGAGTCCATTGGCGTACTCATGCTGTGCCCAATGAACCCCTACCTCGAGCAAGAGCTCCAGAGGCGCTTCAACCTCTTCAGGCTCTGGACCGTCCCGCAGATGTCTCAGTTCCTCAAGGACCACTCCGCCTCCATCCGCGCCGTCGTCGGAAACGCTTCCGCCGGTGCCGATGCCGAGCTCATCAACACGCTGCCTGGGCTCGAGATAGTCTCGAGCTTCAGCGTCGGGGTCGACAAGATCGACCTGGACAAGTGCAAGGAGAAGGGGATTAGGGTCACGAACACGCCGGACGTGCTGACCGAGGATGTGGCGGACCTCGCGATCGGGCTTATCCTGGCGGTGCTGAGGAGGCTGTGTGAGAGCGATCGGTACGTTAGGAGTGGGAAGTGGAAGAAGGGGGACTTTAGGTTGAGTACCAAGGTCATTTCCTTTCCTTTACTTTTTAATTGGTATTTTTTTTGATTGTGTGATTGATGGTTTCGAACTCTTGAAATGGTTGGGATAGTTGACTCATGATTTTGTCTTGTAAAGTGAATAGGATGTGGGGGTTGAATTGGGGATGATGGTTGAGAAAGATTCCGATATATATATGTGTGTGTGTGTGTGTGTGTGTGTGATGTTGTGGAGTTTTGATTCAGTTGTCCTTAGTTTGATAAGTTCGTTTTATTTTTGCAAGTACGAGTGTAGGAAGAGTTTGACTTTGGACACTGCGTTGCTGATGTTTCATTTCTAGTAGTGAAGTGCAATTCTGATCTGATCGTGCTCATTTGTCTGTATACAAGTATCTGTATCGCATTCTTAATGAGGATTGTCCTGTTGAAATTGATGGGGTATGGACTAGATTTCATATTTTCTGTTTAGTGATACCTTTTTTGTTTTATTGCTAGATGGTCTTTCAGTCTTTGTGTATCTATTACTTATCAAAAAAGTCTTTGTGTATCTATTGAATCTTTTTTGTTCTTGCATTACTGGAGTGTGATGCCAGTTATGCCATTGATTACCGATTAAAGCATTGTGGGTTCAAAAAGCTAGTTTAGAAGAATAAACATCCTATTGTTCATTTGACATTATACACTTTGTGTATTCCGTTTAAGTGAATTGTCAGCGTAAATGTTTTCTCCAATATCTTAGACTGTGAACAAGAATCATATTTATTTGTGTTCAGTTGTCTGTTTCTCATTCTTTTCTGTGCAGAAGTCTGCAGATTTTTGTGCTCTTTTATGTGGTCTTTTGTAGTTTGTGATATTGTGCTAGTTCGTGATATAGTGCAATTTCTGTGCTCAACTTCATCTTATTGTGATATTTGATTTTCATTTTTTTTTTCTTTGTATAAATGCTGAAAAATACTCAATTAGGTTTATATGCTCTTAATTTCAATGCTAAAATGCCAAAGACATTTGTGGAGTCAAATAATGCACAAGGCAGATTTTCTGTGGAGCGTGCAGGATGCTTAAAATGCGTTATTAGGGTGGTTTCAAGTTCACACTAGAGACTAGCTTCATTCCTTGCTGCCATTGTGCCCTGCATTATACATGATACTGCAGCCGCTGAAAATTGGGGATGCGTGTAGTTTTAGTGTGAAATGGCAGGTTCACCAAATAATAGAATGAATAAGTTAGAATGAAATGGTATGGTACAGGAAGCTTTATGACGTGTCACTATGTACAAGCCATGCAAGTCAAATTTCAACCTTAGGTGTTATTCATACAGTTAAAGAGCACCTATGTTCAATACCTCTGTGTATGTGTATGTCGGAAAGTGCAAGATATTCTATCTCCTCTTAATTCATTAAAAAGAAAAAAAATATTCTATCTCCTCTTGGATGAATTACTCAAGATTTGCTCTGTAGATCTGTTAACTGCTAAGCTTGATTTATAGATGTGTGGCCAAGCTTGAGCTTGTTTGATGACCTTTTTTGTGCTTGGCAGTTAGCCTTATCAATCTTGTTTTATCCATCTTAGAATCCAATCCACCTGTACATAGACTGCAAAATAGCAAGTACGACATACTTGAAACATTCACTAGCTTCCTTCTAACTCAGAAGCATGTTGGGATCAAATCAATTTTTATTCTCACTTGTTTTCTTGGATGAGATTCTTTAGGAGCTTACCTTAATTTTGAGGAGCCTTATTGAGTTGACTTGGTGCTATTAACGCTCAGATTGTTTAAGGAATAAAAGTTTGAAACTAGGTTGGCTGACATATGAGCTTAGGAACTAAAGCTTGAATAGTTATGAAATTTGTAGAGGCTTTTTTTTTGTTTTCTCTTTCCCTTTTTTTTTTTTAAAAAATATTTGATCCAGCCCTCAGCTTGGTAATTTTATTTGTGTGAAAATTTCTTTTATGGTTGCAAGCGAGCTATAGATGAATTTAATTTGTGCTTTTCCAATACGAAAACGAGTTCAGTCTCTAGGTTTATCCCTAGTAGCATTGCAACATCTTAGTGTGTTAATGAAAGTAATTGATTTCAATCATGGCATGGTGAAATTATGGGTTGGACCTAATAGAGAGAAATCAACACGGCACACAGCCACACACCACAGGAGGGTAATAGCTGCATCATAAGGAAGTTTTCCCTGGCAATTAAAATGTCTTGTGGTGTATATCAGAAAATCTACTTGCCAGTTGGTGTGGTCAGCTTGATACTAGTTGTAATTTATTGTGAGGTAATTGGGTCATGAATTGTCATATCATGCTTGTGCTTCCTTAAGATACATATGGATTTTATTTCTCTTGATTAAGGACTTTTTTTTTTTTTTCACATGCATTTCCTTTCAGTTTCCCTTTTATAATATCCTTTTTTTTTCGTTAAGTTCACTGGAAAAACAGTTGGTATTATTGGTTTGGGAAGGATTGGTATGGCAGTTGCGAAGAGAGCTGAAGCATTTAGCTGCCCAATCTGTTACTACTCTAGAAGAGAAAAACCAGACACAAAATACACATACTATCCAAGTGTTGTTGAGTTAGCTGGAAACTGTCAAATTCTGGTTGTTGCATGCCCGCTAACTGAAGAAACTCGCCACATCATCAATCGTGAAGTCATTGATGCATTGGGTCCAAAGGGTGTTCTCATCAACATTGGAAGAGGCCCCCATGTCGACGAACCAGAGCTGGTATCCGCACTGGTTGAAGGCCGGTTAGGTGGCGCTGGTCTGGATGTATATGAGAATGAGCCTCAAGTACCTGAGGAACTGTTTGGGCTTGAAAACGTAGTCCTCTTGCCTCATGTAGGAAGTGGCACAGTGGAAACTCGTATGGCCATGGCTGACCTTGTGATTGGAAACCTAGAGGCTCACTTTTTGAACAAGCCTCTGCTAACCCCATTGGTCTAATTTGATTAAGGGATGTGGGATATTTTATGATTGGATGAAACATATGTTTTCTTCAATTATGGAATTCATTGTTTCCAGAAGCTGTCAAATGTATGTAGATGCAAGGTAAACCTTATTGATGTATCTGTATGCATTGTTTCCGCTTTCCAGAACTCGTCATCTGTATCTGGATGCAAGGAAAACCGTATAAATGTCGAAATGAGGGTCCTATCTTTCAATGCAGTGCTTGGATTTCTGATTTGCAAACGTGACACTATAACTCTTGCCATCTTTTGCTTATTTATTTTTTCTAGTAAAACAAAGGGGCCCACTCTATGTATGTTTTGGGGGGCCAATATTTTAGGGTTTTTGCCCTAAAGTCGTCCAATTATTTGTTATGACATTTTAGTTTTAATTAAATAAAGTAGTTTATTTATTGTCTTATTTAATGAACATTGGACATATAAACTGTTTACATGTATGCTTTTCAATAATTATTATTTCCGTATATATGTAAGGTCCATAGGTTACATTGAGTATAACTAAGGTGTGAATAATGAGATTATCACATAAAGGATATAAGTCGTAAACCTTTATAATTTATAAATTACTGTTCGTAGTCAGTAATGGAATTGAGCATTTCATTTGATAAGATTATAACACATCAACCATTATGGAATGCTGATGCTGTAATGCCGAAACTTCACAATGAGCTTTAGAGACCATGAACAAATTTCGTCATGACGGAATAGTGGTATTGTCATGACGAAATTACACAATGAGCTTCAAGGTAAAGCAAGTTGATTTTGTCATGATAGAATAGTGAAATCATAATGATGAAATTACATGGTGAGCTTACCAGGAAGAGCAAGCTGATTTCGTTATGACGGAATGGTGACACTGTCATGACGAAAACTCACATAAACCCCAAAGGCCAAGATTTTCCGTACCAAATTATTGTGATATGAAAAGAACAAGAAGACTGGTTTTGACACATTGAAAGCTAATTCTTAAAACCTAATACAAGAAAGAAATAGAAGATTAAACAAATGGATCTTTCCCACCGTTGATTTTAATGGAAAAGAGAAAAGAGGAAGATTGCCTGATTTAGTACGCCTTGCTTGCGCCTATTAGCAAAACAACTTATATGTGTTCTTAAGCAAGTCAATATGCATTTATCCAAGACAAAAGCATTTATAGAATAGAGCCATTCACTTGCCAGCAATAGAGGTGGTTCAGTTCCCATTATATGTGATGTGGCGAGCCGGATTTTGAAATAAAAGTGAAAGAGGAAGCCAAAACTTGAGAGCGCTCTTGCACTATAAAGCAATACATTAATTTGTAAATACACAAAAATTGAAGTTGAAATTGTGTATTTACGTTTTGAAGTGTGTAAAGTTGTTTAATTTTTAATAATAAACAATTAAATTTGTTTATATATATATATATATTCCCTTAGATTAGGAATTTTACAAAAAAAAAATCCCAATCAAACTTGATTGGAAACTCAGCTAGGGTGCTAGCAAGTAGATCTATTTTTTTTTTAAAATTAGATCTAAAAACACCAGCAGCTCCGGGAAGAGAATGAGCGGCTTGACAATGAGCATGGCTGACGATGACGGATCGATGGAGGCTGAGCGAAGGGAATGGAAACGGCCTTAGCTTTTGGTCTGGTCGGGAAGAACTAAAAAAAGGACACAGAACTTGATAGAAAACAAAGGAAGAAAATAAGAAAGAGGGGAGGAGGAGAGGAAAAAGATCAATTCCTCCTCCCCTAGAAACCCTCACAGAAGAGGTGATTATTATTATTATTATTTTTCTTGTATTTACCTTAGATCATTAGTTCGAGAAGATAAATAGTAATGTCAAGCCTACTTGTATAAATTAAACCATTAAATTTTACATATCATTAAAGTTTAAATTATATAATGAATTACGCCTAATGAAGCAGATGTTACTAGTTCGAATCCTTTTCCTCTCTTGTGTGGACATGTCGAAAAAAAAAATAAAAATTATGTCATGAATTAGACCATGTAATTAAGAAATTCATTAGCTGGTATGGTTTCCTTAAAACGCTTTGAATCAATTTTTACTAAGCTACCTATGCCCAATATCAAAGGCCTACACATTTAGCCCAACACTCATATTAAGCCCACGCTAAGGTGAGGGTGTTGCAACTTGCAGGTGTTATTGCTATTGGTCTAAGGCCTACACATTTAAGCCCAACACTCATATTAAGCCCACGCTAAGGTGAGGGTGTTGCAACTTGCAGGTGTTATTGCTATTGGTCTAGGTGTGAAAACGAGTTGCAAGTCAGGTTTGGGTCAACCTATTTGATTCGCAAACCTGTTTAGGTCGATACGAACCCAAATCGTTTAATAAACAAGTCAAACATGTCAACCTGAACAATATGCTAATTTATCGGATGACACGACACGACCCATATGATCCATTTAATTAATGGATTGTGTCGGGTTGACACGACTTGAATGACTTAGACTCGAGTGTTTTTGTTTTTTCATTCTTATTGGCTATTTACTTAAAAAAAACTAATATATACAGGTTGACATGATAAACGGGTCATAAACGGATAACTTGTTTATGACTCGAACCTGTTTAATATAAATCCTAACCTTAAAATTAAGTGTCGGATTTGTGGATTAAATTGCTAACCCTACTATTGGGGGTAGCTCCAAAGCTATGGTGGTGGTGTTGTTTTGATCTTGGACAAAAATTAAGGGAGAGATCGAGAGAATAAAAATTGAGAAAGAAGGAAAAAAACCAAATTTGGTTGGTTCCGGAGCTCAAAATTATTGATGAAAGTTCTTTTTAAAATTACCATTGGGCTTGTGATTGATTATTATAAATTTTAATTAAATGGTGATTTTAAAAGCCATCTCATCCTTGGAAGGATACAAGAGAGACTTTTAGAATTATTTTTCGTGCCTATGGGGTATTTGCTCGAGTGAGCAAATTTTTAATTTAAATTAATTTTTTTTTTAAAAAAAAAAATTTGAAACTTCATTTCAGCACCACTGAACTTTTTGAGCTTTTTAATCATTCTCCTAAATTTTAAAACTCTCAATTTAAATGTATCCAACTTTTTTTTTTTTTTTTTTTTAAAATGAAGTGTAACAAACTTTAAAAGTTTGTAATGTCACATATACGTACTCTTAGCATTTTGGGTTATAGGTGAAAAGTCCAATCCCATTGTCCATTACACCTTTGTATTTTACAATTATTTAATTTTAAATAATTAAAAAAAATGGAACCATGGTTTGGTTGTGGGTCAGCCTGGCAACAATTTTTATTTATTTATTTTAATTTTTAAAATATTTTGGATATTTTGACATTATTTGTTAGAATTTTTTTAAAAAAATCTTAATAGAATTGTGACATTACAAACTTTTTGAAGTTTAATACATTAAGGGTTTGTGAAATTTAAAAGTAATTGCAAAAACACTTAAAGTTAAAAAAAATTAAATAAACTTTCTTAATTTTTTTTAACTGATGTGGCATTACCACGTCATCCTAGCACATGGGGTCGTAAAGGCGTCAAATATATATTCTCTTTGACCAATAGTTACATTCCGAGAGAGAACACTTTCTTTTCTACGAACCCCTGTTCTAGATTTTATTAAAACAACTGATTTAACCAACTCAATTGGCTGCTTCCTTCCTTCCCATTTTTTTTTTTTTTGAAAAAAAAGTGATTAATTGAGATATACAGGTGAGGTGGCACATTAGCATAAAAAAAAAAAAAAAACACTTGAGTAAAAGGTTGTTGAAATAGAGACAAGATTTAACGACCCTTGTTTTCTGTTAATTTGAAATGTATATCTTGAGCCGCCTATTGGCCTGCCCATCTTCGCCGTCCATTTCGGAGGGACGGATGGAGATGGAGATGTGGTTACCATATATACCTGTCTGTTTTCCCCTGGATTCTAGCTTCCTTTGACCTCTGACCTTAAACCTCAGCCATCCAATTCCCACGTTCAGACAAAAACACCAAAAAAAGTCTTTTTTTTTTTTTTTGGGTTCTTTGGGTATCATCAGTATACTACTCTCCATTTCTCAACACATGCACCCCACGTTGTAGCAACACAATCTCAAAAAAAAAAAAAAAAAAAAAAAACTTTCTGTCAAACAATAATATCTTCGAGAATCATTTGGTTCTGTTCCCATCTCGATCTCTCTTGTGAGAAAAATAAATAATAGGCAAAATTGCTCCTCCCTCTCCCACCCCGTCCAACAGGTCGAACAAATCCCATGTGTTCTTCCTTGTTCATTCAGTGAAAGTTTTCCTGAGAAAATTAAAGATGGTTCGGGCACTGGAGCAAGAGCAAGAGAATTACAGGTCTAGATTGTTTCATTTCAGAGGGATGTATGAGAACGCAGGGGGGCATGCAAAGAGCATGAGCGTTGATAGTGGTAGCGCGTTGGATGGCGTCGATGATGATGACAATGACAGGGTAGCAACCAGAAGTCAAGGGTCCATATCTCTAAACGATCAACCATTAGAGAGACAAAATATTGTTTCTATATTCAAGAAAAACGATCAACCTCCTATTTCTCGGTTGACCAGAGACGAAGCCGCTGGAGCCAAAGACAAGCACATCTCCCCCTCATCAGGCAACTCCCCATTATTTCTTTTCTTTTTTATCTCATTCAATTATAAAGAAAAGAAAACTATTTGTGTCAAATCATCCATATATCATACATCCACACAAAGTTGATATATATATATATATATGCCAAAGCTCTGTTAATTTTTTTATTGGTTTTGATTCAGAAATGGAATTGATGAAGGAGAGGTTTGCAAAATTGCTTTTGGGTGAGGATATGTCTGGTGGAGGAAAGGGTGTTTCATCAGCTTTGGCACTGTCAAATGCCATTACGAACCTTGCTGGTTTGTTGAGATCCATTATATATATATATATTCTTTTTTGCATTGATCAAACAAGGAAAAAACATGAAATTAATGTTGTTGATCTATTTGTGTTTTCTATTCTTGCTTCCTTTTGCAATGCATGCGTTTAATATTGTATTGCAATGCAAGCAGCTTCTGTATTTGGTGAACAATGGCGTCTAGAGCCAATGTCGGCCGAAAGAAAAGCAAGGTGGAGAAAAGAAATCGATTGGCTCCTCTGCGTCACCGATTACGTTGTTGAATTTGTTCCTTCTCAACAGAAATCCAAGGATGGAGGTAACATGGAGGTACCTACGTAACTCTCTCTCTCTCTCTCTCTCTCTCATATATATATTAACACATGGAACTATATATATATGTGTGTGTATATATATATATATTTATGTTTCATGGGTTATCAACAGATAATGGTGACACGGCAACGAACGGATCTACACATGAACATCCCGGCCTTGCGAAAGCTCGATGCAATGCTTATTGTAAGAACATAATTAACATAAATGATGTTTCTTCATCAATCATCATGGTTCAACAAACAGTTACTACAGAAGGATTGATTATATATGCATGGTTTTAACGACGTCTTACCGTGTCTGCAGGATTGTCTGGATAACTTCAGAGACCAAAATGAATTCTGTTATGTGTCCAGAGATGCCGACGACATAGAGAAAGGGAAATCCACGAGGAAAGATGACAAATGGTGGCTGCCTGCTCCTAAAGTTCCCCCAGCTGGTCTTTCCGAAATGTGTAGAAAATTTTTGCAATATCAGAAAGATTGCGTTAACCAAGTGCTTAAAGCAGCCATGGCCATTAATGCTCAAGTTCTCTCCGAAATGGAGATCCCCGAAAACTATATTGAATCCCTTCCCAAGGTGAGGCCATTTTGTAGACCAAAAAAGTTGTATTGTTTGAGAGCCTGTGTTTTCAAATCGCTCTGTTGCGTTTTTAAAAGCTCACGATTTCAAAAGTGTTTTTGAAAATCGAACGTTTTGAAATCTCAAACCCAAACGAAACTCATGCAAATGTTGTATATAAACTATAGTGCCATCACCTTCTAACTCTTTCTTTGGAGCTATGTATGTATGGCAGAACGGGAGGGCAAGCCTTGGGGACTCCATTTATAGGAGTATTACAGTAGAATTCTTTGATCCTGACCAGTTTCTCTCCACCATGGACTTATCATCGGAGCACAAAATCCTAGACCTGAAGAACAGAATTGAGGCTTCCATAGTGATTTGGAAGAGGAAGATGAACCAAAAAGATGGAAAATCTGCTTGGGGTTCAGCTGTGAGCTTGGAGAAGAGAGAACTCTTTGAAGAGAGAGCTGAGACCATTTTACTCATCCTCAAGCAGCGCTTTCCTGGAATTCCTCAATCTTCACTAGACATTAGCAAAATCCAATACAACCGGGTATGTACAAATAATATATCGTTAAATCATCACTTATTTTAAAAGCAAACTCAATACGTAGAATATTTAATTGATCGAAATTGAAGGAAAATTTTAGAGTCGGGATTCAAACGAATTTAGAGTACATTTCCCTTTGATACCATACATATTTGCATGCCCCCCCTACTCAAGATAATACATTTAGACTCATATTGTTCTGCTTCTTTCCACACAACATTTGTGTGGGATGGCCTTGCCTCTATAAGTCATGTGTTGGAGATTTTATTAGAAACCTTTTTTAATCTGAACTTTTTTGCAGTGGCAGTTCAATGATGACCTTAGCAACAGAGATGGTTATTAACACAAAGAAACACATAACTTCTAGTGTTATGTTTCTAAGGATTATACCCATTGTTTTTCATATTCTAAGAAATTCTATAAGGAATTCCTCTTGGCTTGGCAGGATGTTGGGCAGGCTGTTCTGGAGAGTTATTCAAGAATACTAGAAAGCTTGGCCTTCACAGTTCTGTCCCGTGTAGACGATGTACTCTATGCTGACTGTCTCACTCAGAATCCATTACATTCTGTGTGTGCAAGGAACCTTATGAGAGAATCCTCAGGAATTACAGAATCAGAAATGTTTGCAAGCCCTAGCGAAGAGAACAATTTTATGGAGACAGCCGGTTCAATGACATTGTCAGATTTCATGGGTTGGGGTGTGGATCAAGGCAGTGCTGAATCCAATGACATAACAGAATCTTCCGATGAAGCATCCAAAGATGGTGAGGGGAGCCAACAACATGTGCTGAAACTTGCCAACATTGTCACCAATAAGAAGAGTTCCTATCTTGAGAGCTTGGGTGGTTTGAGAAGTCCAACAGCACGCCATTGAAACCAATAAATGTAACCAACAACAATCACAGGGAGAGGGAGGGAGCTCTAGAGAGACAACATAACTGTAAAAGACCCCAGATGTAGATTTTCAGATCCATATGGGAAATCTTTGAGTTATGATAACCTGTATTCATTGGATTTAAAAAAAAAAAAAAAAAAAAAAAAAAAAAAAAAAAAAAAAAAAAAAAAACTGTATTCATTCTATTCCTTCCTTTTGTAAATAGGGAAGAATGAGTAAAACTAATTGGGCTTGAAGCTTTTTTTTTTTTTGCACTAGAAGTCAAGTTGAAGTCTGACAGCTACTTAAATATGATTTGTTGACCATCTCGGCTGGTGTGCATGTTTCTCATTCATGTTCTACTCGCTAGTTAGGTTAGTAGCACTTCTAATTGTAGCCGCTTCTTTCGTGCAAAAACTGATCAAAACCAGTATCCATTATTGTTTTTAGAAGTAGCATCATAGCTCATGGCAAAAACTGAGCAAAAACAGTATCCATTATTGTCTTTAGTAGTAGCATCATAACATCATGAGCTTTGCATCAGGAAACATCTGGCTGATGGTTCAACTACCTAGAAGGCCATTTAGGTTTGCAATTTCAAAACATGCGATTTGAAAATAACACTTTTAAAATGCAATTAAGTGTTTAGTAAAATTGTAGTTTAATCTTTAGAATTGTTCATATTTAAAAAACTCAATTTCCTTGGTTGCAATTTGAAAATGCATATATATATATTAAGTTTTCAAATAACAATTTTTTTAAGCGTACTCACATTTTATAGGATTTAGTTTAAAATCACACTTTCAATCTACAAAATTGTAGTACCAAATGCACTCCAAACGGAAGGTATTGAACTGATAAGGACTCATAACTCTCTCTAATTATGTTTGGACTTCTTTAAAATCAGAATATTCAGCATGCAAAGAGTCCTTTTAAACACAACAGGACTCTACAGATTTGACTGGTTGGCCCCTAACATATCCAAAAAGAAGCTTGTGCATTTGCACTCACATTGAGCAATTTTACAAGCTCTAGGGGACGAAAGGCATACATCCCTTATGATTACTTACAAGATTAACAGATCGAAAATGAGATGATTATATTATCAAAATCAAGCAATCATAAATTCAGACATAATTAAGAGCAATTCAACAAATTGTACCCGAAATAAATACCATTTGAACAGTTTGTCAAGGGTCTTAGGTACACTTTAGACATACTTAATTACATGATCAAAAATGAAAATAAGTTTCACATAATGAAAAGCCTGAAAGAGAAGGATCTGAAAGCAAATTAGATCTTGCCACGTGGGCCAAGCTTTGGTGGAAGTTGAGGGCCCTTCACAATTGGTAGGATGTCACCTGAGGCAGTGGAACTGAGGTATGCAAGGGTGGAACCTCCTCCCAATATCAAGAACTTGAGAAGTAATCCCCTCTTGGTGAATGGAGCTGCAAATGTCTCAAAGAACTTGCTCTGCCAATATTCCATATACAACAATAAGCAGCATGCAGTATAACTCAACAATTTTGTGATGCTCATCAGAAACAAACAATCTCCATCTCAGCTCCAACATATTTTAGGCATTCTCACACCATAAATGAAAATCCCACCACACCTTTTATTAGTTTTAACATTATCCTAAATTGCAACACAATATAACAAGTGTTCTTTCTATGAGCAATTCTATTTGATTCCATGACTATAGTAAGCATAACATTTTACTATTTCAAACAGTCTAGTGTTCCTCTTGACTGCATAAATGATTTTGCAGAGCTTCCATAGAATCATATATATATATAAAATGATCTTGCAGGTGCCACATCCTAGCTTTTGATAAAGTAAAAAAGGAGTGACAAACCTGAAGAGAGTTGTAGGGTGAAGGGGCATCTGAGCCATACAAGTCCCACTGTCCAGTGGTGTTACCCAAGTCCTCCAAATCAAAATAGACACTCTTGTCGCCATACTTTGCCACCACAGCACCAGCCCTATTCATCCAATACCAACATTCAACAAGCATAAGCAAAAGGCATTTTCTGGCAGTTGCATGCATAAACTAAAAGATACCTGAAACTTTTGGTCCTTAGGCTCTGGCGAGTGGGCTTGACAGAGAGCTTCGTTCCAGTTAGGGAGCTTCCACCAAGGCCCTTAATGGTGGCTGGTTGCACAGCAGCTAAGGTTGCTAGAGAAGCCATGGCCTTGGTTCCGGAGCAATTAAGCAGCTTTTTTGTTTTCTCTGTTTCAGTTGGGTGGAATTTTAGCAAGGGAGGTTGGGGTTTTGATCTTTTGCATGGATCTTCGCTTGCCACGTGGCGAACTGGGTTTTCTTAAGAGGATTTGGATCTTCATTGTGTTGATGCCACATGGACGAGCGCTGGATAAGCCTATCCACTTATGATCTCTCTAAATTATAAGGCCGTAGTTTCCCCAAAAAAGCAAAACAAAAAACAAGGCCGTAGTTTCCCCAACAAAAAAAAAAAAAAAAGGGGGGAAAAAAATCAAAAGGAATAAGATATAAAAATGTAAAGTAAACACATACAAGGTTTTAAGAGTAACGTTTGTTTTTCATAATCATTTCAGATTAGTTGTGTAGTATTTTAATTGATTTCTTTATATATATATATATATAAAATAAATTCATGCAAAATCCATGAGTCAACACATGAAAATAAAAAAATTCCTTAATTTTTTTTCTTTTGAACTTTTAATCCTTTGCTCAATTGAAAAGGCGAATTAACTCTTATTGTTTTACATGTCACAGTAGACATATAGGATCAAAACTCACTGTTTTGACATTAGGGGCAAAACACGCATATAACGCCTCTAAAATTAGCCTCGGTTAACCTGGCAGGGTTACTAGCAATTATCCAAGTTAAACCAACTTGAACCAACTTGTGGCCAGAAGGAAAATCGCCTCTTTAAGCATTATCAGAGTTAATGCATATGAAGGTAAAACTATTATGAGAAACTATTAAATCATCAAATGGACAAGTATAATCCTCAAACTCAAAGGCATTGAGCATTTAACAAAAATAATAAACAAACCTGATAATAACATGTAAACCTTTAAAGCAAAGTATGTAGTGGCAGCCGTGCCACTCTTGGGTTTTAGAAACATGTCTCTATAAGAGTAATAGCAGCGTAAGTCTAACGACTTAGTAAGTAAACTCCACAATTATGTATAACATGAGCATATTTAAGTAAAAATAAACGTGCAGTTTTAGTAAACATTAGAAAATAATGTGTTGGCTTCGTTAATACACCTCAGAAAATATGGTTTGGTCAAATAAATGGTGGTGTACTCTCGGCGACAATCACCTAAGTATTTTAATGCAGAAAAACTAATACTTTATAGGTCATAACTCTCATATGTGGTTTACCCGAGATATTACACATTCTCAGCAGGGACGACATTGTTCCGAGGAACCTGTAATACAATGTCAGTGCCTCGACCATTGTACACTACCGTCCATAACATTAGCAGTCCAACCTCGGGTGGCCCACGCTACTAATGATGTTTGTCTTGTAATGACTGTCCTTTAAGGCTGTACCAGTCACAAAACAACCATTGGATCCAATGCCCATATAACACACACATTGACCACAACATCAAGTTTATACAGTAAGCCCATAGCCATTATATCGTATGTACCTGTGTACTATGTCATACAATGCATTTTATCAACCAGTTAATAAAGTAGTTATCAAGTAATTACAAAAATGTAGACATGCTCATATCATACTCGTGGTCAGTCAATTGACATATCCCACGTTTTTAAGGAAAGTGTTCGTAAGCATTTACTTACCTCATAGGCTCGCTTGAATCCTCCGACATTGTTAAACCCTACTATAACGAAATATAACACATCATTATAAGTAGTACTAGAGGACTTCTATGAGTATGGTGTTAAGCCCTATCTAAAAAGGGTTGCTGGGTTCTAAAGTATGCAAGAGTGAGGCTTAAGGGCAAATGCCTGGCCTCCTGGCCGTACGTACGGGCTCGAGGGCGTACGTCTGATCAATGAGTTATGCGATCCGGCAAAAAGCTCTAAACTATGTTTTAAGGTTTATATGAAATCTATAAGCTACCATATTTCGTTCTAGGCTATTAAATAAACACATGCATCATAAGAAAATTCAATATTATGCACTACAAGAAATCAAAGAAGCTTTTAAAACTCTTTTGAAAACATTTATTGGTCTTGAAGGAAAGAATGCAAGAGCTTTAATATGGTTCCTTTAAAACTCAGAACATTTAGAAAAGCTACAACAACAACAGCAGGAGGGTAAAAAAGGGTAAAGGGTTCCCTTGGTAGATGGCAAGATCACAAGGCTTTCTCTCTTCTATCCAAATCCCTCTCAAACTTACAACAACACTCACACAGGTGATTACAGAGAGTCTGGGGGAGAAAAATGTGTTCAAGGGATGAGAGAAAGTAGGCTATTTATAGGTGGGAAAAGCTAAGAGTGCTGCAAACTATTCTGAAACACAGCGTGTTGTGCCAAATACTACCTAAATTAAAAGATAATATTTGCTACGTTTTACTCCTAAGTGTACAAGATCAAAACGATAGTATAGTAGGCAAATACAAGATCATTCCCACGATGATTGTTAATTTTGCTACGAATTAATTTTATAAATTAAAACATCAAGTTTTCACGAGATTGATATTACAAAAAGAAATAAAGATAAATTAAAAGGTAGGGCTTTGATATCCACTACTAATCATATTCAAATAATATAACAATATGCCAATGTTCCAATCATATTATGAACACTTAATGTTTGCCAACCTAAGGGTATGCGTATCTATTCCTTAAGTTATTGATTTCCCTAAGCAACGAATTAGGCATAGGTGCCAACTCTAATTCTTTTTTTTTTTCTTAAAGGATTTAGCATGGGTGTTTACTAAGTTGTTCTTTAAGAAAGCATAAATCAATGAAAATCGACAAACACATGAGGCATAAGGCATGGGTGTCTACTCCCGGTTCCCCATGTTGATTATCCCAAGAACTCATGACGAGGTTCTTTTGTTATTCTATGAAGCCCAGGATTCGGTCATCCAAATTGACCTAAATAAATAATCCATACCATATACATATGTTGATCAATCACACACATATGAGGAATTCAATTAAGCAGGAAATAATCAAGTTAAGCATCACAATATGATTATCACAAAGGCGCCAATATTGAAATATTAAATAAACATAAAGAGGGTTTCAATCTAGCCCCACAAAGGTATTTAGTTACACATAATTTAAATAAAACTAAAAAGAAAAGGAAAAGAAAGAACCGAAAACCGCTCTTAGAAGTAGCCTCCAATTCCTCTCCCCAAGATTCTCTATCGAATTTTAAAAGGCTTAGAGGTCTATTTATAGGGCTTAGGAGAATCCAAGAAGCCCTAGTATTCCTAGGAAATTCTGAAATTTAAGTCCTAGTCCAATTAGGATAGAGAAAACCTAAGTCCAAATTGGAATAAGATTCGTCTAGATTTGCGTTCTTATCTTGCGGGACAATTTTGGCATAGCGGCGTTCTGAATTAGGAAAATTATATTTCACAATGATTTGTATAAATTTGAGTTAGATTTCCAATGCCACTAAAATCTCCTCAATCTGATATTTTGGCTGAAAGTTATGGCCAAAATACCGAGACATGTGAATAATCCAAATTTGAATGCAATCTGATTTTGACCCCAATTGGAGAAATTCCAATTTAATCATTTCCTTTATTTGGTTAAACTTGACCATATCTTATAGGTCTTTCCAATTTTCCCTTTAAGCTTGGAACTTTTCCCGAAATGCTTTCTTTTCTTCCATGACCTACAAAAATACAGAAAACATAAAAAAGAAATAAAATGGAACAAAATAACAAAAACTAAGAAATTAACGTATGTAAATCAAGGGCTAAAATATGAATATTTTGGCACTTATCACAGGGTACGTATGGTACTATAGGGGAGTACGTCTGGTACTGTTTACTCAACGGTTCAAAGGTTGCATCGTACGATAGTCATTAGCCAGTAGTCAACCCAAAAGTAGAGTACGTTCGGTATGGTCCCCAGTATGTACTCACTACAGGTTAGAGGCGTATGTCTAGTGATCCCTTGTCCTATGCCTCACTAAAGACAAGGGCATACATACGGGTGGTCCCCTAGCATATGTATGGTCAAAAAGGGGTGAGCTTGGGTTTTTGCCTAAAAATTTCTAGGAGTCTTGGTTATGTGTATGGGCTTAGGTCTTTTCGTTATAACACCATGTTCGATATAAAATCTTTAGTCACTCTTTTGTAGAAAATCTTTTAATAAAGACAATTATTTTTATCAGGGTTAGGGGTGTAAACGAGCCGAGCTTGAGCAAGATTTCCTTGTTTGGGCTTGGCTTGTTTAAATTTTACTCGAGCTCGAGCTCGAGTCGAGCCGAGCTTAAGGACGAGCCAAAAAATTGAGCTCGAACTCGAGCTCATAATATGTAATACCTCGATAAAAACCAACATTTTTACTAGACAAAATCTTTTCTATAGGAGCAATCAACAAATGCTTTCAATAAAGGTCTTTAACGAGACCTAAAACCCTTAGCGTTAACCTAATCACGCTTTGAATCTTTAGAAGATAAAAGCAAGACATTGACCCTCAGTAGGCAGACGTACGCTAAGTTAGGTGGACGTACGCTGCTGTCTGAGTGCGGACGGACAGGGGGGACCAATGATGTACGCTATACAAATAGTACAACGAACGTACGTGGGACCACCGGACGTACACTACTTTTTGGGGTACCCTTTGGGTAATACCTAGATATACGAGACACCATCTGAACTAATGTGCAAAGAACACCAGACTTACGCTAGGGTTGCCAAATGTCCGCTCCTCTGTTAGAGAGTTGATGGCAAACTTTCCCTATAAATAGCCCGTCCCACCTCTCATTTCTCATGCCTGTTTCTTTCCCCTGGTATGCCCCTAGGTTGCCAAAATCCTTCACTTGAGTTTTGAGTGAGAAATTGGTGAGAGTGAGCTTAAAGGAGGAGCTTTCGAGGAGGGGAGACCATGTCCGTGCTTAGCTTCAGGGTAAGCTCTGTTTCCTTTATGTTTAGCACTGTTTTATCTTGTATTTCATCCTTGGTGAGGATTTCCAAGTGTTCATTAAACGTTCTTTAAAGATAACGATGTTTTCAAAGGGTTTTGTCAAGGTTTTGTTGTGCTGTGATTTCATACGTTGCATGTGCTGTTTTGCTAGCTTAGAAGAGGTTTAAAGGTCTGTAAATACCATTAGAAACATGCACTGTCTGAATCTTAAAACAGTGTACTTAACACACTAAGCCGACGTACGCCATCGAGGCTGGACATAAGGTCAGTGGGCAGAGCACCGGTTCTTAAGTTTCACATGTGTATGCTTAGGCTTAGCTATATTTCTAGGTTTCGTAAGGTTTAGAATAACGGTGTCTTGTATCCATTATAACAGGAATTAGCTTGGTCGGAGAATTCACTTCAAGTGCGCGAGGTAAGTAGACACTTCACCATTTTTACGTAAAACGTGAGATATGTCAGTTGACTAACCATGAGTATGATATGAGCATGCCTACTTTCTGTAATTACTTGGTAACTGCGTTATTAATTAAACTGTTAATATGCATCGTAAGACATGGTACGTTGGTACGTGTGGTATGAACGGGTATGAGCTTACTATATAAATTGTGTATTATGGTCAAATGTGTGTGTTATACGGGGCTTTGGATCCATTGGTTTCTTGACCTTGGTGCAACCATTCTCAATGGTTCAGTCACTATAGGATGTACGTCATTAGTTGGTGTGGGCCACTTGAGGTTGGACTTGATCGTGCCACTAATGTCACGTACGGTATGTTGTGCAATGGCTAGGGTATTGGCATTGTATTATAGGTCCTTCGGGACAGCACCAACCCTACTGAGAATGGGTAATATCTCGGGTAGACTATGTATGAGAGTTATGACTTATAATGCATTAGCCTTTTCTGCATTAAAAAAATTAGGTAATTATCGTCGGTTCTACACTATAAGCTTTGAAAATCCTAAAATCTATTAAATGGTGTATTAGTAGAGGTAATGCCTTTTTTTTGGTTATTACTCAAATTGCACGTTTACTTTCATTAATTGGGCTCATGTCATACATAAGTGTGAGGTTTATTTACTAAGTTATTAGACTTACACAGTTATTATCCTTTAGGTAACCTGGTTTACTGCTATGGAAGTGGCAAGAGATGCTACTACTTGACTGGTTATGCTTTACTTATAATTACATGTTTGTCTTTACTATTTAGTAGCTCCATGTTCTTACTTGATGAATTATAGTGACTCAGATTTATTCACCTTCCCTTGCATTTACTCTGACATTTTTATAAGGGTGATTTCTTGTTTGGCCACAAGTTGGCTAGAAAGGGTAAATTTGTAGCGCCCCGACTTTACTTAATGAAAGGCGAAAGTGGAAATCTCCAATTGCCACTAAGCACTACTATCTCATCCTCAATATCATCAGAGATTATAAATCTAGCAGCGGAACATATTTTTTTTTTATAAACAACCCTCACGGAACACATCAGAGCTGACAATAAAACTTCTATATCAAACAGATTTCTACATTGTACTTTACAACAAAACTCACTAGTCAAAAGTGCCACAGGCGGCACATAAGTAAATACACACCAAGTGTATCTAGTACAAGTTTGACTATAAATACACTTCCAAAAGATAGACATAATATTTTATAAGAAACAGAGATATCAAAACCCTATCCATAATATCCTAAACAGGCATATGGATCATCTTCGCAGTCCTCTGTATCTGCATCAATATCTATGTAGATGTGGCATGGTTGAAGGTTACCACATTTACATAGGCGGATTAATGAGTCCACAGTCTCAGTAAGTATAAGAATTATTAACATTTCCAAAATGAACAATCTTTCTCAAGAGCGTCTCTGATATGACGAATATAATAACAGCCACGTTTAAGTTTTCCAAACAGAATTATTTTTATATAATCCATAGCTGATAAAATAAACATCAAAGAATTGTTTATGATAAAATTCATTTATCTCTCCTAAACAACTTTATATTTATACATATATGCATTTTACTTGCATCTCATAAAATGAATATGCATATAAATACAAAGAAGTAAAACAATTAAATTATAAATCACATTATTCAATGCATGCAATGCAATCTCTAGTCTCTCCGGCTTTCTAAAGGACTTGAACCTTTCGTTTACGGCTATCAGGAGACATCTTTGGCTCCTCTTCGGCTTTCTAAAGGACTTGAACCTTTCGTTTACGATTTTCAGGAGACACTTTCTGCCCCTCGATTAGTACCAGGCTTCTTATTTTAACCTGTAAGGCTCCTTTGGCTTACACCGTTAATATGAGAACACCTCAACATTTTACATTCCACTTTATGAAGACAAAATGCTTCTTATTTAACCTGAGAGGCTCATTTGGCTCCCACCGTTAACATAGAAAAATCCTTTTGCTTCATATTTAATTAATCTATTATGCTCAATGTTCAACAGTATGCAATAACATGTCTCTT
>CM017321.1:27483593-27497727 GCA_006937295.1 Carpinus fangiana
TCTCTCTGAAATTGTCTCCCTAGTTGTGAGGCTTAGAGGTCTATTTATAGGCTTTAGGAGAGTCCTAGAAACCCTAGTAAACCTAGGAAATTCGGAATTCTATCTCCTAGTCAATTTAGGAGACAATCCTATTACAAATCGGAATAGAATTCGTCCAGAATTGGGCTTCTATCTTGCGGGGTGATTTTAGCATTGCGGCGGTCTGAATTAGGAAAATACTATTTCACAATGATTTGTATCCTGTTGAGTCAGCTTTCCAATGCCGTTGGAATCACCTTAATCTGATATTTGAGGTGAAAGTTATGGCCAAAATACCAAGACCTATCAGAATCCAAATTTGAATCCAATCCGATTTTAGCTCCAATTTGATAAATTCCGATTTAATCATTTCCACATCTTCTAGGTCTTCCCAATTTGTGCTTTAAACCCAAAATTAATGGTTTTTCTTCCATCTTTATTAAATACCTGAAAACACAAAAACAACACAAAATCAAACAAATAACAATGCTAAGGAATTAACATATGCGAGTTAGGGGGCTTGAATGTGCAACATTCGGCGCTTATCACCTGTTTCTTTCCCCTGGTATGCCCCTAGGTTGCCAAAATCCTTCACTTGAGTTTTGAGTGAGAAATTGGTGAGAGTGAGCTTAAAGGAGGAGCTTTCGCGGAGGGGAGACCATGTCCGTGCTTAGCTTTAGGGTAAGCTCTGTTTCCTTTATGTTTAGCACTGTTTTATCTTGTATTTCATCCTTGGTGAGGATTTCCAAGTGTTCATTAAACGTTCTTTAAAGATAACGATATTTTCAAAGGGTTTTCTCAAGGTTTCGTTGTGCTGTGATTTCATACGTTGCATGTGCTGTTTTGCTAGCTTAGAAGAGGTTTAAAGGTCTGTAAATGCCATTAGAAACATGCACTGTCTGAATCTTAAAACAGTGTACTTAACACACTGAGCCGACGTACGCCATCGAGGCTGGACATAAGGTCAGTGGGCAGAGCACCGGTTCTTAAGTTTCACACGTGTATGCTTAGGCTTAGCTATATTTCTAGGTTTTGTAAGGTTTAGAATAACGGTTTCTTGTATCCATTATAACAGGAATTAGCTTGGTCGGAGGATTCACTTCAAGTGCGCGAGGTAAGTAGACACTTACACCATTTTTACGTAAAACGTGAGATATGTCAGTTGACTAACCATGAGTATGATATGAGCATGCCTACTTTCTGTAATTACTCGGTAACTGCGTTATTAATTAAACTGTTAATATGCATCGTAAGACATGGTACGCCGGTACGTGTGGTATAAACGCGTATGGGCTTACTATATAAATTGTGTATTATGGTCAAATGTGTGTGTTATACGGGGCTTTGGATCCATTGGTTTCTTGACCTTGGTGCAACCATTCTCAATGGTTCAGTCACTATAGGATGTACGTCATTAGTTGGTGTGGGCCACTTGAGGTTGGACTCGATCGTGTCACTAATGTTACGTACGGTATGTTGTGCAATGGCTAGGGTATTGGCATTGTATTATAGGTCCCTCGGGACAGCACCAACCCTGCTGAGAATGACTAATATCTCGGGTAGACTATGTATGAGAGTTATGACTTACAATGCATTAGCCTTTTCTGCATTAAAAAAATTAGGTAATTATTGTCGGTTCTACACTATAAGCTTTGAAAATCCTAAAATCTATTAAATGGTGTATTAGTGGAGGTAATGCATTTTTTTTTGTTATTACTCAAATTGCACGTTTACTTTCATTAATTGGGCTCATGTCATACATAAGTGTGAGGTTTATTTACTAAGTTGTTAGACTTACACAGTTATTATCCTTTAGGTAACCTGGTTTACTGCTGTGGAAGTGGCAAGAGATGCTACTACTTGATTGGTTATGCTTTACTTATAATTACAGGTTTGTCTTTACTATTTAGTAGCTCCATGTTCTTACTTGATGAATTATAGTGACTCAGATTTATTCACTTTCCCTTGCATTTACTCTAACATTTTTATAAGGGTGATTTCTTGTTTGGTCACAAGTTGGCTAGAAAGTGTAAATTGCCAGTGACTCCACTGGATTAGCCGAGGCTAATTTTGGGGGCGTTACACCAAGACAGGAATATGAATGATCATATATGGGAGATGGCTCTTCTTCTTGGTATTGTGAAGGCCANCATGTATATTATAAACAAATATATATATTGATATATATACACATATATATAATCATATTAAATAAAACAATTATTTAATATACTAATATCTCCATTACCATTAACACTTAGGCACTTAATTAGGTAAATCTTAAATGCCAAATAATTCATAATTTAGACATCAAATATATTTTTCCCAATTTATTTGATTTAACTTGAGACTAAAATTACACTAAAGCATTCTTAATAATTCTATTAAAAACCTTGGGTGTTACAAAATTGCCACTAACTCCACTGGATTAGCCGAGGCTAATTTTGGGGGCGTTACACCAAGACAGGAATATGAATGATCATATATGGGAGATGGCTCTTCTTCTTGGTATTGTGAAGGCCAATAGATGAGAGATGGCTCCTATTCATGATAATGTTGGGACAAATTGATGAGAGATGACTCCTGATCTACAATTGAAAACATGGAACAAGTCTTAGTGGTGTGGTCAATATGGGAACATATTTCACATGTCTCGACTTGTGTAACTTGTTGAACAGGAGCACTGCTACGACTAGTCATAGCTTTCACGAGCATGTCTAGCATTTTCTCCATGGTAGCCATTTGAGCCTAAATTCCACCATTGGTGCTCTCTTCATGTATGCCTTTTCCTTTGAGTCCTTGTCTCCCTTTAGATGGGAATTGTTGGGAGTTCTCACTTAAGGTCTCAAAGAGTTCTATGGCTTCCTCGTTGCTTTTCTCCATCAACATGTAACCACAAACTAAATCTACAGGACTCTTGTCAGGATCATTTAAACCCTCATAGAATGCCAGTACTTGATCGTCTTGAGATAAATTATGATGAGGGCATTTGAGAAGTAGTTCATTAAAGTGCTCCCATGCCTTGAAGAAAAGGGCTCCGTCTTTTTGTTGAAAAGTCAGAATTTTCCTTCTCAATTGCCTTGTCTTTTGGGCTGGGAAAAACTTCTTTAAGAACTTCGTGGCCATCTCTTCCCAATTATGAATAGAACTTGCGGCCAAAGTGATCGGTGCCAAATATTGTATATTTGACTCCCCTTAACTTATGTTTGTTAAGCTCTTAACTTTGTTAATTTCTAATGTTTTGGTTAGTTTTGGTGTTTTAGTGTTTTGCAGGTTACTAAGTTGCATTTGGGGCTAATGCCATTAAATCTGGGGCTTAAAACAGTTCAGGGAGCTTTGGCGGCAAAATTGAGTCGAGCGATGATTCTCACCCAACGACTTCCACCAAAATAGCCATATCTTGAGTTGTAGAACTTCGATTGGAGTGATCTTGGTGTCTTTGGAAACCTATCTCGAAGATCTACAAAATCATGTTTCACAAGTTTTGGCAAATTCTGAAGTATGTGCACTCGAGCGCACGTTTTGCGATTGAGCACAATTATGCCCATCTGATGCAGAAATTCACGCACGAGTGCGATCGAACGCACCTGTTATGATCGAGCGCACTTAAGCTGACCTGGCAGTGCTGAAACCCTAAAATTAGCCTATAAATACCCCCATTTATTTTGTAAACGGACAGGGATGCTTGGTGGAGCCTTTGGGAGCTAGGACTCCCCTGTTTGGCAATCTTGAGCTCCTCTAAACGTCACTCTTTGTATATTTTAATTTAGTATTGATTTCTTTTCATTTTCTCTTGTTTCTTGTTATGATTATAGGCTAATCTTCAACTAAGGTTGAAGATGAAGCCTCACCGTTTATTTATGTTCATGTTGTTATGCTTAATTTAATGCTCTTTCTGTCGTTTAATTTTATGTATATTCATTTCCATACAGTTTAGTGACAAAAGTGTGTTGATTGTTGTTTACAAATCGTTAAACGTCAACATTCGTTGCAACCGGAGATACATCGGATGATTCGTCTTCGGACCAATATCCGTTGTGACCTCTTAAAACAGTGTTTACATCGATTAGTTCGACAAGATTTTGTAATAATAATAGGATATACATATGTGCTTTATCGACAGACGGAAATATGAACATTGTGTTAGCGCTCAGAATATGCCTTGTAGCATAGTCGTTATTGAGTATGAACTAAGCATGATTATATTTTCATTAATGTGGTGAGGTGGATTCTAGACCTTAGGTTTTTATTTCTTTGTTTTATTGCATTTAATCTAGTTTTTATTTAATGCACACCAATTGTTTGATATTGGGACTAGGTTAAGATATGATTAGTTTAGGCTAATTTAAATTGGTTTTTAACGAAACGCGATTCTCTGTGGGTTCGACACTCGCACTTGCACAACCATTTTATTACAAACGACTCGTGCAATTGGCGAGTACTATTTTGGTACGACCACAAAGTATTGTACCATATCGTAACATTATCTTTTAAAGAAAAAGGAAAGAGGATTAACCTGATTTCGTTTGGAGTTAAACCCTGGATATTTTAAGTCCTGCAGAGATCAAAGAATCCTCGTATATGCCAATATGGGTTCTCTGTAGGTGTGCCTTTATAGTGTTGATGAGCAACTGTGGAGATAAATTGTAATTGCTCTACATAGTGAGTTGGAAATTAATGCATGATGGTTGGTCAAGGATTTGGGGGTTGAATGAACTTTTCATAGGTCTTTGCACTAGAGGTGTATTGTCTCTTAACATGATTAAAACAAAAAGAAATTTAAATAACAAAATGAAAATAAAAGCAAAAATAATTCAGATCCATAAATAACACAGTTTCAATGCTGCTGATCGCATCTTGAGGTACGCTCTATCACACTGCTGTGCTCGATCACCATGGAAGGGGCGCTTGATTGCACCTCTGAAGAACATAACATAACTGTAAAACTAAAGATAAAAAGAATTAAAACAAAAATAAAATTAACTAAGGAAAATAATTCTAAACAAAATTAAACATTCCCCGGTAACGGCGTCAAAAACTTGTTGTGACAAATACTAGTTAAATTAACAGATAATATTTGCTAAGTTTTGCTTGCAAGTGCATAAGATCAAACGATAATATAATGCGGCAAATACAAGATCATTCCCACGAGTATTGTAATTTTGCTTAGAATTTAGTTTCTAAATTAAAATACCAACTTTGTCACGAAATTGATATTACGAAAAGAAAAAAAGATAAATGAAAAGGTAGGGCTTTGATATCCACCACTAATTGACAAGTGCCAAAATATTCATATTTTAGCCCTTAATTTACATTTGTTAGTTCCTTAGTTTTTGTTATTTTGTTCCATTTTATTTTCTTTTTGTGTTTTTGTAGGTCATGGAAGAAAAGAAAGCATTTCTGAAAAAGTTTCAAGCTTAAAGGGCAAATTGGGATGACCTAGAAGATGTGGTTAAGTTTAACCAAATAAAGGAAATGATTAAATCGGAATTTCTCAAATTGGAGTCAAAATCGGATTGGATTCAAATTTGGATTCTACACATGTCTCGGTATTTTAACCATAACTTTCATTTGAAATATCGGATGGAGGTGATTCTAGTGGAATTGGAAAGCTAACTCAAAATTACACAAATCATTGTGAAATAATATTTTTCTAATTCGGACTGCCGCTATGCCAAAATCACCCCACAAGATAAGAACACAATTTTAGACGAATCCTATTCGATTTGGACTTAGGTTTTCTCTATCCTAATTGGACTAGGACTTAAACCTCCGAATTTCCTAGGTTTAATAGGGCTTTTAGGAATTTTATAAGGCCTATAAATAGAGCTTTAAGCCTCACAATTTTGGACACAATCTTGGGGAGAGGAATTAGAGGCTACTTCTAGAAGCGGGTTTTGGTTTTTTCTTTTCCATTTTATTTTTAGTTTTATTTTAATTATGTGTAACTAAATACTTTTGTTTCGCTAGATTGAAACCCTAATTATGTTTATTTAATATTTCAATATTGGCGCATTTGTGATAATCATATTGTGTTGCTTAACTTGATTAATTCCTGCTTAATTGAATTCTTCATATGTGTGTGATTGACCATTATATGCATGTGATATGGATTAGTTATTTAGGTCAATTTGGATGACCGAGTCCTGGGCTTAATAGAGTGACAAAAGAACCTCACCACGGGTTCTTGGGTTAATCAACATGGGGAACCGGGAGTATACACCCATGCCCTAGGTCTCATGTGTTTGTTGATTTCCATAGATTTATATTTTCTTAAAGAACAACTTAATAGACACAAATGCTAAATCCTTTAAGAAAGAAAAGAATTAGAGTAGACACCTATGCCTAATTCGTTGCTTAGGGAAATAAATAGTTTAAGGAGTAGACACCCATATCCTTCGGTTGGCAAACATTAAGTAGTCATAATATGATTGAAGCATTGACATATTGTTATATTATTTGAATATGATTAGTGGTGGATATCAAAGCCTTACATTTTTCATTTATTTTTATTTCTTTTTGTAATATCAATTTCGTGACAACTTGATATTTTAACTGAATTCTAAACAAAATCAACAATCTTCATGGGAATGATCTCGTATTTGCCACACTATACTATCGTTTGATCTTGTGCACTTGTGAGTGAAAACGTACTAAATATTATCTATTAATTTAGATAGTATTTGACACAATAAGTTTTTGGCACCGTTGCTAAATACTACCTAAATTAACAAATAATATTTAGTACTACCTAAATTAATAGATAATATTTAGTACATTTTAACGTACAAGTGCACACGATCAAACAATAGTATAGTGCGGCAAATACGAGATTACTCCCACGATGATTGTTGATTTTGTTTAGAATTCAATTAAAATATCAAGTTGTCACGAAATTGATATTATGAAAAGTAATAAAAATAAATGAAAAGGTAGGGCTTTGATATCCACCACTAATCATATTCAAATAATATAACAATATGCCAATGCTCCAATCATATTATGACTACTTAATGTTTGCCAATCACAGGGTATGGGTGTCTACTCCTTAACCTATTGATTTCCCTAAGCAACGAATTAGGCATGGGTATCTACTCTAATTCTTTTCTTTCTTAAAGGATTTAGCATGTGTGTCTACTAAGTTGTTCTTTAAGAAAACATAGATATATGAAAATCGACAAACATATGAGGCCTAGGGCATGGGTGTCTACTCCCGGTTCCCCATGTTGATTAATCCAAGAACCCATGGCGAGGTTCTTTTGTCACTCCATTAAGCCCAGGACTCGGTCATCCAAATTGACCTAAATAACTAATCTATACCACATGCATATAATGACCAATCACACAGATATGAGGAATTCAATTAAGCAAGAATTAATCAAGTTAAGCAACACAATAGGATTATCACAATGGCGCCAATATTGAAATATTAAATAAACATAATTAGGGTTTCAATCTAGCCCCACAAAAGTATTTAGTTACACATAATTAAAATAAAACTAAAAATAAAATGGAAAAGAAAGAACCGAAAACTGCTCCTAGAAATAGCCTCCAATTCCTATCCCCAAGATTGTGTCCGGAATTGTGAGGCTTAAAGCTCTATTTATAGGCCTTAGGAAAGTCCTAGAAGTCCTAGTAAACCTAGGAAATTTGGAGGTTTAAGTTCTAGTCCAATTAGGATAGAGAAAACCTAAGTCCAAATCAGAATAGGATTTGTCCAAAATTGCATTCTTATCTTGCGGGGTAATTTTGGCATAGCGGCAATCCGAATTAGGAAAATTCTATTTCGCAATGATTTGTATAATCTTGAGTTAGCTTTCCAATGCAGCTGGAATCATCTCAATACGATATTTCAACTGAAAGTTATGATCAAAATACCGAGACACGTGAAGATTCCAAATTTAAATCTAATCCGATTTTGACTCTAATTTGAGAAATTCTGATTTAATCATTTGCTTTATTTGGTTAAATTTAACCACATCTTCTAGGTCTTCCCAATTTGCCTTTAAGCTTGGAACTTTTCCTGAAATGCTTTCTTTTCTTCCCTGACTTACAAAAACACATAAAACACAAAAATAAAATAAAATGGAACAAAAGAACAAAAACTAAGAAATTAACAAATATAAATTAAGGGCTAAAATATGAATATTTTGGCACTTATCACTAATCATACTCAATTAATATACCAATATGTCAATGCTCCAATCATATTATGAATACTTAATGCTTGCCAACCTAAGAGTATGGATGTCTACTCCTTAAGCTATGAAGCAACTAATTAGGCATGAGAGTCTACTCTAATTCTTTTATTTTTTAAATGATTTAGCATGGGTGTTTTTTAAGTTGTTCTTTAAGAAATCATAAATCTATGGAAATCGACAAACACATGAGGCCTAGGGCATGGGTGTCTACTCCCAGTTCCCCATGTTGATTAACCTAAGAACCCGTGGCGAGGTTCTTTTGTTACTTTATTAAGCCCAAGACCCGATTATCCAAATTGACCAAAATAACTAATCCATACCATATGCATATGTTGATCAGGTACATTCATATGAGGAATTAAGTAAAGCATGAATTAATCAAGTTAAGCATCACAATATGATTATCACAAAGGTGCCAATATTGAAATTAAATAAACATAATTAGGGCTTCAATCTAGCCTTACTAAATTATTTAGTTACACATAATTAAAATAAAACTGAAAAATAAGAGAAAAGAAAGAACCGAAAACCGCTCCTAGAAGTAGCCTCTAAGTCCTCTCCCCAAGATTGTGTCCGAAATTCTCTATTGAATTGTGAGGCTTAGATATCTATTTACAGGGCTTAGGAGAGTCCTAGAAGCCCTAGCAATCCTAGGAAATTCGGAGATTTAAGTCCTAGTCCAAGTCCAAATCGGAATATGATTTGTCCAAATTTGCGTTCTTATATTGCAGAATGATTTTGGCATAACACACATCGGAATTAGGAAAACTCTATTTAACAATGATTTGTAGAATTTTGAGTTAGCTTTCCAATGCCGTTTGAATCACCTCAATCCGATAATTTAGCTGAATGTTATGGTCAGAATACTGAGACATATGCATAATTTAAATTTGAATCCATTCCGATTTTTTACTCCAATTTGAGGAATTCTGATTTAATCATTTCCTTTATTTGGTTAAACTTAACCACATCTTCTAGGTCTTCTCAATTTTCCCTTTAAGCTTGAAACTTTTTTAGAAACGCTTTATTTTCTTCAATGACCTACTAAAATACAAAAAATACAAAAAGGAATAAAATGGAACAAAATAACAAAAACTAAGAAATTAACAAAAGTAAATTAAGGGCTAAAATATGAATATTTTGGCACTTATCACACCCCTAAACTTACATATTTTTAGTCCCTTAACAATACGAAACTAAAAACAAAATAGAAAACACAAAACAAAATGATAGATCCATCTTTCGTGGGATGTACAATTACATTTATTGTATGTAACAAGCCTTTTAAACCCCTAGGCATTCCCTTGAGGACGAGTGAACTCTCGTGAGGGTTTTCTGAGAATGTTACCGACAAACATTATGCACAAGTTCATGTTATCCAAAAATTAAAGTGTCATTCAAAACCATAATTTTCATTCATTAGCAAGCTTAAAAGGATAAACTCCATCTTCTCAATGAATTGAAATTTTAAAGTCTAATTACTTACAAAAGATAAGCTAAGACATTACAAGTTCGAAACAGTGTAAAGTAAACGAGCACAAAAATATGAAGATTTCAAATAATTCCAATGTGTAATGTCTCAATATCTCAAGATTCATTGAAATTCCCATCAGAATGAACAACAATGGCATAATTTTCTTTTCTTTTATTATTAGGCTCTGTAATGCTTCATTCTCTTAAGCTTTCTAATTGACTCATGTAGTGAGTGTTGAGCCAATGACTCCCAAATTAGATGGTTTTGGGGCATTAGGTGTGAAGACACCCCTAAGGACTTGCTAACTCAAGTCAAAAAGGCTACGAAACTAAACTAGCCATAATTTAACCAAATCAAAATTCTCACCTTTTGACGTGAACACTCATTGCTTAATAAGAATTAATTAGTGAAAAGTTTATCAATGATCATTTTTTTTTTCAATCATATGTAATATGCCAAAGTGTCCATTTAACAAGTCATCTAGTTTCACCCAAGACATAGAAACATACGCATCGGACTCACATGTTATACCCCACAAATTATGTGCTAATGTGCTTGTGTTAAATCCGATCAAATAGGTCAATTCTCAGATGTTCAAAGTAACTAATTTAAAAACTTTATCATCAGATCATATGTTTACAATTTTAAGCTCACCAATGAAAATCAAATCAAAATTCTTAGATAAACCAAAATTTTAAGACAAACATGAACATGGAATTTTTTTTAATTTTTTTTTTTTTTTTTTAAAAAAAGGGACAAAGTGTGTGTAAATGTGTCTCTACTCTACTCTCAAGTTTCATGAAAGTCACTATTTCTCAACTTAATGAAATGGTAAGTGATATTTTAATAAACTTTACTTTTAAATGTTCAATCATCTTCCTTGATATTCTAAATGCATAGCTTCAACCTCCTTCTTCGTATCTGTGTTTACCTAAAAATTCATATTTGAAACTAAAAATTTTGAACTCAGAAACTACAAAACATGCTCTTCACTTGCCCCTGCCTGTAATGTCAATGCCCTAGCATATTGGTTGAGGGTGGTCAATTGGAGTACTTAAAAAAATTTACTAGGGGTCTTACACACACATATATAGACACAAATATATGTGTGTCACAATATATATATATATATATATATAGATTGAGAGTAGAGTAAAGTAGACTTGAGAGTGATGTCCTAGAAATTGTGTGGATCTCCCCAATCACAGCTTGATTCTAAGGATTCTGGTGGTCGTCATGATCTCTCCTCGGCTCATCATGCTTCCTTCTTCTATCACGTCTCCTTTTGGAAACATCGTCATTCTGCTCCCAGGGCAGAGGCTAGTTCCCTTAAGGGTTTCTGTCTCCCTCTCTTTCACCGGCCAAGAACTTCACCAACTTCCCATTCTTGATAAAGTTGTTAATCTCCATTTGCAGAAATATACAATCCTCAGTCAGATGACCATGATCATTGTGGTAATCGTAGAACTTTTGGTTGCTGCGTCTTTGTGGAGGAGTCCTCATCTTCATTGGCCATTTGAAATTGGGATCTCTCCTGATCTCCATGAATACCTCAAAAATAGTAGCATTCAAAGGAGTCCACCTCTGATCCGATAATTGATTTTGCATCTGGAATGGCTCTGCCTTCCTTTCCGAAGTCTTCAGATTCTTTTGGTCCTTCCTCTTCTTCCTGGAACTCTTTGGCACCACCTTGCTGCTGCTGGTTACGCCTTGACCACCTTCTATTTTGGACTTCATCAAGGCCCTAACAGTTTCCTCTTGGTTGATGAACTCCTCGGCTTTGCTTATAAATTGCCAAAAAGTTATCATTGTTGGTCTTTGAGCTAGCTCAGCCATCAGCTTCCCTTTTGCTCTGATACCGTTCATCAAAGCTGAGAGCACCGTTTGTTCATTCGGATTTTCCATTGTCAGCTTTTCCCGGTTGAATCTTCGCATGAAGTCTTTCAGAGACTCATCTTTTCCCTGCTAGAAGGACAGTAAGTAGGCAGGATTCTTCTTCCTCTTTTGGATGGTGAGGATTTGGCTCAAGAATTGACGCCCAAGTGAGTCGAAACTACCTACACACTTAGGAGCCAACCTTCCGAACCACTATTTGGAAATTCCCTTCAACGTCAAGGGGAAAGCCCGACATGAAATCTCATTCGGTGTATCATGGAGGATAAGATGTGCTCGGAAACTCTCCACATGGTCTGCAGGATCTCCACTTCCATCATATTTATTCACTCTAGGGACCTTGAATTTTTCGGGGAGTGGATATCTCATCACTTGGTTAGTGAATGGCAGATTGGTGTTCTACATAAGATCTTCAGCTGCTGAGTGATCCTCTCCATTCTTCATCAGAAGGCCATCTCCGCATACTTCTCTTTCAAATCCTGAACCTCCTTGTCCATGCTAATCTCTACGGGTTTTCCATTATTAGACCGATCATGATGAGATCGGCTACGATGTGATAGGGTACGATTGGGATTTTCCACTACGAGATTGCTCATGAAGAGTTCTCCCGTGATGGGATTTATCACGGCGAGAGTTCTCTCCACCCTGGACAGTTGTGTCATGACTGCCATGACTAGAACTCTCATCATCAACACAATCCACCGGTTGCTTCTCTTTGTGTCTCACTTCACGCTTCTCTTCTTGCTCTTGGTCAACTCTAACAGGGAGGCGAGAAGCAAGATCTTCATTCTGCTTATTCATTGCTTCCAAAGATTTGGTCATCAATTTCATGAGACCTTCCAATGAAGCGATCCAAGCATTGGGATCATTGGATGTACTCGGAGCACTAGTCTGAGCAACTGGATTAGGAAGTGTATGTGTAATCGCCATATTGGATTGTGAATAATAAGAACTGATGAAAATCGAAGTTCCCACGGACGGCGCCAAACTGTTGATTATAGTTTTCTGAGGGAGTGACGTGGCAAGATTCCTATTAGTTGCTGTGATGTTCGAGGATCCGTCGGTCTGCAAGACTAGGAAAGATTAGGATAAGAGTTGAGCTGCCGGTGATTAGAATAAGTTAGGATTTATATGGAGAGTGTGTAAGCTCAATGAGAGTTTAAGCAAGCGAATTGAGATTACCTGAATAATGAGATGGAGTACCCCTTTTATAAGTGTTTCATAACAGCTGCCTTGTAGGCCCTGTAGATCCCACACGTCAACATGATCCACGTGTACCCTATCAATCTGATGGATCGTGGAAGAATGTGTTAGATGTGTATAATGTGTTTTCCCGAGTATTCCTCGGGAGCATGTGCTCGTTTATGTACTTGATAAGGCTGGTGCTAGGGGTGGCAAAACAAGTACCTATACATGACCCGCGGGTACCTGTTACACGATTAGCCTATATCCAGACATGACCCGTTTAGCTAAACGGGTAATCGGGTTTGACACGATTCGAAAATAATCGGGTAACCCGACACGACCCGTTTTATCCGTTTAAAATAACTGGGTCCTATCGGGTAGACCCGACACGACCCGTTTAAAAAACTTAAAACACTTTTTTTTTTAAATTTTTTTTTTCTTTTCTTTCTTACTTTTTAAAAAATGTAGTAATAATAATACCAATAACATTGTTAATTTAATTGTTAACAAATTATTAGCTCGTTCAAATATCTTGTATATATATACAAAATATATTACAAAAAATAGTTATATATATTTAAATCTATATAATAGTAATTAAATAATATATGTTATATGGGTTATACTTAATTCAATTGCATTATATTATATGCATATTAAATAATATACTTATAAATATATAAGATCAATACTTAATCATAGTATTTGTGTACAATGATAATGACATTCGTATAATATCAAATTAAGTAATTAACATTTGATTCAACAATATGTTACTTATAACCACAATTAAAGTATTAATGTATTGTCATTGGAATTTATATGATTATATTACATGATCAATTGATCATTAAATCTTATGATTATCTAATAACAAATTATACATATATAATATGATATAAGTATACAAATTGATACTAATACAATAATTAACTAGAAACTTCATTCTCACTTCTAGTATATGTTATAAGTCCATATGCGTTATAAATTATAATTATACATATATATTGAATAATACAAATGTATAAGATCAATACTTAATCATATGATTTAATGATAATTTAAATACTTAAGCATAGTATTCATGTACAATGATAATGCCATTTGTATAATATCAAATTAAGTAATTAACATTGGATTCAACAATGTGTTACTTTTAACCACAATTGAATTATTAATGTATTGTTATTGGAATTTATACGATTATATCACATGATTAATTGATCATTAAATCATATGATTATCTAATAATAATTATATAATAGAATTTATAAATTAAGCCAACCAAATTGACCACTTTTACATTTATTCCTAAATTATAATTATATATGTATAATACCAATTTTACACTAGGCTTAGGGTT
>CM017321.1:27497827-27536634 GCA_006937295.1 Carpinus fangiana
AGGCATGTTTATATGTTGATTTAATTGTGGTGAGCTAGATTAGGGACCTTAGCATTTTTATTTCTTTATTTTTTTATTGCATTTTAATTTACTTTTATTTTCCGCACACCATGTGTTTGATATTGAGACTAGGTTAAGATATGATTAGTTTAGGCATTTTAAAATTGATTTTTAACGAAACACGATTCTCTGTGGGTTCGACCTCGCACTTGCACATCCGCTATATCACAAACGACTCGTGCAATTGGCGAGTACAATTAAATTTGTACATCACATAGCTTCTTCACTGCTCTTTTCCATTAACACTCCTCCACAACCAGAATCAACAACTCCTTTATTTGCATCATTGAGGCCTTCATAAAAAGCCTCTACCAATTCATCTTGAGGGAGCTTGTGATGTGGGCACCTTAAGAGTAAGTCGTTGAAATGCCCGCATGCTTCAAAGAATAAGTCTCCATCTCTCTGTTGCCAAGCTTGAATTTCCTTCCTCATCTGTCTTGTCTTCTGAGCTGGGAAGAATTTCTTCAAGAATTTACTGGACAGTGCTTCCCAAGTGTGGATAGTATTTGNGGCCCCTCAGGCACATGAAGAGGCTCCTCGGCCTGTCCCATTATGTTCGCTGGGACAGCGAGGACAGGCTCGTTTGCCAGAAATGCAGCTACCTCCTCTACTCGAGGCACAGAAGGAGGAGGCACTCGACTCCTTCGAGCTGCTAGAAAGCCCGCCACGTTGTTTGTCTTGGCGGTAGGAGCGGCGGTCTCGGCCACGCGAGCTGCTGGCTCAATTACGGGAGCTGCTGGCTCAACCGTTCGAGCTGCCAGCTCAGCCCCTACAACCAGCTTCTTCTTTCGGACAAGAGGCACCTCGATTTCCTTGATGTCCGACTCCTCCTCGGCGACCGGTATGGGCTTTCGGCTTACATTGACCGGCTCCTCACCCTCCGAGTCATCCTCGTCAGCCAGCTTCAAGACCCTGGCCACCTTGGGAGGGTTCCTAGCCTTCCTCTTCTCCGCCAACGGGCTCTTCCTGGGTGGAGGCGCGATTGGTAGGGTAGGTGGAGTGGGAGGCCTCGGCTCCCTAATTTTGAAGTTTCCCCCAGTTTGAATGGGGTAGACGGCCCTTTTAGGCTTCTCGGGCTCGACCAAGACGCCCTTGCCCTTGTCAGGCCTCGTACTCCTGCCATTCTCGGCACCTTTAACTGGGTCTTTCCGCGGAGTATTACCCCGAGTATTCGCCGTCGGAGGATCAGGGTTGGCAGGTCCCCGTAAGTACTCCTCTCTCAGCGCCACCGCCATATATCCAGCAGGCGCATAGACCATCTCCATAAGCCTCGGCATCGTGCCGAGCACGGCATAGTTGAGGAAGGAGGGATGCTTTCTAGTCCACTGAAGGACATCGTTAACCCGAGCCACTTCCTTTGGCGTCAGGTGTGGTTCTTGAGAACCCTTCTCGGAAAGAACGTTCACGTCCCGAGGAACTCTGATGTCTGTGGCCTTCTCTGTGGGGGCAAACTCCCACTGCCCCGAGGCGAAGAAGTACTTGTTCTTCCATCCTTGATTGCTGGAGTACTTAGTCTCCAGAACTATCAACTTACCCTTATGGGTCTGAATGTTGTAGACTCCTCCTCCTGGGTTTTTATGGACGTGGTGTAGGAAGAGAAACTCCCTCACCGTTAGCTGATGCTCCTTACCCAACGCGAGGGGCCACAACACCATGCAGCCGTAGAGGTACCTCCAGGCATTTGGAGTGAGTTGGTGGGGAGCCAAGTCCAGATAATGGAGTAGTTCTCGGACCATGGGGAGAAAGGGAAGGCGAAAACCTGCTTGAAACATCGCCTCGTACACACAGACCTCGTGGCGGTCTGTACGAGCGATGGCGCCCTCATTTTTATCTTCAAATCGCAGGGAAATATATGGGGGAATGAAGCACTCCCTCCGAATCCGACGTTCGTCGGCTCGAGATACTTTGCTGACCCATGTGGCTGGGTGGGAGTCACCAAGTCCGTCAGAATCTTCACCACCTTTTGTCATTTTACTAAGAAAAATTTGCAAAGAAGAAGACAACGAAGGGAAGAAGAGTAAATGCCTCAGAGAAAACGGAGAAACTTGCAACAGAGGAAAGTAAATGGAAAAAATTTGAGGTTGGAGAATTTATAGATGGAACAGAGAAGACGAGACGTCGGCGCGGTTTAAGAGGAAGCAGCGAAGAGACGTACCTCGAATCCCTGAAAAAACGGTTCGAATCCTCGACGGCGATTCAGTTTTTAAGACTGACAACTGACAGCCGCTTGAGCAACCACTGACAGCTCGACATGCGGCACAACATCGAAAATTGAATCGCCGCATTTAATGCTCGGCGCCTCCTCAAACCTAAGCTTCTCGAGCATTTTTGGCGGGAATTTTCAAAAAAAAAAAAAAAAAAAATGTTGAGGATTATTTTGAAATTCAACTGTTCCTTACCTGTGTTGATTCATTCTTTTGAAACTTTTTGAATTTCCATAGTCCTCTAGACAAGGAAATTGGGGGGTAACTGTTGGGTCATGAATCAACCCCGCAGAACCATTCCAACGTGTACTAGGCCCAATGAAGGCCCATGTTCTCAAAGCCCAAGAGCGTCTCAAGGCTCGAGAGCCCAAGAGCGTCTCGAGCCTCGAGAGCCCAGGTAGGCCTCGAGCACCCGAGAACGCCTCGAACAGGCAAGATGGCCTCAGGCCTCGATCATCCGAGAACCGCCTCGGACCTCGATCACCATATACCATCGATACTTTAAGATAAAGGCTTCCGAAGCCCGAAAAGCTAGGGATCAGGAGATTAAATTCGAAGATCCTATCTTATCCGTCCCATTCAAATGCCAAGTACCTAAAAATACGAGACCAGATATATTATCTATAAGCATTCGAAATTTAAGTTGCCATAACAACCAAATTCTATCTCGATCTCGTCAAATCTTGATACGGATAACTACCCAAATCCCTGATAACAAACTGCCTCGCAGAAAATCAGGGAAGAGTCAGTCATTGACAAGGGAACAATCACTCCACGCCTATATAATGCAAGTCACCTCCTCATGTTCTGGTAACGCAACTCTAGCACTCTTAAAGCTTCTGTTGTTTTCTCATTATCTCAAAAGCAAAACACTGACTTAGAATCGGAGTGTCCCCGCCGGCTCACCCCCGGTCTCTTCGATCCTATTCTTTTCTTGTTGTGCAGGAAAAGTCAAACTTGGATCACATTCATCAGGAGGTCAGCAAGCGTGCCACGTCACCAATCGGAAACTGTGTATCAACAAGTACCAAAGCAAATTTTCAGACCTTGTTTCGTCTAGTGGTGATGTTGATCATACAATTTTTTTTTTTTTAATGCAGGAAAATCAAGACTAATTTAATATTCAATTCCACCAAAAGTTAAACACAAACAACAATTTTGCTAAGTAAGCTACCAAAAGAAAAAAAGCGAGCAGAAAGAATGAAATTGTAGGTCATTAAAAATATTATTATAAAAAGGCACAGGCTTCAGTGAGCAACACCCAGTGGGCACAAGTAAGTTCATTACTTGAAAAGCCAACTTAGGAGTGAAGGCTCCGGTAGTTCCAAGCTGTTGTGGTCTTGTGGTTCCGATTAGACGCAGCCAGCATTCAAGCCCCCTGTGTGTTTTCCGTCATCGCACCAGATGAAGAAGACGATATCCTTTTGTTTTTAGGGTAAAATCAGCCCCATTCCTCCACGGATCCGGATCTTCTCCATTTGCCTTCAAATGGATACAAGCCGGTCTACGGCTAGGATTTTTCATATAAAAATCAAAGGCTAACAATTAGCCCCGTCATATAAAATAAAGTTACTGGTGGAAGGACATTACCTGCGCCGTTAGCCCACTTTATTGCATTAAAAAATAATTAAGACCTCCAAACACCTTTTTTTTTTTGGTGTTTTTTTGTTTTTTCTAACGCATTACTCAAAAAAAATTTCCCCCAAAATCTTCTCTCCTCCCTCCCCACCGTGCTCCTCTCAGTTGGCGGATTAGCCACCCCTTCATGCAAGCCCACAGCCATCGTACCCCTTCATGCAAGCTTTTCTCTCTCTCTCTCTCTCTCTCTTTTTCCCTTTGGTATTGTGACCCCAGATCTAGCTTTCTCTTCCTTTTTCTTGTTTTTTATTTTTTTTTTATTTCTCTGTTGCAGAAAAAAAATGGCCTCTTGATTCAACTAAGAAGAAACATATTGATGCGAAAGTTAGGATTTTTAATGAATCTTTTGAATCCGTCTTGAATTGTTTGTTGGTCTTCTTCAAATTGTTAACAGTATCAAGGATGTTGATGCACAATTTCCAATTGCTGACGTGGCACGCTTGCTGGATTCTTGGTTCAAGTGCTCCAAATGTGAATTGGCTTGCACAATAAGAAACGACAGTAGGATCGAAGAGACCAAGGGTGAGCCAGCAGGGCCACTTCGATGCCTAAGTCAGTGTTTGCTGGAGAGAGTTATGAGAAAGTAACGAAAGCGTAGAGATAACAAGAGTTTCCTTACCCGAATGTGAGGTAGTGACTTGTATTATATAGGCATGGAGTAGTAGTCCTATAACCAATGACTGACTCTTCCCTGATTTCCTGCGAGGTAGTTTGTTATCGAGGGATTTGAGTAGTTATCCGTCTCTTGATCTTAGGAGATCAAGATAGGATTTTGTTGTTGTGGTGTTCGAATTCCGAATTCCTGCAGATAGTGTATCTGATTCTGTGTTTCCAGGTGTTCAACATTTGAATTGGATGGATAAGATCATATCGCATATGTGACGCCCTGTCCGATGGGAATATCAATTAACTAGTAATTGATCCCACAGTGTGCCATCCTAGCCATTTCCCTCCAAGACACGACATTCGGGAAATCACTTTCCTTGTCGTAACAAGAAAACTGCAGTGGAAGACTTTACCAAGATTATGGGATTGAGAGATAGTAAATGAAACATCACACAACAATACTAGAGATAAAGTACTACATTATCGATATCATAAATAGTCGTTAAATGTACTGATCATCAAATCGTCAACAAGAGAATAGATACATCCCCAAAATAAGATATTACAACATTGTTCATAAAAGATTAACAGATCAAAGCCTTGACTTAAGCTTCAACAAAGCTAGTGAAATCAAAATCTCTATCATGTCTGCACGGGCAAATCCTCCGTCTTCCCACATCGTCCTAAGCCAAACGAGATCCATATCCTCAAAGATCACCTGTATCAGGTCCTGAGCAATCACCCAAGTAGTCTCCGACAGCATCTTCGTCTACTGCAGTTAAACCGCCCAATTATTCGTAATGATGGGGAAATACATAAAATAAATGGGGGTAAGTCCAAGACTTAGTGACTTTTTAACGCAGATAATACCCATGCCGGTTTTAGTAATGAATTCAGATGTTTAATAAGCAAAATTAGTTTTATCATGACAGCTTATTAATGCGTGATATAGGTATAGTAATGATATATGCATACGATGTAAACAACGGTCATAGTTCAACAGTATGGTCTACCCAAGATATTGTCCCTTCTCAGTAGGGTTGATGCTGTCTCGAAGGACCTATAATACAATGCCAGTGCCCCAGCCATTGTACAACATACCGTACGTAACATTAGTGGCACGATCGGATCCAACCCTGAGTGGCCCACATCAACTAATGACGTTCGTCATGTAGTGACCGAACCATTGGGAATGGTTGCATCAAGGTCATGAAACCAATGGATCCAAAGCCTCGTATAACACAACCATTTGACCATAAAGTTAACATGTATAGTAAGCCCATGGCCATTACTACCGCACGTATCAGTGTACCATGTCATACGATACAATTATCTTGTCTGTATTTCACATGCATTTTACAAGTCTCACTTGGTTAACATGTTCAGCACAACATTTTTCTCAAAATGACAGAGTTCATGTGCAATAAGTACAAAATATGAGAGTTGTAAAATATGCATGTTTTCTCGATACACAAAATAGATGTGCAGTGCATGGGAAAATAGTAATGAGCATTATGTGAGTTAAAACTCACCTGGATCGATACGCGTCTCCGAAAACTCCAAAAGATCCGGGTTCTCCAAATCTGTGGAAAACCTTCTATTAGTCCTAATTTTACTAAACAACTCTAAAGTAAGGAAAACAGGAGCTATGAGACGGTTGGTGAAAATAGGGTTTTCCTGTCACACACCAATCGTACGTTTGGGCTCGAGAGCGTACGTCCGTCGTGTAACGACAAGCCGTACGTTTGATCACGATACCGTACGTCAGCTGTATGGGTCCTCAGGGAGAACCGCATTTTCTCTCCATAGTCTGCCTATTCTCCAACTCTTAGGGCTACTAGGAACACCCTAAAGCCTTCGAGTCTAGTTTGAAACCTCCATGTAACGTAACAACGCTAAGCTAATGAAAACGCTAACCCAAACGGGTCTTAAAAGCACAACTAAGCTAACAACTACAACTAAACATAAAATGAACAGCATAACGACGTAATTAAAAGCTATGGATCAAACGTTACTTCCTTGAAATAAAACTGCAAGAGTTTCGCCTCACGAACATTCTGAAACTCATAAACGTCTCACACACACACATTCACAACACACTCAAAACACTATGGAAACGCTCTAGGAACACTCTGGCAGCCTAGGGGTGTCTAAAGTTGTGTAAAACACGAAGGGGGTAGGGTGGTATTTATAGGCTCAGAAAAGTAGCGGACGTCCTGCCAAGGGGCGCACGTCCGGTGGTTCTTGCCTAGTGGTTCCATGGCTGCCTCGTACGTCTAGGTATTAACCATAGGGTATTCAAAACGTAGCATACGTCCGGTGATCCCACGTACATCCGCCTGTACGATTTGCAGAGCCTACGTCCGGTGGTCCCCCACTGTACATCCACACTATAGACAGTAGTGTACGTCTGCCAGACCTAGCGTACATCCGCCTAAAAGTCCAAATTATCCCTCTAGCATCCTTAGTGACCTAAAGCCCAAATTAATTTTCCCAACTAAGCTACTTACGCCTAGTTGATAATTTGGGTCACTACAACATATTATTCAAAAGAGTTTGAATCCTTATCCCTAAATTCCAGGGTCTTGGATGCAAGGGCCTCGAATTTGGAGGTCTCAGACTCGAAGGTCTTGGAGGCCTCGGACTTGGAGGTCTCAGAATCATAGGTCTCGGAGGTCTCGAATTCGAGGCATTGGTCTTGGATCTGAGACCTGGTCTTAGAGGTTCGGGGCCTGAGATGTTCCTGGGCTCTGACTTTGGCCGGAGAGCTATTGGGCCTGTCAAAGTTTGATACATGTCCCAACAGTTACCCCCCAATTTCCTTGTCCGGAGGACTAAGGAAATTCTAGTGTCCCTAGAGAGTGGATCAAACTTTCGAGGCCTACCCTAATTACGGGGCATGGATGGCTCTCAAGGCTTGGTCGAATCCAGGGCCTAGTAAAAAAAAAAAATTTTGACCCGGCCAAGGCAGAAAAATTTTGAATTTCAAAAATATTTTAGGCGGGAAATTTTTTGAAAATTCCCGCCCAAATTTTTCGAGACACTTGGGTTGCTTGAGGACGCGTCGATCATTTAATGTACCGATTCCAGTGGTCGAGGCTCGGCCACGTGTTGGTCTCGGAGTGTTGGCACAAGTGGCTGTCGGTTGTTAGTCATAATGACTGGCCAGGAGTCGAATTTTGAAGCGTTTTTAGGGTTTTGAGAGGTGTCTTTTCAGCTGTCCTCTCATTTACCCAACACCGAAGACTCGTCTTCCTCCTTAGCCTATATAAATCTACTTGGGTTCCTTCATTCGTTTATTTTCTATTTTCTGTGTGAGCCTTCTATTCTATTCCTTATATCCTTTTCTTCGAATTCCCTTTAATACCTGAAAATGCCTAAGGACGGCAGTGACTCTAACGGTTTGGGTGAGGCCCATCCTGCTCTATGGGAGGCTCACCTTACCAATGCCGACGAGAGCCGGATTAGGGTGGAGTGCTTCATTCCAAGTTACATGAAGATTCGGTTTGATAGGGAGAAATCGGGTGCTGTGGTCCGTTCAGACGCCCATGAGGTTTGTTTGTACGAGGCCATGTTCAAGGCCGGCTTCCGTCTTCCTTTCATCCCCATAGTTCGAGAACTACTTGGTTTTCTCGATTTGGCACCCCATCAGTTGTCACCCAACGCTTGGAGAACCTTCTTCATTTGCTTGGTGTTGTGGCCTTTGGCCCTCGGCAAAGAACACCAACTGAGCATAAAGGAGTTCATGCACATATACAGGATTCAGAGGAATCCTGGGAGCTCTGGAGTTTAGAACTTCCAGACTAAGAGGGGGAAGTTCATCCACCTGGATTCCGAGTACTCTAGCAATCGGTATTGGAAGAATACATATTTCTTCATTTCGGGGCAGTGGGAATTTGCCCCTAAAGAGAAGGTGCAGGATCCTCAGGTTCCTCGAGAGATAAATACTCTTGCTGAAAGGGCCTTCTAGGAGCCCGTCTTGACCCCTGAGCAGATAAAATGGGTCAATGAAGGCACACAGTGGTCTCGGATCCACGAGAGCTGCATGTATTGCGGCGCCCTCGTCACGATTCTGAAGTTGTTGGAGTTCGTATATGATGTATAGGCCTTCAGGGCATCGAGAAGACCAGCCAGCGAACCTGCTAGGGCTCGTGTAGATCCCAGCGCTCCAGCCACAAATACCTGGGGCACCACCCCCAGAAGGACAAAAGCAAGGCCCAAGTGGCTAACCAAAGTAAGCCCAAGGCGATGGACAAGGGCAAGGGCAAATTGGTTGAGCTGGAGAAGCCCAAAAAGGATGTGCCCATCCCTCTGTAGACAGGTGGGGCTTTCAAGATAAACGAGCCAAAGGCTCCGGTTCCTCTTGTGTCGTCAGCTACCCCACCGGCAAAGAAGAGCCCGATTTCGAAGATAAAGCCAATTGAGGGACCTCCTAAGGTGGCCAGAGTTCTCAAGCTGGTAGATGAGGAGGAAGACCTAGAGGTTGGGCAGCCTGCTAAGGCCGCCTTGGGACCAGTTTGAAAAGTTCCAGCTCTCGTTGAAGAATAGGAAGTTGAGGTGATTGAGGATCCTTTCGTGAAGAAAAGGAAGCTGAAGAAGGTGGTCGAGCCAACAGCCCCGTTGGTCAAACCTGTTGCACCGGTGGTCGAACCAGTTGCACCGGTGGTAAAGCCTACTGCCCCGGGGGTTAAGACAGTGAATGTGGTCAGTTTTCTGGCAGCGCGAAGGAAATAGATACCTCCACCTTCCGTGCCGCGTATGGCAGGTGTCGAGGCCTTCCTGGCCAACGAGCATGTCGAAGCTGTCCTGGTGAACGTGGTAAAGCCGATTGCAGAATAACTGCTACAAGCACCAGGGGCCCCATTCCATCCATTTCGAAGCATCCCTTGGGCTCAAATATTCAACATATCCTGAAGGATATTGACATGGACTCGGAGGAATCTGTAGGGATGGCGGATGACAACATGGGGCCATCCATTGCTGTCATTGCGATGACCCCCCGAAGGCCTTTGTTTCCAATTCTAGAGGCAGGGGTTTCTTTTCGAGCTTTGACTCCCAAGAAGCCTCAGAATCCGACTTCTGCTAGAGTCGATGGGGGCGTTAGGGTCGAAGAGGCCTCGAGCTTCCGAGGCTTCCGAATCCAAGAGCTCAGCTGAGATACAGCCCGGAAGGGCTAACTGGACAATCGAAGGAAAGCTGGCCAAACTTGGAAGGGATTTGAAAGGCAACCCCTTCAACGCCGTGGTGGACTTGGTCGACTATGAGAAGCTTCAAATGAAGCGCGACATCTCCGCTCGAGGCATGGCTGAGGAGATGCTGACCTTCCAATTTTTGGTAAGTGTTCTAGTCATCCTTTTTTCTTCCCTTTAACAATCATTTTTGATCTAACGCAGTGTCTTTCCAATTACAGTGCTTCCTTAGATCGTTTTTCATTTACTGCTATTTCCAGAAGGTCTCGGCCACTAATGAAGGAACAGAGGACCTGGAGAAGAGGTTGACGGACGCCGAAGAAGAGAACGCCAAGCTCAAGGAAGCTGTGGCTAAGAAGGAGGAGGATCTTTTGGTTCTCAGTCAACACTTGGCTGTGATGGAATGTGAGGCTTTTGATGCCTCCATGGCTAGAGACCGAGTCGAGGCTAAGCTCACCAAGCTTTTCGAGGAGTTCAAGGGCTTGCAGGCCAAACACACTGAGCTCCAAGAGGGTCATGCCATCCTGTAAGTCGAGCACGCTGAGCTTCAAGAGGATCATTCCATCCTCAAGGAGGATCTGGGGCAGCTCGAGGAGAAGCATTTCGAGACCCTCGAGCAGTTGAAAGAGAGCCAGGCCTCGGTGGATCGAGTGGTGGCTGGCAAGGTTGTGGCTGAAGAAAAATATCAGCATTTCCACGACCTCTACAAGAAGATAAGGCTCCAGCTCAAGGAGGCTAAAGTGAAGGAGGCTAATTACCTCCATCAGCTGTCCTTTGCTTCTAGGATCTGAGACTTTGCCTGGGCAAACGGCCTCCATCTCGAATTCAAGACCTTCAGGACGTGGTGGAAGGATCCAGCTCGAAAGATGGATCTAGATCTGATGTTCATTGAAGACATTTCGTGCACAGGTGCAGCCATCCGGCGGCTGACTAGCCTTGGCCGAGAGGAGATGCCTGATGCCGCAGGGATTGCCGATTTCGACTATCATCCCCCAGCCAACAAGTTCGAGGCTGTTCCGAAAGGTGGAGAGGCTAGGGAGGCGTCTGAAGATGCCGAGACCACTCCTACTGCTCAAGACCCCCCCAGTTGATCCCTGAGGGGAGATTATATAGTTTACTCTTTTCTTTGTATAGTTTTGTAACTATTTTCCCTGTACATTCCAAAGGTTAATGAAAGATAGTTTCTTTTTAATATACTTTTTCCTTCACTTTCCTTTGATTCCTGTTTAAGATTATGAAGATAACCTTTTGCTTTGCGAACTAACATAAGATTAATACTTATGCTATGAATTCCAAGAGCACACTCTAGGCCTTGAGCTTGAATTCCTTGAGCTCGAGTAGTAGGTCTCAAATTACCCAACATTTAGAAAGTTTTTAAGTGTTGGGTCTCGATTTCAAAGCCTTGGTCTCGGATCCTTCCGTCTTGGATCCGAGACTTGGTCTCGATTTCCTAAACCTTCCACTTAGGTGATGGGTTTCGAACTAGCTTGCCTAGTGAAGACCAAGTCTTTGACTAATCGATCCCTTACCTGTATACGTTTTCCAGTTAAGTGTTAGGTTTCAAATCAGTCTGCTTGGTGAAGAACAGGTAGAAGACTAACCTATCCCACTACTTAACATGCATGTATTCCCGTTGAGTGTTGGGTTTCGGACCAGCCTGCCTAATGAAGACCAGGTGGTGGATTGACCTATCCAACAATTCAATATGCATATTCCAGTTAAGTGTTGGCTCTCAGACCAATCCATCTGATGAAGATCAGGTCTCAGATTGGTCCGTCTGAGCACTTAGTACACATCTATTCCTGCTCAAGTGTCGGGTCTCGGATCAAACCGCCTGATGAAGACCAGGTTGGGCTCGGATTGATCTATCCGACAACTTAAGATGGGTATTCCAGTTCAAGTGTCAGGTCTTGGATCAATCTTCCTGGTGAAGACCAGGCGTCGGATTGACCCTCCGACTACTTACTGTGTGTTCCTATTAGTTCTAACAGTTTATGAAACATTTGTACATCTCTAAAACTCCGAGAATTCCTTTATTGAAAATAGTTCATTCTGAATAATTAAATAAACAATAAAAAGATTACATCATCTTAAAATAAATATCTTTTAAGATGTTCCGCATTCCATGGCCTTGGTAGGACCTTCCCTGTAAAATATTCCAAGTAGTACGCTCTAGGTCTTTGGCAACTGATCACCTTGTAGGGACCTTCCCAGTTTGGAGCTAGCTTTCCTTCGACTGATCTTTGGTGGCGAGGGTAACCTTGCGTAAGACCAGATCTCCAACCCTAAAGCTCCGAGGCTTCACCTTCCTATTGAAATACCTTACCACCTTTTCCTGGTAGGCTGACATGGTGATCTGAGCATGATCACGCTTTTTCGGTAGCAAGTCCAAGTGAAGCTTGAGTCCTACATCATTGGTCTCTGCCTTGAAAGTTTCCACCAGGAGGCTTCTCGACCCCAATTCTGCTGGAATGATTGCCTTAGTTCTGAAACCAAGAGCATACAAGGTTTCTTTTGTGGGAGTTCTTCTTGTAGTTCAATACGCCCAAAGAACTTTTGGGAGATCGTTTGCCCAATCTCCCTTCATGTCTCACAACTTCTTTTTCAAAATTTTGAAAATTTTCTTGTTGGTAGCTTCTACTTGCTTGTTTGCCTGAGGATGTCTGGGAGAATTAATTCCTTATGTGGAGCTCAGCACACCACTTTCGGAATGAGTCACAATCGAATTGCTTCATGTTGTCAATGATGAATGCGTGTGGTACATTGTAGCGACAGACGACATTCTTTCATAGGAACCTTTCAATGCTTTTAGCTGTTATGTTTACTCGGGCCTTTACTTCCACCCACTTAGTGAAGTAATCCATAGCTACAACCAAGAATCAAACACTCCCTTTCCTTGGGGTAAGTGTCCCACTATCTCTACCCCCCATTGTGAGAAGGGCCAAAGAGAAAAGATTGAGATCAACTCCTCGAGGGGTTGCTTGGTGATGTTAGCGAATTGTTGGCACTTGTCACAATTCCTAACAATTACCATTGAGTCCTAGCTTATGTTAGGCCAGTAGAATCCCGCTGTTACTGCCTTGTGTGCTAGTACCCTTACTCCAGAGTGGCTTCTGCAAACTCCTTCATGGATTTCGCGGAGGACGTAATTCCCTTCCTCGGGAAAGATGCACTTTAGGAGGGGTAATGTGAAACCCCTCTTGCAAAGTGTTCCGTTCACCATTGTGAATCTTCCTGCCTTCATTTTCAACTATACTACCAACTTCCTTTTCGATGGCAGAGTTCCATTTTCCAGGTAGGCGATTAGCTCCCTCCTCTAGTTCGAGACCTTTTCAATCATGGCCACTTCCGAGGCTTTGTCGGATATCGAGGAGTATGTCAGACTCCGGATGGGTTCTCTTCCTTCCTCGATTTTTGTGTTCTAGGCAGATGCCATCCGGACTAAGCGATCTGCCTTCTCATTATCTTATATGGGAATCTTCATGATGCAGAACTTTTGAAAAGAAGACTGCATATCGTGTACTTTGGACAAGTACCTCTTCATCTTTTCCCCTTTCGCTTCAAATTCTCCTCCGATGTGACCCACGATTACCTGGAAGTCGCTCTGAATTTCCACAGATTTGGCTTTCAGTTCGAGGGCCATTCCGAGGCCTGCTATGACAACCTTATATTTGACTTCATTGTTGGTAGTCCTGAATTCCAGCCTTAGGGAACTACTCAACTCTTCCCCGTCTAGAGTTATGAGCAAAATTCCAGCTCCTCTATTCTTCTTCGTAGATGAGCCATCAACGTAGATGACCCATTTCCTTCATGAGTCTGCATCCTTAGTTTCTAACAAGTTTGTAAACTCAGGTAAAAAATCTGCAAGAGCCTAGCCCTTGATTGCATTCCTCGGAACAAACTCTAGGTCGAACTCCCCCAGTTCGATGGCCCAACTTCCTGATAAATCAAGCTTCTGCATCACCTTCCTGAGTGGATACTCTGTGAGGATTCGGATGGTGTGAGCTTGAAAGTATGGCCGAAGCTTCCTCGAGGCCATAGTGAGAGCAAATGCTAGCTTCTCAATTTGAGGATATCTCTCATCTGCTCCGTCCAGTGCCTTGTTGACAAAGTACACTGGCTTTTGCACCCCCACTTCTTCCCGGATCAAAGTTGCGCTGATTGCTATTGGAGAAACTGCTAGGTACAAGTATAATACCTCTCCTAGAATTGTTTTACTTAACAGAGGGGAGCTCACCAAATACTTCTTCAGATGAGAAAACGCTTCCTCGCATTCATCCGACCATTCAAAGGCCTTCCTCAATATTTTGAAGAAAGGGAGGCACTTGTTGGTGGATCGAAAGATGAACCGATTCAATGCTGCTAACCTTCCAGTGAGTTGCTGTAGCTGCTTCGTGGTCTTTAGAGACTACATTTCCAAGATTTCTTGGATCTTCTCGGGATTGGCCTCGATTCCTCTGTTCAAGACCATGTAACCCAGGAACTTCATAAAGGATACTCTAAATGCACATTTCGCGGGATTTAGCTTCATCCCATACTGCTTTAGCATCTTAAAAGCCTCATGGAGGTCATACGCATGATTCACCAACTCCGTGCTCTTCACCAGCATGTCGTCTACATAGACCTCCATGTTTCTTCCAATCTGGACTTGAAACATTTTATTCACAAGCTGCTGGTATGTTACCCCTACGTTCTTCAAGCCGAAGGGCATGACCTTGTAGCAATACAGGCCTCGATCGGTGATGAACGCAATCTTCTCTTGATCTTCAGGATGCATTAGGATCTGGTTGTAGCCAGAAAATGCATCCATAAAGCTGAGCAACTCGTAGCCGGAGGTAGAGTTGACCAGTGCATCGATGCATGGGAGAGGGAAGCTGTCTTTTGGACAGGCCTTATTGAGGTTGGTGAAGTCCACACACATCCTTCACTTTCCGTTGGACTTCTTCACTAGGACTGCATTCGCCAACCAGTCGGGGTAGTAGACTTCCTAGATGAACTGTGCCTTTAGGAGCTTCTCGACCTCTACGGCTATGGGCTCGACCCTTTTCGGTGCGAACTTCCTTATCTTCTGCTTCACAGGCTTCATATCTAGGGTTCACATTCAGAACGTTGACAATTTCTTCCAAGCTGATTCCTTGCATGTCTTCATGTGACTAGGCGAACACCTCCATATTCCTGCGGAGGAAGTCCACAAGGCTTCTCGAATCTCCTGGGTGAGACAAGTCTCGATTTGCAGGACTTTTCCTTCTCCAACAACCACCTCCTCGAGTAGCTTTGCTGGTTCCCCTTTGGTCTCGGATACTGAGGCCACAATAAGAGTGGTCGAATCCGAGACCTTCTTCATGGAGAGGTTGTAACACCTCCTAGCTGTGAGTTGATCGCCTTTCACTTCTCCCACCCCTTCCTCTGTTGGAAACTTCATCATGAGGTGGTAAGTTGAGGTTGCAGCCCTCAACTTATTCAATGCTGGTTGACCGATGATCGCCTTGTAGGCAGATGGTTGATCGACTACCAAGAAATCCACCATTAAGTGTATAATCTGGGGGTAGTTCCTGCTGTCACCGGTAGTGGTATGATCCCCATAGGATGGACATGCTCTCCGCCAAATCCAACGAGAGGAGAACCAAATGGTTTGATTCTGTCTCACTTGATTCCCATCTATTGGAAGGCTGGCCAATATAAGATATCGGCATAGCTCCCATTGTCAACCAGGATCCGATGGATCGCATGGTTGGCTACTATCACGGTTACCACCAAAGCATCATCGTGGGGCATAACAACCCCCCGAGCATCTTCTTCCAAGAAGGATAGCACAACTAATTCCGTTTTTGCTACCTTCATGGGCCTGTGGAGAGAGTACACTTCCTCGCCCTGCATGCTTCTGGCATACGCCTTCCTAGCCATGTTAGATTCCCCACCACCGACAATTCCACCAGAAATGGTGTGGATCTCCCTGACTACTTCTTGATTCTGGAGAGGTCTTTGCACCTCTAGAGCATTCCTCTGCTCCTTTTCTCAATCCCCGTACCGACCCTCTCTTGGAGTCGGGTCTCCTCGTCTCGGTTCCATAGCTCTGAGGCCTTCTCGATTTCCCTCTAGTGGCATTGGTCCTTACGAATTAGCTTCCCGAATCCGTTCCTATGCAAGGAACCTGACCAACCTTCCATTCCGTACAAAGTTCTCGATCTCTCGATGAAGAACCATGCAATCTTTCGTTGAATGCCCATGCTCCCCATGGTATTCACAGAACTTATTCTAATCCCACTTGTAGTGGTTGGACCTCATATTTGGTGGCCACCTAAAGGCCGGATCCCCCTTAATAGCCATGAACACCTTAATGAAGCTGGTGTTCAAAGGGGTGAACACTTTAGATTGGAACTTTGGAATTTCCAGTTTTTGAGGCTCACTCTTGGTGAAAAGTGGGCCAGACTTCTTTCCTCCCTTCTGGGGATTCTTCTCTTCCTTTGGTTTGGGAGCCATCGAGGCCTTCTTGCCTGGCTTACTCTTCCAACGTCTGAGCCTTCAGCAATGTCCGACCAATTCCTCCTAGTTGATAAATTCCTCGGTCAATTTCATTAACCAGGGCAAAGTAACCTCCTGAGTACTCCTAGCTAACTTGGCCATCAATGACCCTTTCGCCCTTATTCCCTGCATCAAGGCGTTGAGCATCATCTTGTCATCTGGGCTATCAACCTCAAGCTTCTCTTTGTTAAAGCGAAGCATGAAGTCTTTCAGGGTTTCCTCCTTCCCTTGGCGCAGAGTCAATAAACAGGTGATACTTTTCTTCCTCTTCCGCGTTGTAAGGAACTGATCTAGGAACAGGCATCCCAGCTCCTTGAAAGTGCGTATTGACTTTGGGGGAAGTCCAGTAAACCAGTCCTTCGCCACTCCTTTTAAGGTCAATGGGAAGGCTTTGCATGCAATCTCGTTTGGAGTACCATGCAAAATAATGTGTTCTCTGAAGGCTTCCAGGTGAGCATGTGGATCTTTGCTTCCATAGTACTTCTTGACCTGGGGCATTTTGAACTTGTCAGGTATAGCATATGCCCTTACACGTTAAGAGAACGGGAGGTTTTCATCTTCTAGCATGTCCCACGCCATGATTTTTGGATCTTTGTCATCCATTCGGTGGAGGATCTGAGCATACTTATCCTCCAGATCTTTCATCTTTGCGTCATGGTGACTGTGCCGAGATTCATCATGGTGAGACTTATCTTGGTGTCACCTCGATCGATGAGATTTCTCTCCTTCATGCCTCTCACATCGAGACCCCTCATGCTGAGACTTCTCGTGACGAGACCTTTCCTGACGTGACCCACTATCTTTGGTCTCCACATGGTGAGACTTATCGCGGTGCTCTTCATTATGGATCGTTCGACAGCTTTCCTCAACTGTGCTCTCGTTATCTTGTTGATCAGGATTAAGTGCCCTTTTTCCCTGGCAAATTCTGTCTCGCCGTTCCTTCTCATGTCTCTTTGCACGCTCTCATTTCTTCTAGATGTTTCGGTTCTCGATTGCATTGAGCCGAGTATTGAGACCCTCATTCTGCTTCCTGAGGAATTCCATGGATTCTGCCATAGATTTCAAGAACTTCATCATCTTCGGATTGTTAGACTCTCTGGGAGCGCTAGGAGGAGGATGCAAAGGGTGTGATGAGCATGTTCCCACCATGTCGAATTTTGGATGAATGAGAAGTGATTGAAGAATCAACGTCCCCACAAACGGCGCCAAACTGTTGATGCATCCGATTGGTGACATGGCACGCTTGCTGGATTCCTGGTTCAAGTGCTCTAAATGTGAATTGGCCTGCCAATAAGAAATGACAGTAGGATCGAAGAGACCGGGGGTGAGCTGACGGGGCCACTCGGATGCCTAAGTCAGTGTTTGCTGGAGAGAGTTATGAGAAAGCAACAAAAGCATAGAGTTAGCAAGAGTTGCCTTACCCGAATGTGAGGTAGTGACTTGTATTATATAGGCATGGAGCAATAGTCCCCTAACCAATGACTGACTCTTCCCTGATTTCCTACTAGGCAGTTTGTTATCGAGGGATTTGAGTAGTTATCCATCTCTTGATCTTAGGTGATCAAGATAGGACTTGGTTGTTGTGGCGTTCAAATTCTGAAGTCCTGTAGATAGTGTATCTGATTTCGTGTTTCCAGGTGTTGAACATTTGAATTGGATGGATAAGATCATATCGCATATCATTCAAAAGAATTTGAATACTTATCCCTAAATTCCAGGGTCTCGGATGCAAGGGCCTCGAATCGGAGGTCTCGAACTCGAAGGTCTCGGAGGCCTCAGACTCAGAGGTCTCGGAGGCCTCGGAATCATAGGTCTTGGAGGTCTCAAATTCGAGGCATTGGTCTCGGATTCGAGACCTGGTCTTAGAGGCTCGGGGTTTGAGATGTTCCTAGGCTCTGACCGGTGAGCTATTGGGCCTGTCAAAGGTTGATCCATATCCCAACAAAGGACATTCTTTATTTTTTAAGCGTTTGGTATTGCTGAGGAGTTCCTCTAGGAATTTACCCTCATTTTTTTGTGATTGGTAGCTAAAGCCTTGGCTTCTGGATTCTGGGTTTTGTGGGCTTTGATTTTTGTTAATGATTTGATTCTCCTTTTGTTTCATTATTAGCATTTGGAACTCCTCAATATGCCGAATAAGTTTGAAATGCAATTCTAAATTGTGAGAGCGGAAGCATCATTAATTGTATGATATGTACTACAAAGTGTTTCATGTGATTGGTTTGTCTCGTTCCTGTTTTCTAACATTATATTGAGTAGTGCTTGGAGATACCACTTTGGATGATTGTTGTTGTATATTACTCCATCTGTTGCTTCTCTATACAACTTTCTCAGCCTCAACAACTGTTTGTAATCAATTTTTGTTTTGTTTGTGTTTTTGGTATGATTGGCGTGAACTAGGATGATGTTTTCAGCCTCAACAACTTTCTTTACTCAATTTTTGTTTTGTTTTTGTGTTTTTGGTCTGATTGGTGTGAACTAGGATGAGGAGTGATTACAAGGTGGAGATGATTGACAATGACATGCAAGAATTCTATGTGGAATTCCATGGACCCAAAGACAGTAATGCATACTTTCTTGCAATAGCTCTGTGACTGCAAAAAACAACTATGTCTTTCAGAATACAAAGATGAGATACACCTAGAGTCTACAATGAGATTATGCCTCATGAAGTTACTAGAGGCTAATGACATACTTCTTGACATTGTATTTATAAGTTTGGAAGTTTTTAAAGTTTCATTGAACTTACCAAAAGAAATTTAGAAATTGTTTCTACAAGCATTTGTTGGAAGCAGTCATTCAATTTCATTTGAAAACCATAAACATACTCTAACCGCAAAGCCCTCTTAAATGGTTGAGATATTCAATCATTATCTTGCCAGTTAAGTAAACCCAATTCACCATTTGATCATTCAAGTTTGATTCATGCTGCCTATACTTGAGTAGCAGCATGGTGAACCCATCCCATGATTGCCCCTCCCTCCCTAACAAGTAACAAGAAGATAAAAAGGTTTGTGCCACAGCCATACACCAAAAGTACGTAGGCACCAAAAATGTAACGCCCCCAAAATTAGCCTTGGATAAACCGGTGGAGTTACTGGCAATCTACCCAGTTGAGCCAACTTGTGATCCAACGGGTAATCACCCTTATAAAAACTGTCAGAGTAAATGCAAGGAAGGTGAATAAATCTGAGAGTACTATAATTCATCAAGTAAGAACATGGAGCTACTAAACAATGAAGACAAACCTGTAACTACAGATAAAGCATAGCCAGTCCGGCAATAGCAAATCTTGTCACTTCCATAGCGGTGAATCTAATTTCCTAAAAAATAACAACCGTGTAAGTCTAACAACTTAGTAAGTAAACCCCACACTTAGGTATGACATAAGCCCAATTAATAAAAGTAAACGTGCAATTCGAGTAATAGCCAAAATGTGGGCATTACCTCCGCTAATACACCATTCCATAGGTTTTAGGGTTTTTAAAGCTCTATGGTGTAGAACCGGCGATAATTGCCTAATTGTTTTGATGCAGAAAAGAAAAATGCTTTATAGGTCATAACTCCCATACATGGTCTACTCGAGATATTACCCCTTCTCAGCAGGGTTGATGCTGTCCCGAGGGACCTATAATATAATACCAGTGCCCCAGCCATTGTACAACATACCTTACGTAACATTAGTGGCACGATCGGGTCCGACCCTGAGTGGCCCACACCAACTGACGTGCAAATTATATTGCACTCGCAATGTAACGAACCGTTAGGTCGTATAGCTTTTGTGAAGTGCGGGATAAAACCCACAGGGAACCGTGTATTGTTTTAAATGAATTTAACCTTGAGTCTAGGTTAGTGTTACTTTAACCTAGCTCCGAAGTGGGTGATTAGTGACAACAAAAATGTAAAGTAATTTAATGCGGAAAGGTAAAGAAAATAAAACACTAAGGCTAAGGTTTTCACCTCACCATATCAAGAATGCAAATTGAAAATGCTTAAGCTAACATATCCGTCTATCTGTTAAAAATAGCGCTTTATCTCTTGCGCCTATCGAATGATTAAAGGAATCCATCCATTTGACGAAAGACAAACCATAAACGGTTTAAGGCCCAAAGGATCCAAAGTGAATGTGTTAAGACACAAACTACTATTGATAAATGGACGAAAACCGAAGGATGGAATATATCCATCAGATGAAAAACCAAAAATAAATGACTACGGTGCAATCTCACTTGGTTTTGTCACCAAACCAAGTGAGAGATGATTAAGCAATAAAGAAATAACGGAAAAATGTAACTTAAACATAAACAATGAGCATAAAATCCATGGTGAGGCTACATCCTCAACCTTAGTTGAGGATTTAGCCTCCCATGTGATAAGGAAGCTTAAAGGAACTAAAACAATGCATTAATATTAAATAAAATGAAAGGTTACAAAGAAAAAGGGCAGAGCAGGGCCTAAGGTAGCAAACTGCTCTAAAAAACTCGCCCAAAACAAAAAACTCTCATCAAAATGAACCTAGGGTCCTATTTATAGACTGACAGGTCACTGTTCTACGTTCGAACGCAGGCAGTGCATTCGAACGCACAGATGAATTATGCGTTCGAACGTACACTCCAGGTTTGACCGTAGGAATATCTCACGGTGCAAGCTGGAAGCGATGGACTCCTAGGGCCGGCTAGGGCAACCGCGTGATCTGTGGGATGATTGGGACTGCGTTCGATCCTGCCTCCTGCGTTCGACCGTGAGTGCGTTCAAACGTACCAAGTGCGGTCGAACGCACTTGGCAGGGATCCATTTCTTCCTTTGGTGCATTTTGCTCCTTTGTGGCCATATTTTGTTGTAAGGACCTGTACAACACAAAACACTAAAAATACTAAAAATGGTTAGATATTAACAATGCTAAAGGCTTAACAAATATAAGTTAAAGGGGGTCAAACGTCAATGTTTGGCACCGATCAAATACCCCCAAACTTACATTTTGCTAGTCCTTTAGCAAAACAAAAATGAAAAACAAAACAAATGTAGGTCCGCTTTCGTGGGAGAACGGTTGCATTTAGCCTATGCAACAAGCTTTTTAAACCTCTAGGAGTTTCCTAGAGGACGAGTGAAGTCTCGTGAGGGTTTTTCAGGAATAATACCCACAAACATTTGTGCAAACATTTTATTCTCAATCATGCAAAAAAATATATCAATCATGGTTTAAATTCAAGAGCAAGCTTAATCAAACAAACACCATCTTCACAATTTTCAAGGAATTATCAGTCAAGATACAAACATGGCATTATGAGATACAAAAATCAATTCTAGTGAAAGTGAGATTAGCACAAAAAATATGTAGGACTTCAAAACTAATCTTAGTCATGTATGCTTCGACACTCAAAATTCATTTAGACAACACATCAAAAACAATAACCAAGGTTCATCGAAAACTTTTTTTTTTTTTTTTTTAATTGCTTAGCTTCATTAAGCTTTCTAATTGACTCATGTATCAAGTGTTAAGTCAATGACTCCCAAACCAAATGGTTTTAGGGCATTAGGCGTAAAAACACCCCTAAGGACCTACTAACTCGAGTCAAAAAGGCTACGAAGCTTTGCTAACCAAGTCTAACTTCTCACTTTTTTACGCGAACGCTCAATGCTTACTGGGGCAAGAGGTCCGGTTACTCAGTGAAAAGCTCAAAATGATCATCATTTTTTTTTTTAAATGAACCACGGTTATCTTTCCAATGGGTTACCCAACTGCATTTAAGCTTACAAAACTATCATGACCAAAATCAGATTTTTATCCCACAAATTACGTGCCAATTGTGCTTGTGAAACTCAAATTGAACTATAATATCTCATGCTACCAAGAAAGTAACATAATTGAAATTCCCTTAATTAAAGTGATCATATGTTCATCAAATTAAGCACACAAAAGAAAATAAACCATAATTGACATAAAATGCATAATTAAAACAAAATGTGCACATATGATAAAAATACCCCCAAACTCAAAATCTGCACTATCCACAGTGTGCTGATATAGAAAATAAGAATGTAGTGCAAAGGGGTGTGGAAAATAATAACCAAAACGTCATGAAGACGTCACGAGGCTGGTGGTGCAGAAGGTTCCGAGACTGGTGGCAGTCTGTCTAAGATGGATCTGAACATCTCCTGGATCTCGAGCCGGTCCTGACGAGCATCCCTCTGCAAATCTGCGATCTAAGATCGTATGTCCACTAGGGTGTCCTGGAGGTGCAATAAATCTAAGGCTCTGAGCGTGATCGTCTCCTCATACTCCTCTTCTTCCTCGAGCTGCTCCTCCTGCTCTGCCGCTCTCTCTGGCTCAGCTGCCATCTCAGGAATATACATGGGCTCTGGCTCTGGCTCTAATGCATCTCTAGGCATGTGGGACCAACTCTGGTTCCACTGGATGCGGCCGAAATATGGGCTCTCAGTGATCGGCCCGTCTGCAGGACTGCCTTTAATCCCTTTCTTTCTCAGAATGTGAGTGATGAGAAAAGGGAAAGGCAAACCCCAGGTCTTCGTGTGCTCAGCCCCCCGATGGTGCACTCCTTCACAGAATTTCTCAATCTGACGCCATATGATCTCAGGAATGGAGCACCAGAAACCTCTGTGGAACGAGTAGAGGGCACTAAGGAACAAGTCTCGCCTCTGTGTCTTGTGTCCCAAAGGACACACGTTCCTCTATAGCACCATATCAATAAATAGAAGATTCCGAGGAATCTTCGTCTTGCTGGCTGTATTACGGCGACTGTCTGCATATTGCCCCTCACACATATCGGAAACAATGTCCTCGAGTGTGAGCATGGATGGGCACTCAATCCACGAAACGTCCGACTTGGGAGGCTCGTGGCTGCACTTCAGAACGGCCGCTACATCGGCAATGGTCACCTCCACTTTTCTTCCATCAATGGAAGAGAAAAGTATGTTCGGCTAGTCGCATTCAATCCTCAGATGCTTGTAAAATTCTCTGACCAAGCGCTCGTATGCAGTGGAGGCGACGGGTTTGAAAAGCCTCTTCAAACCCCGGCGTTTCAATTCTTTGACCGCCTAACTTGTTGCTTCGTTGTTGGAGAACTCATCTTTGATGGCGAAAGTGTTCTCCAAAAGGAGCTCACGGCTCTCAGTGGACGGCCAGGCAACAACGGCATGGGACCCAGATGACTGGGACGACGAACCTCGCCCTCTAGGCATGCTGGAGGTTCATTGGGGCCTTTTGCCGAGCACCTGGTGTGCAACCCAAAAATAAAGGGTTTTGGAACCCTTTCAAAATCCAATCCAACCCCCTGCAATCAACAAATTTCCAACACAGAATCAAGGGGCACAATTCGTGAGTGGATTTGTGCCCTTTGATTGAACAAAAAAAATAAAAAAAAAATGGGGGAAAATTGGGGGTAAATGGGTTTCGGGTAATTGGGGAAAAGAGGGGATTTGAGAGGAGGAAATGGTTGGGTGGCGGCTTAGAAAGGCCGGCGGTGGTGCGGTGGTGGTGGGTGTGGTGTTTGGGAGAAGAGGGACGGAGGTGGGGGTGAAAAAGGGTGTATGGAGCTGGGGAAAATGAGGGAAAGGGGGAGAGAAAGTGACCTAAAAGCAGGTCACATGAGGCCTAAAAATGAGTACTTTTGAACGTACATAAGTACATTCGAACGCACTCGTGCTGAGTGCATGGTGTCAAGTGAGTCATGCGTTCGAACGTAAGTTCGAACGCATGCGTGCAGGAGAGTGTGTGTGTGTTGGGGTGCTACGGTCGAACACACTAAGGTGAGTTCGTACACAGTCGCGTGTACACGTTCGAACGCAAAGAGTGCGTTTGAACGTAGTGTGCAAAATATATATATATATTTTTTTTACACAAAAATATTTACACAATTAAATAGATACAAACACAACACACAACTAAAATATTTACACAATGAAAATATTTACAAAAAACACATCTACTCCACCCCTAAACTTAAACTGTCACATTGCCCACAATGTGACTGAAAATACAAAACCTAGGGGATGGGTCAATTTAGGTATACCATAAAAGAAAGCTTCCCCAAATTTGACTGGTAGATACAAATGCTGAAAATAAAACAAGAAACATAATGAGGGGTTGTTAGTTTTTATTTGTCAAGCTCTTATATTTGTCAAGCTCTTAGCTGTGCCATTTTCTAATGCTTTTGTTAGTTTTTGGTGTCTCAGTGTGTTGCAGGTCACTGACATAAGAATGCGGTTAAAGGGTGGAAAATAAGCACAAAAGGATATAAGAGTTTCCCTGGCTGTGCAATTGAGCGCACAGGTGCTGTGACTGAGCGCATCTGCACTTGAGCCTAAGAGGCGCGATCGAGCGCATGCCCACGTCAGTTGAAACCCTAGCGTCATCGTTAAGTGCCACGTCGCAAGGACCTTGAAGACCCATATGCGCTCGAGCTGATCCGGCAACACACGAGAAAACCATAGTTTTTTATTATTTATATCATTCTTTTCTTTTGTAACCCTATGTTGGAGGCACCGTTTAGAGCACAGAACACGACTTTTGAGTCGTTCAATAGCTTTTGCAACGCTTTCAATTGTAAGTTTTAGTTTTATTATGATTTCAATGGATGTTAGCATGTCTTTTGTTATCATGAGAGACTAAAACCTTCAACTAAGGTTGAAGATGAAGCCTCATCATTGATTAACTCGTTATTTCTCATGTATTTGTTCGTACAATTCTCAATTTGATATAAAGTATTTTCGTTTCAATCTAGTTATTTGACAAAACTTGTATTGATTGTTGTTTATAGAATCGTTAAAACATTTGATATTCGTTGTGTTTCATCTAGCAGATACATCGAATCTTTTGATTGAAATTGGATATCCATTGTCTTTCGTTGTTCAAACGGATACATTGGATCTTTTGATCTCAGTTGGATATTCGTTGTCTTTTGCAATAGAGTTGGATTCATCGAATCTTTCAATAGAATTTTATAAAAACAATAGAGAATGCTTAGGGTTTAATTCATGAGGAATGTATGATCAAAACATGAGAGTGAGTTTTGATTTGTTAAGGTGGATTCAAAAACCTTAGTACTTTCTTTTATTTACATAATCAATTTCATTTTTAGTTTATTTTCATTTTGCACGACAAACCCTCTCGAATTTCGAAACTAGGTTAAGATAAAGTCAATTTAATTAGGAAATTGATTTTTGCAAGACACAATTCCCTGTAGATCGACCTCGCACTTGCACTTGCACAATACTTTACTGCAAACTCGTGCTATTGCGAGTACTTTTATTTTCGGTACAACAATTTTCACATGCACACTAGCACGTAGTTTGTGGGGCATGAAATCTGTGATCATTTATGTCTGGTGTCAATGTCTTGGATGCAGTTGGGTAACTTATTGGAGAAAAAACCTTGGTTAAAAAAAAAAAAAAATGATCATTTTGAGCTTTCCACTAATAACTGGACCTCTTGCCTCATTAAGCAGTGAGTGTTTGCGTTAAAAGGTTGGAAGTTTGGTTTTGTTAAAAATATGGTTAGCTTAGCTTTGTAGCCTTTTTTACTCGAGTTAATAGGGAGTTGCATCAAGATGAGAATGTAACGGGAGCAAAGCTGAAGCTACTATTTTCTCTTCAAGAATCTCGTTAGGACGGGATAGGTAACAAGACCAATGCTGGGTTCCCTGTTTTCTCGCCAGTTGGTGCATTAAGACGGGACATGTGACGAAGAGCAAGCATTTGTTTTTCCTGTCATAACTGAATTGCTTTCTCCTTAGGATGTGGAATTCTAATATCTATGAATTTATTCTTCCCATCATAAAGAGAAATGTATCATGTTAGGACATGAAGAGTAAAATGCTTCTCCTATAAAATGATTTTGTTGTCACTATTCATTGAAAACTTTTGGAAACTATTTTCTCTGTGCATTGTTCACTAAAGTCTCAATATTTCTCTATGAGCATTGTGTCTCGAGAGTTGTTTGTTCAAGAGAGGACATGATGAAGCTTCGGGCTGTCCTTTGCTGTTGCTTGGCATAGTCATGTTCCTTCATGTACACAAAGATTGTTGTCATGGGTACTTGAAGAAAGAAGTCTAACGAAGGGTCGATAAGGAGTTGCACTTCTTGAAGATGGTCAGGATGGAGACAAGCTGGGAAGCTTACTATTTTTATTAAATCTAAAGGTCCTCAAGGTTGTCAATATCATCTAGTCTACAACTCTGAATCTTTATATAGTGATTTCCCAAGTTTGGTTGCCCCAAAGTGGTTTTTACATTTGACGTGTTCAAAGGGTTTTCTACTTCATAAACAAACTTTGTGTTGTGTTTATGATGTTGCTTTAATTCCACTGTGCATGTTTTGTGTTTATTGTATGGCTTAGTTCCACATTTTGTTTCTTTGATGATTAGAGGTAGAATGTGATCCTAGTAATCTTTCAGAGTCAATGCGAGAGGACCATTAACAAAGCACAAAATTAGTAACCAACACTCTACATCCCTTGAAAAGGGTACATTCTTACTCACAAATCTGGTTCCTTTCCAACTTAGAGAAAATAGCAATTCCTACATTGTTTTCATTTCACTTAGTTTCCATTCCACTCTTCATGAAATCCAATTATGTACAAATTAAACTACAATTTTCATTATACAGCATGCCACTGAAATAGAATCATGCATATCAAATACATGACATGACATTTCCAAATAATTAAAAACATGCAACATTATTAATTATTAAGTGTACGAACATATATTTTTGATGAAATAAAGAATTCGATCAAATTTCACATAAGAATTCTTATGTACAAAAAAAAAAAAAATTATGAAAACATGTTGATAAGGCATATGATTCAAAACAATTGTTATGAGCAGTAGCATTTCAAATATCATAGCCCAAATTTTTGGTTGCTTGCATAAGAGGTGAAGATAAATTTAGTACACTTCTCGTCATTTTTTTTTTCTTTTTCTTTTTAAGAGCCATATATTGTGTCGCCATAACAATAACCCTTTCTTTTCAAAATAAAAAATAAAAAATAAAAAAAACCCTTTGTTATATAAGCCACTATCAAACACATGCCTAAATCATCAATATAATAGATATGTGCGGGATATATAAATCTATCTCTATAATTTTTCTTCTTTTCTCTTTTTATTTTTTATTTTTTATTTTTTATTTTATTCTTCCATAGCATTATAACAATGAATAACAAAAAAGAAAAGAAAAGAAAATCAACATTTTCTACAATGGCAAATACAATAATTTGTGAAACGCATTATATGCTCATGTGAGGGGTGAGTGCATGACAAAAATAATGGAAAGCTACAAGTCTCTCCATGTTCTTATTATCAACATTTATGAATAAAGAAAGAAAAGAAATTGTATGAACTTGTGATATAGGGTGGGGGCAAAAATACTTTAAATTCAAGGAGAGAGAGATAGAAAGAAATCGGTGATGGTGTGTGTGTGTCACTATGCAAGTGTGTGGGGAGACTGGAGATGATAGATATGTAAATTGTAACTTACCCATTTTCTTGTTATATTTTTACCATTGAAATTTAGGATTTCAATTAATTTATTACTTTTCCTTAATTTCAGGAAGAAAAAAAAAAGGTAAAAAAGTTGGGAGTTACATTTGGTAGGTGATCCAAGGCTCACGCTAAAACCCCGAGAGTAAAGGAGGACCTTACCCTATGCAAAACAATCTCTTTACCATACCATCTCACTGTCTCATCCAATATAAACCAAAACCGAATAAGGAAATCTAGTATCACTATCACGACAACAACCGTGAAATAAAAAATGGCTGATGATCATCCAGAGGACCAAGCTGAACGTGAGCGCATTTTCAAAAAATTTGACGCCAATGGTGATGGCAAAATCTCTGCGGCAGAGCTTGGGCATGCCTTGAATCAAATTGGCGCCATCTCATCCAATGAGGTGGAGTATATGATGAAAGAGATTGACACTGATGGTGACGGCTTCATTTCATTGGAAGAGTTCAACAATTTTGCTCGAGCTAATCGTGGGTTAATAAAGGATGTTGCCAAGATATTCTAATGTCTCCATCTGTTTCTTTCTTTTTCTTCTTTGTTTTGTTTTGTTTTTTTTTTTTGTTTTTTTGTTTTTTTCAGATTTTCATGTCATCTCCATGTTCATTTATTTAAAGCTATAATATGTGTGGGTTTTCCAAGTACAAAGAATTATGCAAATTTACTGTAAAATGAGGTTCATGGGAATTCTGTACTTGAAATGATTTATTACACTTTTTCCCTCTAAGAACAAGGATAGGAAATGGAAGATATGTACAAAAGATCTATTACACTTTCGTTAAAGAGGCAAGAAATTTCTTTTTGGCATTTGATTTGTTTCTTAAATGTTAAATTGTTTTGCCATCCTTTATCATGCATTAACAAAATTGGACTGCTAAAGGAAAATATCACAAAGAACCCAATCAATTTGTACAAGGAAAAATATGTTGACTTATATAAGAAAATTTAGTAAATATATTCAAACATTCCACCTCAAATTCAAGGTGCTCATGTATATACCAATTTGAGTTTGGAAACGAGATCACAAAACCATCTAAGTGGATGTCTTTGATGAACACATTAGTCAACTATTCAATAGAAGCAATAGGGCAATGGCGAAAAGTTCTTTGCAAGAGATGATGGCGCACAAAATGCCAATCGATCTTTGTAAAGATTGATATAACTCATGTTTGGGTTATTCTACCATAAAGAACTTGGGGTAATTACATTTTCCCCCATCAACTATAATGCATTATCAATTTCTCTTCATGAACTGCCAACCTTACTGTCCGACCCTATTAGACTACCATTTTCTTATCAAAACCCCCTTCCGTTAGTCAAACTTGTTAAACTGGATAGAGTATTCTCTTTTAAACGTTAAATTTCATTAAAAGATAGAAATATCCTTAAATACAAAAATTCAAACAAAAATATAAATATATATATTTAAAAAAAAGGGGTGGTTGCTGGTTGGTAGCCACCTGCTTTGGGGGCAGGGTGGCCAACAAGCCACCCCCCGACCCACAGGGGTGGCCATCGGGCCACTCCCAGATCTGGCTAGGGGTGGTCTGCCAGCCACCCCTAGGCCATGAGGGTGGTTGCACACCATCCTAGCCACCTCTGGGGTGGCCTTCGGTCGTGCGCGGCCAACCCCCAACAAGATCAAAGGTGGCATGAAGGCCACCCCCACCTCAGGAGAGGCACGCGGGCCACCCTAGGGTAACCTTTTATTTTTATAAATTCATTTATAAGTGTTTTTTAAATTTAATATATTTATATTTTTTGTTTTAATTTTGATTTTTGATTTGTTTACTTTTAAGGGTATTATATATAATTTTTATTATAAAGTTGGTGTATTTAGGTCATTTCAAAGTTTTTAACGAGTTTAACTGACAGAAGGGGTTTTTTTTTAAAGAAATTGATAGTATGATAAAGTCAGGCAGTAAGGTTGGCAGTTTATGGGAAAAAATTGATAATGTGTTGTAGTTGATGGGTGGAAGAGGTAATTACCCCAGAGAACTTTGATTACAAGAGATGACAACTAAATACAATATTAAATTCAATCTACAAGAGTTAAGATATGATATAAAACTGGATTTTAAGTGATCAGTTGATGCTATCCTTGGTTGAGTTTTGATCAGTTGATGCTATCATTGGTAGAGTTTATTTTTGCTTGTAGATATGATAGAACAATTTGAGTTTGAATTCCTCATATCATGAGGAGAGTTATCAAATGATAACTCCCTAACATGCCCCCTCAAGCTCAATGGTAGAGGATCAATGGTGAGCTTGGAGTAGAGGAAAGAGAATTGTAAGGTGTAGAGGGGCTTGGAAAAGATGTCTGTGCTTTGATCTTTGTTGGAAATAAACCACATGTCAGGAGTCTTGCGAAGACCAATATCACAAACAAAATAAAAGTCGATCTTCACATGCTTTGTTCGAGCATGATAAACCAGATTTGAGGATAGATACGTAACACCAATATTGTCGCACCAAAGAATCGAAGGTCGAGATAAGTGTTTGCCAAGTTCAGCCTCAGTGCTAGAACGAGCCACAGTGGGTTGTTTGCAAGAACTCTAAGAGATTAGATTATTATCCAAAAAAAAATACAATAACCACTAGTGGATCAACAATCATCTCTTTCCCCCTGCTCAATCAACTCAAAGAAGGCTTGGATTTTAAAATTTTGAGACCTTTGAAAATGTAAGCTGTAACACAGAGTATTCTTGATATAACAAAATAAGTGTTTGACCTTTGCAAATGAGATAGACGTGACTAATTCATAAATTGAGACAACTTGTTGATTGTGTAAGAGAGATTAGGTCTTGTGATGCATAAGTACTGCAAAGCACCCAAAGTGCAGCGATATAGACTTGGGTTTGAGAATATTTCGCCTTTATATGCTAAGAGTTGGGTGAAGGTAGCCATAGGAGTACTCATTGGCTTTGCATCAATTAAATTTGTATGGTTGAGGATGTCAATCATCATATACCATTGTAGGGAGAGAAAAATGGCTTTAGAGCTTAGAAGTACTTGAATGCCTAGGAAGAAACTCATTGGACCAAGGTCCTTCACACCCGTTATTCAGTTGGACAAGCAATTTTGTTATCTTAAATGGCCATAAATAAATAATTAGTATATCATCAACATAAATTAAGATGTACATAGTAAATGCAATAGATTCGTAGATAAATAATGATGTATCTAAAAGAGAACCATGAAAACCAAGAGCAATGAGTTTTGTGCTTAGGTGAGAAAACCAACCTTAGGGAGCCTATATCAAGTCATATAATGCAGCTTGCATACATGAGAGGGCAATTAAGGATGAGCAAAACCAGACAGCTGGGACAGGAATGCTTTCTCATATAGGTGCCCTTAGAGAAAGGCGTTGTGGATGTCTAAATGATTCATGGGCCAACCCACTAAAATGGAAATAGATAAAACCAGACGTACCATATTTGGTTTGATAATAGTGTTGTAGGTCTTGCCATAATCAATCATGGGCTGCTAATGAAATCCTTTGGCGACTAGCCAAGCTTTGTACCTTTCAATAGACCCATCAACTTTTCTTTTAAATCGAAGCACTTATGATATTTTGAGTTGAATGTGTAGGAACTAATCACCACGTCTGATTCTTGAGGAGAGCACCAAACTCAACTTTCATGGCCTTGCGCCAATTTTCATCTTTGATTGCAATTGAATAACATGTGGGTTCAAAGATATCCAAGCTCACTGTAGCAAACAAGGCATGTAAAATAGGATATTTGACAGTGCCATCATTAAAGGTTTTTGGTTTTAAGATGTTGCTTTTGGATCTGGTTATCATGGGGTGTTGAGAGATGGATGGTTCTAGAGGATCTGTGGGTGATGATGTAGATTGGATGGCTTCCGGTGGGTAGGATATTGGAAGAGTCTGTGTTGGATAACAAGTGTGGAGACGATTGGGAGGGAGGGGAGGATAAGGGAGCTGATGAGGAACATGTTGGTATTTAGGGAGGTGTGGAAGAAAGACTTATCGGGCAAAAAGGAGTGCCCAACATGGAAGCTGCATGATGAGGCCCAGTAAGCATGACAGTAGTAGAGTCATCCAAATTTGTAAGATGAGGAGAATAAGACACAATAACAGAGGGAAATAGAGATTCATTAAATATGACATTTTTGGAAATATAAACCCTAGAAGACGACACGTGGAGACATTTGTAACCTTTATGTGATGGACTATAACCAAGAAAAATACACTCTATGGAACGAGGTTGAAGTTTGTTTGCATTGTATGGCCGAAGATTAGGCCAACATGTACACCCAAACACATGTAGAGAAGAATAATCAGGTAGTGTTTTAAAATGCACCTCATATGGGGTTTTTATTTTGGAGAAGTGGGGTAGGTAAACAATTGATGAGGTAGCTAGCTGTAATAAATGCATCATCCCAAAAATAATTTTGAAGATGAGCATGAGAGAGAAGAGCAAGACCAGTTTCGACAATATGTTGATTTTTACATTCAATAGCCCCGTTTTGTTGGTGAGTATGTGTACATGAGAGACGATGATTGAAGCCTTGTTCATTCAAGTATTTGTTTAGGGATCGGTACTCCCCACCCCAGTCAGATTGTATAATTTTAATTTTGGAGTCAAAGTAACGCTCAACATATGTTTGGAATTTCTTAAAAACTGGAAGTACATTAGTTTTACAAGTGATGGGATAAACCCATGTGTAACGGTTAAAGGCATCAAGAAAAGAGACATAAAACCTAGAACCATTCCTAGAATACACTAGAGTAGGTATCCACACATTTGTGAAGATTAGCTGTAGAGGAGACACAATTCGTGTCGAAGAAACTAGAAAAGGTAACTCAGTGCTTTTGGAGCTTATTAAGCACGCTAAACAGGGAGGGAAGCTTTTATTGCTGGACATAGGACGTAGATATGAACTAAGGACACGACAAACGATCTTCAAGGCAGAATGACCAAGCCGAGAATGCCACTAGGACATTGGTGTATATTCACCCACAAGAGCAAATGGAGTGGACAATTTATTTGAAGCTAACAAGAAAGGATACAAGCCATGTTTACTCGGGCCTCGATGTAGAAGCTTCCTCACAATGCGATCCTTCAAGAGAAAAATAAGAGAGGTGAAACTCAAAAATGTGTTAGTGTCTTTGGTAAATATTTTGGACAAAAACCAAGTTCTTACTAATAGTAGGCACATGAAGAACAATAAATAATTTAAAGGCAAGGAATGGAGAGAGGATATGAGAGGTGCCAACATGCTTTATGGAAAGCCCAATGCCATTACCAATTTTTATCTCATTAGAGCCAAAGTAGGTATGAGCTGGAACATTCAAATTGGTGAGATCAGACATGAGATGATGTGTCGCTCTGATGTTGAGATGGTGGTAGAGATATTGTGTGGTATGCCTGCATTTGAGAGGCATCATCCTATGGTTACAAATGAGGTTACAAATGAATTATATTCACTGTTAAGTCATGCAAGAAGAAAATATTGAAGATCATCATCATTTAATGGCTTTTCAATGGTAGCCAAAGTCTCAGCTAGTGTGGTGAATTTCTAGAAATAGTTAGTGATTGACAGGCTTTTGATGATAGGTAGGATAGCAAGCTTTGATGGAAGATAATTGGTTTGCATGAGTTTTGAGAGAAAGCAGAGGGAACGATGAGATAAGTCATTGGGTTAGTGGAAGATGATGAAGTAGCCATGAAAAAACCGAGAAGCAAAAAAATGGCATTAGCCTAGAATGGCTTTGATACCATGTAAAGACTAATATAACTCTTGTGTTTGGGTTATTCTACCTTACCATAATTGTGGTTAAGGCTTTCTATATATTGGGAACTTTGATTACAAGAGACAAAAACTAAATAAAAATATTTAATTCAATCTACAAGAGTTACAGATAAGATATAAGACTGGATTTGAAGTGATCAATTGATGCTATCCTTGGTTGAGTTTATTTGAGTTTGATTCCTGATATCATGAGGAGAGTTATCATATGTGTTTAATGCGTTCGTGAAAAACATCATTATCCACAATCTAAATCATACTACGATTGTCACAAAATATATAAGAGTAAAAAAATAGCCCCAATATTACACATGAGTGAATCAATTAAGGCTTTTAAGCCTAGCTCATACACACACGCACGCAAGTGCGTGTGTGTGTGCATATGTGTGAGCACGTGTGCATGTATGTGGGGTGTGCATGTGTGTGTGCGTGTTTGTTGGTGTATGTGTGTGAGCGGGTGTGCACATGTGTATGGGTGTACGTGTACATAGGGGTGTTCAAGCGGAGCAGTTATAACCGCCTCACCAACTGTTAACCGCTTTGTAAAGCGGTTATTAAAAACCGCTAACCGCCTAGGGCGGTTGCAGTTAGCGGTTTTAGGGGTATGAAAAAGCGGTTATAACCGCTAACCACTTTTATTTATATATAATTATATAAATATGTATATTAATTAAATATAAAAAAAAAAAAAAAAAAAACAAACAAACAAACCAAAACGAGGCCACATCCCCTCTCTCACTCATTATATATTATTTATATTATATAAGTCTATAAGATGAAACCCTATCTTGTTCTCCCAGACATTCACATTTCACACAAACCGTAGCCTCTCTCACACAGAGTCTCACTCGTTAGGTTTCATCTTAACTTTGAGTTCTCCCGAAGCCGTAGCCCTTCTCTCACTCGTCTCTATCTCTGTCTCACTTTCGTCTCTCAGACTCTCACTCGTTAGGTTTTGGTTGTAGTATGTTTTGATCTTGGTTTCAGAATTTCAGTAAGTGGTTTGTAGTGTGAAATAAACCCAAAAAATATGAAAAATGAATGCCCAAAATATAAAAAAAGTCCAAAAGCCCATTTTTAAAAAAGCGTTTAAAAAAATGGTTATAACTGCTTGTTAGCGATTTGAGTAACCGCTAACCGTCAGTTATAAAATAACCGCTAACCGCCTAGGCGAAGGCGGTTGTGGTTATTGAAAATCCGATAACCGCCTACAGCGGAGGCGGTTGCGGTTATTGCAAATAACCGACGGTTTTAACCGCTTGAACACCCTAGGTGTACGCATGTGTACAGGTGTGCGCCATGTGTGTTGGGGTGTGTGTGCTATGTGTATGCATGTGTACAGATCGCTATGAACATTGCTAGGATTAGGGTTAGGAGCCCCAATTAGAGCACAATCTTTGCTACCATTATCTCTCTCTAGTTTCACAGATTGTAGGATTTGTATATAGACGGAGTTAGAGAAGCAATCTTATAGGAAAATGATTAGAAGAGTATGAAGAAAACTCGGGATAAGTATGTGATGTACAAATTTAATTGTACTCGCTAATTGCACGAGTCGATCGTAATAGAGTGGATGTGCAAGTGCGAGTGTCGAACCCACAGAGAATCGGTTTTGCTAAAAATCAACTTTAAAATGCCTAGACTAATTCTACCTTCACCTAGTCCCAAAAGCAAACAGTTGGCGTGCGTAAAGTAAACTAAACTAAAAATGCATTAAATTAAAGAAATAAAAATAACTAAAGTCTAAATTCCACCTCACCATATTTAAATACATAGTTAATTAAACATCCGTCTATAGATTAAAAGCGATGCATGTTCTAGTGTCACTCTAGTTCAAGCATGCTTAAGCCCTATGCAAGTCCTATCGTGCCTATTGAAATAATCAAACCGTTTGTCCATTTGACAAAAGACAAAACATGAACGGTTTAGGTCCAAAGGATCCAATGTGAAAGTGATTTAACACTAACTACAATGGATAAATGGACGTAACCCGAACGATGAAATGTATCCATCGGACGAAACGCAAAGACTAAACAACTACGGCACAATCGATGCAACTTTGTCACGAAATTGAATCGAAACGAACTAACATGGCAAGTAATAAACGGATTAAACGTAAAACTAACTATGAAAGCATTTAAGTAAATCTAAAGTGAAGGGAATAAGAGACTAAATAAAAGCAAAATAAAGCATAAATTAAATAAACGACAATTTAAGAGGGATTTACAGTGAAAAACAGAGGGTTTTGGGCCCTAGAGGCACCTCCCAAACGTAAGAAACAAATGATACATCGAGGTCCTATTTATAGGCTGGCGGGTCACTGAAGTGCATTCGAACGCACTACCTGCATTCGAACGCACCAGTTATTTGCGATCGAACGCAAGGCGTGCGGTCGAGCGCAAATAACTGCTATGGCGGCTAGGGCTGACTAGGCTTGCGTTCGACCGCACCTTCTGCATTCGAACCTAGATAACCGCTAGGGCCGGCTGTGCATGCGTGCGACCGCAGCTCCTGCGTGCGACCGTGAGTGCGTTCGAACGCACCAAGTGCGGTCGAACGCACTTTGGCAGGAATCAGCTTCTTCTCTTTCAGTACACTTTGCCCTTTGCTAGCCATGTTTTAATGCAATGACCTGCACAACACAAAACACTAAAAACTATACAAAACATAAGTTATTAACACAGCTAAGAGCCTAACAAACATAAGTCAAAGGGGGCCTAATAAACAATATTTGACACCGATCAGTATGTAATGGCTTCTGGATGGAGGAATGTGGGTCTTGGATACTGCACTTTTATTTTCTTAATTGAAACAAGAAAGTACTCATTAGAATGGCATGACCAAAGATATGCTCATATATGGTCACTTGATATCTCATACCATGCAATATTGCATCTACTTAACGAGCAAGCCACTAAACACATAAATTGGTTGAACTTTTCACCAAGAGAGAGAGAGTTTTTTTTCTTTTTGTTCTCACTTGTGAGAGATGAAGAACTAGGGAGTTCAGTAATTCCAAATAGGGAGATGATGTGCAAATTATATTGCACTCGCAATGTAACGAACCGTTACGTCGTATAGCTTTTGCGAAGTGCGGGATCGAACCCACAGGGAACCGAATTTAACCTTGAGTCTAGGTTAGTGTTACTTTAACCTAGCTCCTAAGTGGGTGATTAGTGACAACAAAAATGTAAACTAATTTAATGCGGAAAGGTAAAGAAAATAAAACACTAAGGCTAAGGTTTTCACCTCACCATATCAAGAATGCAAATTGAAAATGCTAAGCTAACATATCCGTCTATCGGTTAAAAATAACACTTTATCTCTTGCGCCTATCGAAGGATTAAAGGAATCCGTCCATTTGACGAAAGACAAACCATAAACGGTTTAAGGCCCAAAGGATCCAAAGTGAATGTGTTAAGACACAAACTACTATGGATAAATGGGCGAAAACCGAAGGATGGAATGTATCCATCGGACGAAAAACCAAAAATAAACGACTACGGTCCAATCTCACTTGGTTTTGTCACCAAACCAAATGAGAAACGATTAAGCAATAAAAAAATAACGGAAATACGTAACTTGAATATAAACAATGAACATAAAATCCATGGTGAGGCTACATCCTCAACCTTAGTTGAGGATTTAGCCTTCTGATCAGTGCCAAATTGTGTATATTTGACCCCTTTAACTTATATTTGTTAAGCCTTTAGCATTGTTAATATCTAATTATTTTTAGTGTTTTTAGTGTTTTGAGTTGTGCAGGTCTTTACAACAAAATATGGCCATAAAGGAGCAAAAATGCACTAAGGGAAGAAATGGATCCCTGCCAAGTGCGTTCGATCGCACTTGGTGTGTTCGAACGCACTGACGGTCGAACGGAGGGGGCATGGTCGAACGTAGTCCCAGTCATCCCGCAACTCAAGCGGTTGCCCTAGGAGTCCATCGCTTCCAGCTGCGCCGTTACGGTTTTCTGCGGTCGAACGCACCAAGTGCGATCGAACGCACAATTCATCATTACGTTCGAACGCACTGCCTGAGTTCGAATGCACTCGAGTGACTTGTTAGTCTATAAATAGGACCCTAGGTCCATTTGGTCGAACACTGAGTTTTTTGGGCGATTTTTAGAGAGCATTTTGCTACTGTTGGCCATGCTCTGCCCTTTTTATTTGTAATCTTTTACTTTGAAGTTAATTTTAGTGCATTCTTTTAATTTTATTATGCTTTGTTGTTCAATGGGTGGCTAAACTCTTCAACTAAGGTTGAAGATGAAGCCTCACCCTTAGTTTATATTTCTTGCTTTTACATTTAATGCTTTATTTTTTGTCATTTAATTTCCGTANCATTATTTGGTTTGATTTGTGTCAATAACCACAATAGAGTGTGTTGAAGGGTTTAAATTGTTAAAACGAAAAATTGGTGTTTAATGTATTAAGCTAATTTTTATTGGGTGAGGTTAGTCTTTAACCTTGGTTACTTTTATCCATACATTTATTTACATTTTTTAGAATAATTTAATTTCCGCACGTTTCATGTTTGACAATATTTCTCACTTTGGGACTAGGTTAAAGTATATTTAATTTAATAGTCATATTGGTTTTGTATTGCAAAACTCCGTTCTCTGTGGTTCGATCTCGGTACTTGCGGAACGCTATACAACCTAACGGTTCGTACTATTGCGAGTACCCAAATTTGGTACGATCACCTCCCATGTGATAAGGAAGCTTAAAGGAACTAAAACAATGCATTAATATTAAATAAAATGAAAGGTTACAAAGAAAAAGGGCAGAGCAGGGCCTAAGGTGGCAAACTGCTCTCAAAAACTTGCCCAAACAAAAAACTCCCGTCAAAATGAACCTAGGGTCCTATTTATAGACTGACAGTCACTGGTCTGTGTTCGAACGCAGGCAGTGCATTCGAATGCACTGATGAATTATACGTTCGAACGTACACTCCACGTTCGACCGCAGGAATATCTCACGGCGCAAGATGGAAGCGATGGACTTCTAGGGCCGGCTAGGGCAACCGCGTGATCTGCGGGATGACTGGGACTGCGTTCGACCATGAGTGCGTTCAAATGCACCAAGTGCAGTCGAACGCACTTGGCAGGGATCCATTTCTTCCTTTGGTGCATTTTGCTCCTTTGTGGCCATATTTTGTTGTAAGGACCTGCACAACACAAAACACTAAAAACACTAAAAATGGTTAGATATTAACAGTGCTAAATGCTTAACAAATATAAGTTAAAGGGGGTCAAACGTCAATGTTTGGCACCGATCAAATACCC
>CM017321.1:27536734-27575088 GCA_006937295.1 Carpinus fangiana
AGCACTAAGTTTAACATCTTCAGCCAGACTCGTGATACAGACCAAGCTACCTATGACACTTGGTAGACACATCAACTGCAGTACCAAAAATGGTACGCACTAGCTTGCCCGGGTCAAACGGGTGATGGTTGTAGCTGGCATGATCAATATGCAACATTGAATATCCAGCTGTCCTAATCAACCGATGATCACAAAATGGGGAGAAAAATAGTCATTCCTTCCCGAGGTCAATCTAGGCTCCCTTGGCCACATGTGAATGAAAGCAAACTGTTTGCTCTCAGCAATAAAATCAGATGGCTCAAATGCAGAAGAATAAACAATGGGGAAAACTAAATCCACGGTTTCCCCACACTCCAACTGTAACTCAGATATGGGATCGATAATGGATGTAAGTAGCTCAACTACTTCATCAAAGTACTGATCATCTCCCATCTAAGCAAATATCTCCAGCTCAACGTCCTCCAAACTTGGCTCAATTGCTTCCCCAGTTGGCTCAAGTATCCTACCATAATCTATGTTTCCTCCAAACTGAGCGAAACATTCAAACTCCGGGTCCTCCAGACTAAGCTCATCAATCGGCTCGTCATGCTGTAGTGGCTCACTCAAATCACAATGACGTCCAGATGGTGCAAAGCACTCCCTGTCAGGGTCCTCCAGGCTAGGCTCATGCAAATCTATCCTAATCAGCCTGTCTAAGTCCAGGTCATCAAAATCTTGAGTAAAACACTCAATCTTCGGGTCCTCAAAATCAAAGTCATCAGTGATTTCTTCAATGAAGCATATAGGATGGGTCTCATCATACTCAAGTGGCTGGCTATTGATGTTGAAAATATTGAGTTCCACTGTCATATTTCCAAAAGAAATCTTCATCACTCCCGTCCTACAGTTGATTAGGGCGTTAGCCGTAGTTAAGAAAGGTCGCCCTAGAATCACTGGAATTTGATTTACCACATCATGCACTGGCTCCGTATCTATCACTATAAAGTCCACAGGGAAATAAAACTTGTCAACCTTGATCAACACATCCTCAAGTATTCCCCGTGGTCTGTTAAGTGACCTATCTGCTAACTGGAGCATCACAGTGGTCGGCTTCATCTCTCCCAATCCCAACTTCAAATACACTAAATAGGGAAGGAGATTCACACTTGCCCCCAGATCCAACAATACCCTATTGATCTGACTCACTCCAATCATGCAAGCAATGGTCGGACACCCAGGGTCCTTATACTTGATGGGCAACTTGCATTGGAGGATGGAGCTCACTTGCTCAGTCAGATAAGCCTTATTCGGGACATTGGTCTTTCTCTTGATTGTGACCAGATCTTTCAAGAATTTTGCATATGCTGGCACTTGCTGAATTGCATCCAAGAATGGGATGTTTATCTGAACTTGCTTAAACACCTCTAAAATTTCAGCAAACTGCGCATTCTTCTTTGGCGCTCTCAATCTCCCAGGATAAGGGGCTTTTGGCACAAATGACCTCGAAAGGTCCTTCTCAATGGGAGTGACTGTAGATGGCTCAGCATCTTTCTTCTCTTTGTTGTCACTCTTCGTCTCCTCCTGCCTAGCAACGTCTGTTGCTGGCACTGCTTCATCAACTGCCTCTGGATCAGCCACAAGGTTTTCCACTCGTCTCCCTGAACTCAATGTAACAATAGCATGTGCATGCTCTTGAGTTGAAGAACTTCTGATAGTGCATGACTTAGGATTGTTCACCGGTTGGCTGGAGAGCTTTCCCTTGTCTCTCTCACTTAGGTGACTTGCCAATTGTCCCACTTGGATCTCCAGCTTGGAGAATGCCTGGGTGTTCACCATGGTGGAGTGTCTAACGTCACTGATGGATTGACCAGTCATCTTCACGAATTCGCTCATTGTCTCTTCTAATGACTGTGTCAATGACGTTGGGGGTTGAGTGGGGGCTTGATAGGAAGATGACGCTGATTGGGCCGAGAGTCCTTGATTTTGATATGTAGGAGGAAATCCTCCTTGATTTGTGGGCTGGTTCTGCTTCCAAGAAAAATTTGGGAGGTTCCTCCACCCTGGATTGTAAGAATCAGAATATGGGCCAGTTGAATGCTTTTGGAAATTGTTGAAAGCGTTCACTTGTTCCATCTCAGAAAAGACTGTCATCGATGGACAATTCTATGCTAGAGGCATGGGACTAGCACAGACAGAACAACTCTCAATAGGAAATGTGTTTGCAGCATTAACGTGTTTTCCCATACTCATTGCATCCAGCCTCTTGACAATGGCATCCATCCTTTGAGTCAACTCTTGCTCTCCTTTTAGCTCCAGGATGCCTCCTTTCTTTCGGGTAGACTTGTCACGACAACTCGTAAAATCCTAGTGTTGGGAGTTGTCGGCTATTTTCTCCAAAGCTTTATAAGCTAAGTCTCCCGTCAAATTTAGAAATGCCCCTCCATTCATCAACTCGATCATACTACGGTTGGGCTGAGACAGCCCTTGGTAGAAGAATTGCACGAGTCGCCATTTTTCGTAACCGTGAGGCGGACATTTCATCAACAGATCCTTGAACCGTGCCCAACATTCTGAGAATTTCTCATCCTCATCCTGAGTAAAGGAACTGATTTCCTTTCTTGCCTCGTTTACTCTGGACATTGGGAAAAACTTGTTATAAAACTGCTTCAACAGTTCTTCCCAGGATGTGATGGAGCCAAGTGCGTTGGAGTCCAACCACTCCGTGGCTCTATCATGAAGTGAGAAAGGAAAAAGTCTAAGATGGACAGATTACTCAGAAAAATTTTGAAATTTGGTGGTAGCACAGATATTCTTGAATTTCTTGACATGGGAATATGGGTTTTCATGATATAAGTTGTAAAAGGATGGTAACATTTGGATTACATCTGGCTTTAGATCAGAGTGAGTTGCATTAGTCGGTGGCAACACTATGCAAGAATGGGAACTGACCGCAGTAGGTGCGAACAATTCCTGGAGTGATGTCGTGAAATCCACGTTATAAGCCCTTATTTGCTCCCCGTTCCCTTCTCTTGCATCTTGATATTCCTCATGCTCCTCCCTTCTTTGATTCCTTTGATCATCTTGGTGCTCCTCCACCCTTGGATTTCTTTGATTATCTCCCATCTCGGCACGTGCTCTAAGGGATCTCCTAAGATTCCTTTCTAAGTTGGGATCTAAAGGTGTTAACTCTAAGTTCAACGATCGCCGACCAAGCATACACTAAATGAGAAACCAAACTAAACTAAGAAAGCAATAACCTAAGTAAGCAAAAATGAATAAAAACAGCAAAACAGGGTCTATGAAATCAACAAAAACAGCAAGAGATATGCACAAACTAACAAGGAAGAAAAACAAAAACAGCAAGCTATGCAAAAACAACAATGAACTAAAAACTACTTAACAATAACCTATCCACAACATGTGAATAAAAACAAAGCAAATTAAAACAAATATAAACAGATGCTGTAAAAACAGAAACAGTATTAAAGACAGAGAATAAAACTAGCTAAGATAACCTAAACACTAACAAAAAGACAATTAAAACAACTAACAATTGAGAATAACAAAACCTCTAACTAAAACACATGCAAATAATATAAACAACTAAAAATGAAAATAAACTAAACACAACTAATCACAGCAAGTAAAATACTCAAAATAAGCAGTTAAAACAATTAAAATAAGTCTAACAATTAATTAAAACATAAAGAACTTAAAAACAGAACATACTGCCTCTCGTATTTTAATGCTGGAAGCAGAGGTACGCTCGAGCGCAGGTCAGCACGTTCGATCGCATACACGCATATGTTGCAGTTTCTGCAAGTGCGTTCGAACCCAACAGAGGTGCGTTCGAACGTAGCACTGCACTGCTCGTTCGTTTCAGGGGCGTGCGCTCGCAAGCAAAGGTGTGCTAGGTGAACACAAGTACGCGAGGTCCTGGAATAGGCCCAAGTACGTTCGACCGCAAGAACTACGTTCGAACACACTGTCGGCGCCTGATTTTCCAGAAACCAGAAACAGAAACTAAACATAAACTAAAATTACCAAAAACTAAGCTAAAAATGAACAAAAATAAACTCAAACACAAAGAATAAATTATGTACAATATTAAAATTGCAGAAAATAAAAACTAGTAGAAAAATAAAATTAATCTAAAAGCAAAGTTAAATTCAAAACAACTCAAACGGAATCCCCGGCAACGGCGCCAAAAATTTGACGTGCAAATTATATTGCACTCGCAATGTAACGAACCGTTAGGTCGTATAGCTTTTACGAAGTGCGGGATCGAACCCACAGGGAACCGTGTATTATTTTAAACGAATTTAACCTTGAGTCTAGGTTAGTGTTACTTTAACCTAGCTCCGAAGTGGGTCACCATATCAAGAATGAAAATTGAAAATGCTAATCTAACATATCCGTCTATCGGGTAAAAATAACGCTTTATCTCTTGCGCATATCGAAGGATTAAAGGAATCCGTCCATTTGACGAAAAACAAACCATAAACGGTTTAAGGCCCAAAGGATCCAAAGTGAATGTGTTAAGACACAAACTACTATGGATAAATGGGCGAAAACCGAAGGATGGAATGTATCCATCGGTCTAAAAACCAAAAATAAACGACTACGGTGCAATCTCACTTGGTTTTGTCACCAAACCAAGTGAGAAACGATTAAGCAATAAAGAAATAACGGAAATACGTAACTTGAACATAAACAATGAACATAAAATCCATGGTGAGGCTACATCCTCAACCTTAGTTGAGGATTTAGCCTCCCATGTGATAAGGAAGCTTAAAGGAACTAAAACAATGCATTAATATTAAATAAAATGAAAGGTTACAAAGAAAAAGGGCAAAGCAGGGCCTAAGGTAGCAAACTGCTCTCAAAAACTCGCCCAAACAAAAAACTCCCGTCAAAATGAACCTAGGGTCCTATTTATAGACTGACAGGTCACTGGTCTGCGTTCGAGCGCAGGCAGTGCGTTCGAACGCACTGATGAATTATGCATTCGAACGTACACTCCACGTTCGACCGTAGGAATATCTCACGGCGCAAGCTGGAAGCGATGGACTCTTAGGGTCGGCTAAGGCAACCGCGTGATCTGCGGGATGACTGGGACTACGTTCGACCGTGCCTCCTGCGTTCGACCGTGAGTGAGTTCGAACGCACCAAGTGCGGTTGAACGCACTTGGCAGGGATTCATTTCTTCCTTTGGTGCATTTTGCTCCTTTGTGGCCATATTTTGTTGTAAGGACCTGCACAACACAAAACACTAAAAACACTAAAAATGGTTAGATATTAACAGTGCTAAAGGCTTAACAAATATAAGTTAAAGGGGGTCAAACGTCAATGTTTGGCACCGATCAGGAGACGTGGAAGAAGATAAAATTAACCCTATATAGCTCTTCCTCTCTCTCCCCCTCTCCACACACATGCGCCGAGTGACATACACACCATCGTTGATTTATTTCTCTCTCTCTTTGAATTTAAAGTATTTTTGCTCCAACCCTATGTTTTTGCTCTCACCCTATGTCACAACTTTATACAATTTCTTCTTTTCTTTTTTTTTCTTTATTCATAGGAAAATTACAGTTTACTTCCCTGCATAAGTTGTGCATCTTTTTTTTTATTTTACCTCCAATGTTCATGTTGTAATACATGTGCAACACACATGATTTTTTAGGACATGAAAAGTCTAAAATGCCACTGTTTTTCTTAAAAAAAAAATAAAATCAATTTTAAAAAAATTTGGCCACTTGCCCATTAGGCCATGGGGATAGCTCACCACCCCCATTTCCACTTTAGGCCACCTCGAAATGGCCAACTCTTTTTATATATATATTTTTTCTTCAAAAAAAATAGGGGCATTTTAGACTTCTCATGTCCTAAAAAATCACGTGCATCACACATGTATTCCAAACTGTCAAAAAAGTTGGAATATGTAAACAGAATGGCCACAATGCCCAAAAAAAAAAAATCATGGGAATACTTTGTCAAAAAAGGTACACAACTTCTAGGGAGGGGGGGGGGGGGGGGGGGGGTAAACTTTAATTTTCCCATATATATATAATGGGAATATTTTGTAGATGATTTATATATCGCGCACACATTTGTTATATCAATTATTTATGCATGTACTTTATAGTGGCTAATATAGCAAAGATTTTTTATATGGCAACACCATTTATGGCTCTAAAAAAAAAATGACAATATGTGAATCGAATTTGTCATCACCTTTTATGTGAGCAACAAAAAAGTAGAGCTACGATATTTGAAATGCTTTTGCTAACGACAATTGTTCCTTTTGCTTGGGTGCTCGAACGCACCTAGGTCCCTTGCGATCGATCGCATCTCTAGCCTTATCCCAATTTTTGCTTTTATGCTCCAATTTCCAAAATCGCTTCATTTTCCTCAAAAACCTATAAAAAGACATAAAACACCAAAATGAAGTACTAACAAAACTATGGGGTTAATAAGTATAAGTTAAGGTGTTATAATATGGATATTTTTGCACTTATCACACCCCAAACTTAGATATTGCTAGTCCCTTAGCAATACTAAACTAAAAACCAAAGGAAAAACAAAAAACAAAAAGATAAACTCATCTTCCGTGGGATAGGATGTACGATTGCATTTAGCATATGCAACATGTCTTTTAAACCCCTAGGCATTCCCTAGAGGACGAGTGAAGTTTCGTGAGTGTTTTCTAGGAATGTTACCCACAAACATATGCAAAAGTTCATGTTATCCAAAAATTGAAGTGTCACTCAAAACCATGATTTTCATTCATTAGCAAGCTTAAAAAGATAAACTCCATCTTCACAATGAATTGAAATCTTAAAGTTTAATCACTTACAAACGACAGGAAAATGCATCACAAGTTCGAAACAGTGTAAAGTGAACTAGAACATAAATATAAAGCTTCCAATTATTTTCAATGTGCAATGTCTCAACATCTAAAAGTTCACTGAAATCCTTATCAGAATAAACACAATGGCATAATTTTCTTTTCTTCTCCTTTTTTTTTAACTTTTTTTTATTTATGTTCAATGTTTGGTTCCCACAAGCTTTCTAGCTGACCCATGTAACAAGTGTTAAGTCAATGACTCCCAAACCAGGTGGTTTTAGGACATTAGGTATAAAGACACCCCTAAGGACTTACTAGCTCGAGTCAAGAAGGCTACGAAACCAAACTAACCATGACATTAACCAAATCAAAATTTTCACCTTTTGATGTGAACATTCATTACTTAATGAGGCAAGAGGTCTAGTTACTTAGTGAAAAACTTATCAATGATCATCTCTCTTTTTTTTCCTTTTATTTATTTTATCATATATGTCAAAGTATCCACCTAACAAGTTATCCAGTTTCACCCAAGACATAGAAACATACACATCAGACTCTACTCCCATGTCATACCCCATAAATTATGTGCTAATGTGCTTGTGTAGATTAGGTCAAACATGTGAATTCTCAAATGCCTAAGGTAAGAAACCAAACTGAAAAACTCTATCATCAGATCATGTGTTCAAAATTTTAAGCTAACCAATGATTATCAAATCACAAATTTTTAGCTCAACCAAAATTTTAAGACAACGTGAACATGCATTTTTTTTTCACAAATGTAATAAAAAAAATTTAAAATTAAAAAAAAAAAATTGAAAAAAACTAACAAAAATAGGGATAAAGTGTGTGTAATGTGTCTCCCATACCCCAAAACTTAAATTACACATTGTTCCCAATGTGTGTATAACATGGGAAGAGCTGACCTGGAAGACGGAGAACTATCTAGATTGGTATGGCTCATAGCACACCCCCAAACTTGAATGCAAGCACACTTTTCCCTAAAATACAAATAGCTATAATTAAAAGTAAAAAAATGCAATGAAAAAAAAAAAAAAAAACAACAACAACAACAAACAAACAAAATAAAAAAGATATAAGGTGGGGTTGCCTCCCCATGAGCACTAAGTTTAATGTCTTCAGGTAGACTGTTAGTAGTAACTTCAGTACTACCACTCTGGGGAGATGTGTTTGAAATCTGCTGAATGCTGCTTATTGGACAGACTAGAGTGCCAAATAATTATCTCTTGGTGCAAAGTTCATTTCAATTTATGGCTTGACTCTATATCCATTCACCTTGAATGTTTGATTCTTCTATGGGCTATGAACCTCCAAAGCTCCATAGGGGAAAACTTGGGTGACAACATAAGGACCAAACCATCTAGACTTGATCTTACTAGGGAAGAGTCTTAATTTTGAATTACAAGGCAACACTTTCTGCCCCATATGAAACTCCTTCTTGACACGCTTATTATCATGATACACCTTGGTTCTTTCCTTGTAGATATTGGTATTCTCATATGCTTCATGCCTCAACTCCTAAAGTTCATTTAGTTGCAGCTTCCTCTTAGCACTTGGATGCGGTGGAGAGGTCTCTATGGGGTGCACTGTAATACCTCGATAAAAACAAACCTTTTTATTTGAGGAGATCCTTTTCACTAGAGCATTTAACAAGAGCCTTTGATAGGGATGCTTAGACAAGACCTAAGACCTATAGCGTTAACCTAATCACACTTTGAACCCTTAGAAAATAGAAGCCAAACGTTCACCCTCAGGATGTGGACATACGCTGTTGTCTGTAGCGCGGACGTACGGGCGGGGACCACCGGACGTACGCTCTGCAAATCGTACTAGCAGACATACGTGGGACCACCAAATGTACGCTACTTTTTGAATACCCTTTAGTTAATACCTAGACATATGAGACACTCTTTGGACCACTGTGCAAGAACCACCAGACGTACGCTAGGGTTGCCGGACATCCGTTGGTCTGACAAAGAGTTGGTGGTGGACCTTCCTTATAAATTCCCACCCCCACCTCTCATTTCTCACGCCCATTCTCACCCTCTAGTGTGCCCTTAGGCTGCTAGAATCCCCTTCCACGTTTTAAGAGAGAGTTTACTTCCAAGAGGAGTTCCTAAGGAGGGGAGGCCATGTCCATGCTCAGCTTCGGGGTAATCCTTGTTTCCCTTGTATTTAACACTGTTATAGCCTTTGTTTTATGCCTTGCTGAGTTTTCCAAGTGTTCATCAAGTTTCTTCTTAGAAATGATAATGTTTTCAAAGGACTCTTTCAAAATCCCATTATGTTGTGAATTCTTACGTTGCATGTGTTCTTTTATTAACTTAGAGGAGGTCTAGAGGTCTAGAGGTCTAGAAGTGCTATAGGAATCATGCACTGTCTGAATCTTAAAATGGTGTGCTTAACACACTAAGTGGACGTACAGTCAGTGGGCAGAGCACTAGTTTTTGAGTTTCACACTTGTATGCTTTAGCCTAGCTACATTTTTAGGTTAAATAGGGCCTAGAATGATGGTGTCTTGTATCCGTTATGACAAGAGCTTCGTCGGAGGATTTGCTCGAATGTGCGAGGAAAGTAGACACTTACACCATTTTTACGTAAAACGTGGGATATGTCAGTTGACTGACCACGAGTATGATATGAGCATGCCTACTTTCTGTAATTACTCGGTAACTGCATTATTAATTAACTGTTAAGATGCATTGTAAGAAATGGTACGCCGGTACATATGGTATGAACAGCCATGGGCTTACTATATAAACTGCGTATTATGGTCAAATGTCTGTGTTATACGGGGCTTTGGATCTATTGGTGTCATGATCCTGGTGTAACTATTCTCAATGGTTCAGTCACTATAGGACAGACGTCATTAGTTGGTGTGGGCTAGTCGAGGTCAGACTTGATCGTGCCACTATTGTTACGTACAATATGCTGTGCAACGACTGGGGCATTAGCATTGTACTATAGGTCCCTCGGGACAGCACCAACCCTGCTGAGAAGGAGTAATATCTCGAGTAGACCATGTATGAGAGTTATGACTTATAATGCATTAGTCTTTCTTTGCATTAAAACAATTAGGCAATGACCGCCGGTTCTACACCATAAACTTTGAAAATCCTAAAACCTAGTAAATGGTGTATTGACGAAGGTAATGCACTCCTTTTAGTAATTACTCAAATTGCATGTTTACTTTCATTAATTGGACACATGTCATACCTAGTTGTAAGGTTTACTTACTAAGTCGTTAAACTTACGCAGTTATTATTCTCTAGGTACCTGGTTTATTACTATGGAAGTGGCAAGAGATGCTACTACTTGATTGGTTATGCTTTACTTATAACTACAGGTTTTTTTTACCATTTGTAGCTCCAAGTTCTTACTTGATGAATTTTAGTGACTCAGATTTATTCACCTTCCCTTGCATTTACTCTGATAGTTTTATAAGAGTGATTTCCCTTTTTGCCACAAGTTGGCTTAGATGGGTAAATTGCCAGTGACTCCACTGGATTAGCCGAGGCTAATTTTGGGGGCGTTACAGTATGGTATTAGAGCATACGGTCTTGCCGACCATAGCTGTAAATCTGAGAATAGGATATAGTATCTAGTTTGATCTTAAAGAACTGGAGCATAGGATAGGTTTAGTTCCTTTGTTTGTGGATGCAGGCCACTGTAACGGCCTATTTGATTGTTTGACTTGGGATGAATGGGATCGCCTGTTCTGCATTACAGACTCCTGATCCTACTTCATACTCAAATGCACGATGGTTGTAGATGCCTACTGACTATTCGCGAATGGCCAGCTGAATTCGGACCATATGCTCCCGAATACCTCGCTCTGGTAAACGCAGGGTTTCAACCCGGGCCAACCAGGAGCTGAAATCTTCGCCTGTCCCTAAGCCAGCTGAAGGAAATGAGGCACATACGGTGACTAAGAAGAAACCAGCCATACCTAAGTATCATAGCATCTCCGCGATACGAGATTTTCCACCTATCCCCTGAAGGTTTAACCCTTATCTCAGTGACGAAAGGAAGCAAGCAATGCATGCTCATCTGACTCAAATTTCAAATGAATACACTCAAATGGAACTAGAAGAAATCCAATTGCTGAAGACGGGAGCATTACCAGAAGGATCTGATCGTCAAAGGACTGCATTTCTCTCCAGTATCAACAAGGACTACGAGGCACTGGTTAAGGATGAGGAAGACCCGTTTGAGGACTCATTCGAGGGATGATAGGTCTTGGGGGTAGTAATCCTTAGATGTTAGATAGCTATGTTTTCTCTCACCCTTAGCAATGGTGAGTTTTGTGTTGGGCATCTGGGGTTGATTGTAGGGCACAAAGGAATTTTCACAGTACCCTGAATTTCAAAAAAATAAAATCATTTTGACATGCCTCATTTACTCTTAACTATTCTTTTCTGAGCCTTGCAAATTTCTTAAAAGCTTTCAAAAAGAAAAACGTTTTAGGGTTAAGCAAACGTATGCACCCGAGCCCTGACGTACGCCTTAACCCAGCATATTCACTTTAAAACGGCCGAACGTACCCCAAATACTATTCATTCCATTTTGCACTATTTTCTCTCAAACCAAACACTCTCAACGGGGATTTCGGCCAAGTCTCTGTGGTTTCCAAAAGTTTTCAAGTTCATATTTCGGATTAAACTCAAGGTATGCAATTTTTCCAAGTTTTTCCCCAATTTCCGCAACTTAGGGTTTTGAGTTTTAAACTTTGAATTTCTTGCATAATCTGTATATAGCTCGCTTGGTTGTGTACTAGGATCATATTTTTGGATGAATAGGGGTGTATTCTTGCATTTTAGCCGATTAGATTGTAGTTTTTTTTTCGAATTTTGGGAATTTGTCCGAAAATCCGAAACCCATGAATTTCAGCTAAGAAGTATGGTATTATGTCAAAGATACCCACAAGCTTGACTTCGTTTTGGAGAATTCAATGGTCGTTGAGTTTGGCAATGGTCGATATAAAGTGGGAAACATCAACTATGGCATCCTTAGTGACTTACAAGTGGATTTGCTATAACTTGTAAGGATGCCGATGTGGATCCAAGAAGAACGAACATGATAAGATTTGTTCCAAGGATAAGGCCAAGCATGAACCTTGAAAAAAAACAGACGTTAAGGTGATGTTAATGTTTCTTCTTGTGTTTTGGGGCTATGAAATTTTGAGGATAAAATTTTTATAAGGAGGGAAAAATGTAGTGATCCAAATAATTAACTTAGCTTAGGTAGTTTAGTTAGAGGGTTAATTTGGACTTTGGGTTACTATGATCAGCCAAAAGGACATTTTGGAGAAATTGGACTTATGGACTGGACGTACACTAGGGTTGGCAGACGTACAATCTTGTCTTTTAGTGTATACATACATTAGGGTTGGCGAACATACACTCTTGTCTTTTTGTGCAGACGTATCCTAGGATTGGCAGATGTACGCTCTTGTCTTTTAGTGCAGAAGTACACATGGGACCACCGGATGTACGCTCACAAATTGTACACAAACGTATGCTCCAAAGTACCAGACGTACATAGCTTTTTGGATTGACCGCTGGAGATAATACCTAAACGTACGAAGCAACCTTTGGACCACTGGTGAATAGTATGTGGACGTACACCCCTAGGACCAGATGTACGCTGCTTTCCACCCTCTATATACCGCCTTGCCATTCCACTTCTATTCTCGCCCACAAACCCTTTGGAGACCCCTGTGTGAGTGTTTTGTGAGTTGTGAGTGTTCTTGGAGGAGGAGGAGAGATTTCTTGGAGGTTTCGCTTCAAGGAAGTAATCTTCTAAGTTTAGCTCATTCCCTTAGTTGTTGTGCTACTTAAATAATTTTCATAGTTAGCTTAGTCGGTAGATTGTAGCTTTTAGTTTTGTTTTTGCCCTCAATCTTGGTTTAAGCATGGGTTAGCGCTTGAGATGTTGGGCATATTTCCTCTTGCATGGAGATGTTGTTTTGAGACAGGAGATCCTAGGAATGGCTTTTGGTAACCTTATAACCAGTTTGGGAGGATAGGAGAACGATTGAACCAAATGAGGTTCTACCTGAAACCCTCTGAGAGAGCGTACGGCCACGAGCTCGGACATATGGTCAGAAGTGTTCTAGGGAACGCCACTTTGGCCAGTCATCCGAGAGCCTCTATTTTCATGTTCTAGGTTCGTTTTAGTTGGATTTAGAACTAATGATTGGTCTTTTCTAAGTATTCGAGGTTATGGAGCCTCAAGGGAATTTTGTGGAGGAGTTTTACTTACGACCCGGGTGAGTACAAACTAACATGGATGCTTGTTGTTACTTTTCTTGCATTGCATGTCCATTTTATATATATCAAACATGCATATTTTGCAACTCTCATGAAATACATTTTGGAACTATTGTGAACACTCTTTTGTGAAATTGTGTGTTGATTAATAAGATAATAAAGAGACTTGTAAAACCATGCATGTAAAAGACTGATAAGATTAATTGCATTGTATGACATGGTACACTGGTACGTGCGAGATAACAGGTCCCTTGAGATAGCGTCAATCTTACTGAGAATAGGTAATATCTCAGGTAGACCGTACGGTTGAACTATTATGGTTACCCATTATTATAAGCATATATTATATCTATATCACATCCATGATAAACTGTGATCTCATAGTGTTGCATGTACTTTATAAATAACTGAATTCACCATTTAATGACCGGTGCGTCATGTGCATTTATACTCACTAAGTCATCGGACTTACTCTTATATTATTTCCCTTTTTTCTCCATATGTACAACTATGTTGTTATAGATAGTTTAGCAGAAGATGGATACCGCAAAGCATCCGGTTCTTATAGAGGATTTGACCCAGGAGATGCTTGAGGACTTATTTCAAGCTTAAGCGGGTACTCATGGTAACTAGTACTTTTGAGTTATGTTGTAGACTTAGGATGCATACTTGTATATTAAGGTTTTGTATAGATCCCTTGTAACAATAATGTATATAGTATGATTCTAACAACTTTAATGTTCTTTGGTAGATGCTTTGGTTCTAATGATTAATGTTTATTGAACTTTAGTACCTTTCGTTGCTTGGTATCCTCTGTTTTCGTTGCTTAGTATCCTTTAGTAATTTAAAATCCACACAACATGCGCCAAAGTAAACATAAAACCTCATAATATAGATAATCATCAAATGTACCAGTTATCAAACCGTCATCAAAACGGGGTTACAAACCATAAAATAAAATCACCATAACATTGTCTTAACCAAGGATCATACAGATCAAATCTTAAGCTTAAAAAAAGCTAACGAGATTAAAATCTCCATCATATCAGCTCGGGCGGTTCTTCCATCATCCCATATAGACTTCAACCACACTAGGTCCATGTCCTTGAAAATGACCTCGTACCAGATCCTGTGCAATCACTCAAGTTTGCTCCAACGGCATCCTCTACTAGGATAGTTAAACCGTGTAGATATCCGTAATGATGGGGAAAACATAAAATAAAGGGGTAAGTCTAAGACTTACTGAATGTTAACACAAATAACGCCCATTCTAGTTTAATGATGAACTATAATTTTTAATAAAGCAATAGTTCCATCATGACAGTTCATCTTATGGGTATGATATTGTGACGACCCCGATGGGCAAATCAATTAACTAGTAATTAATCTAATGACTCGCCTCCCAGCCCTATCCCTCGCTGGACAAGACTCACGGATTTCAACCTTTTTTGTTATAATGAGAAAGCTGTAGCGGAAGACTATAGGAAATAGAGATCAATAATTTAACATTCACACAACATTCACTTGAGAAAATATAACATCATTATAGCATAGATAATAATCAAAATATACTGGTCATCAGACCATCATCAAGTAGGGGTACAAACCATAAGATGACAAAAAACATTGTTTTTAAAAGGATCAACAAATTAAAGCCTAAATCTAAGCTTAAGCAGGGCTAATGAAATCCGAATCTTGATCATGTCGCTACAAGCAGTTCCTCCATCCTCCCACATGGTCCTCAGAAAAACATGATCCCTGTCCTCAAAAATCCCACAAATCAGGTCCTGTGCTATTACCCAGGTTGGCTCTGTCAGCATCCTTGTCTAGGTTGGCTAAACCGCACAGATATTTGTAATAATGGGGGAAAACATAAATAAAAGGGGTATGTCTAAGACTTAGTAGTTATTAACACAAATAATGTCCATCCTAGTTTAGTTATGAACTCAAAGGTTTTGCGAAGCATATGACAGTTTTATCATGACAGTTTATATTAAGTGTAATATAGATATACAATATATGCATATGATACAAAGTAACAGTCATAGTTCAACAGTATGGTCTACCCGAGATATTATCCCTTCTCAGCAAGGTTGACGCTATCCCGAGGGACCTGTAGTACAATGCCGGTACCCCAGCCATTGCACACTATCGAACATAACACTAGTGGCACGACCGAGTCTGACCTCGGGTAGCCCACACCACTAATAATGTCCGTCATGTAGTGACCACCCATTAAGGCTGTGCTGGCCACGAATAACCATTGGATCCAAGGCCCATATAATACACATACATTTGACCATAAAGCTAATATATATAGTAAGCCTATGGCCACTATACCGCACGTAGCGGTGTACCATGTCATACGATGCAAACTATCTTGTCTATATTTTACATACATGCTTTTACAAGTCTCACTTTATTAACATATTTAGTACAACGTTTTCTCAAAATGCTAGTATTCATATACAGCAAGTATAAATTGTGTGAGTTGCAAATAAGCATGTTTTCTTGGTACACAAAATACTCGTGCACTACATAGAAAATAACATTGAGCATTATGTGAGTTAAAACTCACCTGGGTTGTAACATATCTCCAAGAATTCCAAACAATCTGAGTTCTCCAAATATGTGGAAACCCTTCTATTAGTCATATTTCTACCAAAACAACTCTAGAGTAAGAAAAATAGGAGCTATGGGACGACTAGTGAAAATAAAATCCCTTATCACACTCTGGACTGCACGTCTAGGCTCAGGGCCATACGTTCACTGTGATACTTTGGACCATACGTCCGGTCTCGAGACCATACGTCCACTCCAAGGTTTTCAGGGAGAACCTCATTTTCTCTACTCGTCCTCTTATTCTCCAAATCAACTCCTAATACTATCAAATGGCTCCTAAGGCCTCCTAAGTCAAAATAAAACCTCCACGCAACGTGATCATGCTAAGTTAACAAAACGCTAACCTAAACAAGATTTAAATCATAACTAAGCTAAAACTACGACTAACAACACAAGACAAAAATCGAGCAACATAATGACGTAATTAAAGAGCTAGGTAATCAAGCGTTACCTCCTTGAAGCGAAACTTCAAGGGTTCCTCCTCCGGTAGCATCGACACAAAACGATCTACTAGTAGCCTGAGGGTAAATAGAGGTGTGAGAAAATTAAGGGGTAGGGGATATAGGGAAGGACTGCTACCAACTCCCTAAAAAGTAGCAGACGTCCCCCCAACCTAGCGTGTACGTCTGGTACTATTACACAGCGGTCCAAAGGCTATCTTGTACATCCAAGTATTACCCAAAGGGTATTCCAAAAAGTAGCATCCATCCGTGTACTTTTGAGCATACATTTGTATACTATTCATAGAGTACGACGTATCTATTAGCGTACGTCCTATGGTCCCCCCACTTACACCCGTACTACAAACAGTAGTGTACGTTTGGTGGTCCCTCACTCCTTCATCCACACTATAAACAGCAGCGTACGTCAGGTGGTCCTGCGTACATCTACACAAAACATAGGAGTGTACGTCCGTTCAAAGGTCCAAAATGCCCCTCTTGCTTCCTTAGTGACCCAAAACCCAAATTAACCCCCTTAACTAAGCTACTCAAGTCTAGTTAATTATTTAGGTCACTACATTCTCCCCTCCTTATAAAAGTCTCATCCTCGAAATTTCTATGCAAATACCAAAAGAACAACACTTAAGAGGAGTAGAATGTTACCTTTCATCCGTAGAGTCACCGAAATCGTGCTTAATTGGTTCCTAGGCTATCTCCTCCCAATCACAGACTAGCATTACATCTTCTTCAAACAACTACATAAAATCACCTTGTAAGTCATCGAGCGCGTCATATTCGATGTTGCCAACACTATACCAATCCTCACAAATCTCCACTCCTAAGTCCATCAGCTCACAGAATGAGTAGTTTCACATGCAGTCCGCGTCAATTGGTATAGGTGTCATAGTCCTATAGAGAAAACAACTATTTCTTAGCCAACTATTCCCTTACCCAAACGGAAATAGGTATACTATCCACGTATAATCTTGAAGAAAACAGTCATACACAATTATTCAAACAAATGTGGATAATGGCTCTGCATATCTTGCTCTACTTCCCACGAAGCTTTCTCGACCCTTTGGTTACGCCATAGTACCTTAACGATAGGAATCATTTTGGTATGTAGCACTTGCTCCTTCTTATCCACGATCTTCACTGGTTCCTCAACGTAGGTTAATCCCTCCTAGATTCCCAACGGCTCGTATTTCACAATTTCATCAGGCGTCCCAACCAAATCTGAGGGTGAGCTTCCCCTCCCCACTCTTTGGTTGATCTCAAACGGTCTAATAAATCGAGGGTGAGCTTCCCCTTCTTTCCAAATCGCATCACTCCCCTCATGGGTGATATCTTGAGGAACACAAGATCCCCCACTTTGAATTCCAATGGTCTCCTCTAGTTATCAGCATAACTTTTTTGCCAACTCTGAGATACACTCATCTTTTCCATGATGACAAGCATGTTGTCGCAAGTGTCCTGAATCAATTCTGGCCCCAACGTCTACCTCTCACTGACGCCCCAATGCAAGGGTGACTAACACTTTCATCCATAAAGTGCTTCATACGGTGGCATCGCAACAGTGGCCTGATAGCTGTTGTTGAAGGTGAACTCAATCAAAGGTAGGTACTGAACCCAACTACCCTTGAAATCCAACACACAAGCCCGCAACATATCTCCTAGAATTTGATTAGTCCACTCAGACTAACCATCCGTCTACCAGGGGAAAGGTGCAAGTCAGGCGTAGCATAAGATAACACTCCCTCAAACTTTAATGGCAAACACTTCACCTGGAAAAAAAAATCAAATCAAATCAAATCACAAGGAAAATAATGAGGGGTGCCTCCCACAAGCGCTAAGTTTAAAGTCTTCAGCCAGACTTTCACAAGAGACGACAGTCACTCTGAATAACTCGGATCCTCCAACAAAGTCGTCTCTACCTCCATACTCCTCAACTCCAAGAATGGTTTTAATCTCTGTCCATTCACCTTAAAGGTGTTACCATTCTTTGGATCCTCAATCTAATTGGCCCCATGAGAAAAAACTGACCTAATGATAAATGGGCTTGTCCATCGAGATTTTAGCTTGCCTGGAAATAAATGCAACCGTGAATTGTAAAGAAGAACTTTCTGACCAGGCTCGAAAAATCTCCTCAAAATGCTGTGGTCATGAGCCTTCTTCATCTATGCCTTGTACATCCTCACACAATCATAAGCATCATTCCTTAGCTCCTCTAATTCATTGAGTTGGAGCTTTCTTTGTGAGCCAGCCTTCAAACGATTGAAGTTTAGCTGCTTGATGGCCCAATATGCTCTATGCTCCAACTCAATAGGATGATGACACGCCTTCCCGTACACAAGCCGATAGGGTGACATCCCAATCGGGGTCTTGAATGCTGTCCTACATGCCCACAATGCATCACTCAATCACAGAGACCAATATTTTCTAGTGGGATTCACTGTCTTTTCCAAAATGTGCTTGATCTCTCGATTTGAAACTTCAACATGTCCACTCGTCTGTGGGTGATATGGGGTGGCAACCTTATGTGTGATGAAATACTTCTTCATCAACCGCTCAAAAATCCGGTTGTAGAAATGCTTACCTCCATCACTAATGATTGCTCAAGGCATACCAAAACGAGCAAATATAGTGTCTTTCAAAAGCTGGAACACAACTCTGTGGTCATTGGTCTTACATGCAACTGCTTCTACCCACTTGGACACATAGTCCACTACAACCAAAATGTACAGATAACCAAAAGAGTTCGGGAAAGGTCCCATGAAATCAATGCCCCATACTTCAAAAATCTCAACAATCAAAATGGGATTGAGGGGCATCATATTCCTCCTAAAAATACTCCCTAGATTTTGACAATGCTCACAAGATATGCAATAAGCATGAGCGTCTCTAAAAAGATTAGGCCAATAAAATCCACACTGCAAAATTTTTGTAGCGGTCTTCTTTGCACTAAAGTGGCCTCCACAAGCATGATCTTGACAAAAGGAGATGACATTGGATTGGTCATGCTCAGATATACACCTCCTAATGATCTTGTCAGAACAATACCTGAACAGATAAGGATCATCCTAGAAAAAGGTCTTCACCATGGACAAAAATTTGGACTTATCTTGTTGCCCCCAATGCAAAGGCATTTAGCCAGTGACAAGATAGTTCACTATGTCTGCAAACCATGGTGCGGGATTGTGAGCATGTGCATCAATTGCTCATTAGGAAAGGTCTCAGAAACAGGAGTGGCGTCTTCGGTGTAATCCACAGTCAACCTAAACAAATGATCCGCCACCACATTTTCAGAACCCTTCTTATCCCGAATCTCTATGTCAAACTTCTGAAGTAACAAAATCCATCGGATAAGGTGATATTTAGCATCTTTTTTGGAAAAAAAGATACTTCAATGCTGTGTGATCTGAGTAGATGATGATTTTAGATCCTAACAAATAGGATCTAAACTTGTCCAGCGCAAAAACGACTGCCAATAATTCCTTCTCAGTGGTCGAGTAATTGAGTTGTGCATCATTTAGAGTCCTGCTCGCATAGTAGATGACATGGGGAAGTTTATCAACACGCTGCCCCAAAATAGCTCCAACTGCATAATCTGACGCATCGCACATAATCTCAAAAGGGACACCCCAATTGGGTGGCTGAATAACTGGTGTGGACATCAGAATCTTCTTCAGAGCCCCGAATGCTTACTTACACTACTCATCAAATATAAACGGGTCTCCTTCTTCAACAACTTACACAAGGGCCTGGCAATTTTGCTGAAATCCTAGATAAATAGCCTGTAGAAACCTGCACGGCCCAGAAAGAGCGAATCTCCTTCACCATACGTGGGGGTGGAAGGTTGGAAATCAGGTCCACCTTCGCTTTGTCAACCTCAATCTCTCGGTGAGATATGATGAGCCCTACTACAATACATTGCTTAACCATAAAATGGCATTTCTCCCAATTAAGCACCAGGTTCTTCTCCTTGCACCTCATTAAAACCAAAGTGAGACCGTGCAAACTGATGTGGTCTTTTTGTGTCAAAAATATATCAATAATAAAAATACCACTCGCAATATAATGAATCCCGTAGGATAGGGCTATATTGAGGGTGTCGAACCTCAAGGACTATAGGGGTTTCGTTATCAAATTCGAAAGATTAAAATCAACTTATTTAAAAATAAGTTTGTTTTATTTTTGTTTTCTAAAAGTAAATGCATAAAATAAAAAGAATTAAAATATGAGAGAGAGCGTAGGGTATTGACTTCACCTCTATCCGCACAACAATGGCTAATCAGATTTAATCCCAGAAATTCATTCTACGCATGTTATAAAAGAACAAGAAAATACAATATTAAAGAATAAGGATAATCTATCTTTGATTGGCACGGATCGTCCACCTAACCACTAAGATGCGGCATGACCCGTCTTCCCTAGGCATAAACTATAAAATCCTTTAATAAGTTTCATATAATTAATGGAATAGCATAACCCATCTTCGGTTGACACAGATCGTCTACCTAAATTACACTAAACTAGGGTGTAGTACGACCCGTGTTTTCTAGGTATAGCCTATCTTAATCCTATTAATCATATGTCAATAAAACCCATTGTATAACCATCATCCTCATAATCACAGAAAATAAGAATGATTTGAGTTCAATAAAAGTAAAAGACTTTCTAAGACAAGAGAAGAATTTCACAAATATTGAATTTAGAAATTAAGAACAATTGCATTTAATAATTAAGAACAAAATCCATATGTAGCAATTCTCATAGTTATACAATCAACATGCATAAACTGAAAATCTTGAAATTAAATACAATCAAACCATTGTGCTTGGATAGGGTTACATCAACACCCCACAAAGGCGTTTAGCTGCTCATGACTCCGCTAAGCCTCCAAGAAATAATTTCTATCTAAAAACTAAGTACCTCTTCTCTTGAAGCTTAGAGGCTTATTTATAGGGAGCAACAAGTACTAGAAGCCCTAGTAAACCTAGAAAATTCGGAATTCAATCTCCTAGTCAAATTAGGAAGCAATCCATGTACAAATCGGAATAGGATTCGTCCAGATTTACCTCCTTCTCTTGGGGGTCAATTTTGTTGTAGCGGGAGTCCGATTTAGGAAAATCTTATTTCATCATGATTGTATAATTTTGAATTATCTTTCCAATGCCACTTGAATCACCTTAATCTGATATTTGAGCTGAAAGTTATGGCCAAAATACTGAGACATGTTCAGAATCTGAAATTCTATCCGATCCGGTTTTGACTCAAATTGGAGAAATTTTGATTTTATCCTTTCCTTGATTTGATTAAACTTAACCACATCATATATGTCCTCTATTATGATTGGTTAAGTTTAATCATATCTTCTAGGTCTTCTCAAATTGTGCTTTAAGCCCAAAATCAATGGTTTTTCTTGCATCTTTATTAAATACCTAAAAACACAAAAACAACACAAAATCAAACAAATAACAATGCTAAGGAATTAACAAATGCGAGTTAAGGGGCTTGAATGTGCAACATTCGGCACTTATCACAAACACTCCTCAAAATATGAACCAAAGACAGAGAAGTCGTCCATGAAGATCTCCAAAAATCGCTCTACCATGTCAGAGAATATGCTGATCATCCATCGCTAAAAAGTAGCGAGTGCATTGCACAACCCAAAGGGCATGCAACGATAGGCAAATGTCCCAAAAGGACAGGTAAACGTCATCATCTCCTAATCTTCGGGGTCCACAGGGACCTGGTTATATCAAGAATAACCATCCAAGAAGCAATAGTAATCGTGCCTAGCTAAGGGCTCCACCATCTGATCAATAAATGGGAGTGGAAAATGATCCTTCTCGGTGGTGGCATTCAACTTATAGTAGTCTATACATACTCTCCATCCTGATTGAATACGAGTTGGCACCAACTCGTCATCCTTGTTCTTTACTACCGTCAATCCAGCCTACTTTGGCACAACATGAATTGGGCTCACCCACTTGCTGTCAGAGATTGGATATATGATCCCTGCATCCAACAACTTTATCACTTCAGTCCTCACAACCTCTTAATAGCTAGGTTGAGCCTTCTCTGTGGCTCCCTCGATGGTTTGGCATTCTCCTCCAAATCTATCTTGTGCGTCACCAACGAGGGGTTGATCCCTTTAATATCCTCAATGGTCCAGCCGATAGCTTCCTTGTGCTCTATTAAAACATTTAATAATTTCTCCTCTTGAGCATCAACCAAATCTGAAGCTATAATCATAGGCAAAGACTCTGTGGGACCTAGGAACTTATATTTAAGGTTGTCCGGTAAAGGCTTAAGTTCCTTATTGGGGGGATCAGGTACTGTTGTCTCCTCCTTCCCACTGCTCTCTAAAGGAGTAGTCTCCAAAATTGCATCTACTTGCTCAATCAACTTATCCAAATCTAAATCTTCTCCGAACTGAGCAAAGCATGCCTCAAGGGGTTCCTCTATGCTTGATTCTTCAACAACCTCCTCTATAATATCTTTTATCAAGCATACTTGTTGTGCTTCGTCATAATCCAGTGGTTGTTCTCTGATATGAAAAATATTTAACTCCATTGTCATATTCCCGAAGGAAATCTTCATCACCCCTATCCTACAATTGATCAAGGCGTTAGCCGTAGCTAAAAATGGTCGCCCTAAAATCACCGGTATTTCACTCCCTACGATCTGAACCGGCTCCGTGTCAAGCATAATAAAATCAATGCTGGGGCTTGAGTGGGGGCTTGGTAAGTAGATGTTGACGCTGGTTGAGCCAAGCGAGCATGATTGGGAACCGTCAGGGGGAATAGTAGAGGGTATTGATAGTGAGCTTGATGTGAAGCTCCTCCTTGATTTGCTGATTGGTTCTGCTTCCAAGAAAAATTAGGGTGGTTCCGCCACCCTAGATTGTAGGTCTCTGAGTAAGGTCCATTTGATTGCTTTCGATAATCATCCAAAGCGTTCACTTGTTCCATCGGGTACTCGAAAAAGACCGGTATAGATGGACAATTTTATGCTAAGTGCATAGGACTAGCACAGAAGGAACAACTATCAACAGTAAAAGTGTTGGTAGCATTGATGGGCTGACGTACGTTGAGAGTGTCAAGTCTTTTGGTGAGCGCATCTATCTTTATGTTCAACTCAGCTTCTCCTTTCAACTCATAGATCCCTCTTTTTTGGGGTTACAAGCAGATTTATCCCAACAACTCAAAAAATCCCACTATTGTGAGTTGTCGAACAGCTTGTCCAAAGCCTTATATGCTAAATCTCGTCAAACTTAAGAATGCCCCCCCCCCCCCCGCGTTCATTGACTCGATCATGCTACAGTTGGGCTGAGTCAGACCTTGGTAGAAGAATTGCACGAGTCTCCACTTCTCATACCCATGTGGAGGGCATTGCATTTGATTAGCAACTCTTTGAAACGCTCCCAACTCTAAGAAAACTTCTCATCCTCTTCTTAAGTGAAAGAACTAATCTCCTTTCGGCACTCATTCACTGCAGACATTGGGAAAAACTTATTGTAGAATTTACTCAACAAGCTTTCCCAAGATGTACTAGACCCGAGCATGTTGGAATCCAACCATGCCCTGGCTCTACCTTGAACGGAAAAAGGGAAAAGTCTATGATGGATTGACTCTTCTGAGAAGTTTTGGAATTTGAATGTGGCACATATATCTTTGAACATCTTTACATGGCCGTAAGGGTTTTCATGATCCAGGCCATGAAATGAAGGTAGAAGTTGGATGACATGTGGTTTTAAGTCAAAATGGGTGGCAGCACTATACACGAGTGGGAACTCGTCACAATAGGTGCGAACAACTCCCGAAGTGATGTAGTGAAGTCCACGTTCCAAGCTCTAACTTGTTCCTCATTCTTAGTTCTTGCATCTTGGTACTCTTCATTCTCCTCTTGATTTCTATTTCTCAAATCGTCCCCCATCTCAATAGGTGCTCTACGAGTTCTCCTAAGAGTTCTATCTAGGTCGGGATCTAAAGGTATCAAATCTAAGTTTTGGGATCTCCGACCAAGCATACACAACAAATAAATTAACTAAACAAACAAACAAACAAAATCAAAAGTTGAGCTTTTCATTGGGTAACCGAACCTCTTGCCTCACCATGCAATGAGTGTTCGCGTAAAAAGATGAGAAATTCCAGCTAAGTGATTGTATGGTTAATTAGGCTTCGTAGCTCTTTTTTACTTGAGTAATTAAGCTCTTAGGGATGTCTCTACATCTAGTGCCCTAAAACCTCCTGGTTTAGGAGTCACTGGCCCAACACTCATTACATAAGTCATTTAGAAGCTTAAGGGAGTCAAGCATTGCACAGCCTACACAAAAAATTTCACTTTTCGATTCAAGCCTTGGTTGTTTTTATCACATTTCATTCCTATGAATTTTGGGATATACATCTTTTGAGAATAATTGAAACCCATAAGCTTGTGTTAGTTCACTTTGCACTTTTTGGAGCATGTGTTGTCTCAATTTTCCAGCCGTTAATTGAATGATGTTTGGATGCCTGGATGATGTGGTTTGTATGTTCAACTTGTTAAATTTGCTAATGATGTATGAACCATGTGTTTGTGTGAAAGGCTTTGTCTATGTGCCAAAAAATGTTTGTGGATATCATTACTGGTAAACCCTCACGAGACTTCACTCGTCCTCTAAGGATGCCTAGGGGTTTAAAAGGCTTGTTGCATATGCTAAATGCACTCGTTTCTCCCACGAAAGCAAACTTATGTTTCTTGTTTTGAGTGTGTTTTTTATTTTTGTTTTGCTAAGGGACTAGCAAAATGTAAGTTTGGGGGTATTTAATGAATGCCAAATATTGTATATTTGAGCCCCTTAACTTATGTTTGTTAAGCTCTTAGCTTTGTTATTTTCTAATGTTTTTGTTAGTTTGAGTGTTTTAATGTGTAGTAGTTCATTAATAGAAAATGCAGTTTGAGGGTGGAAATTAGCTAAGGAGTCACTGTCAGTGCGATCAAGAGCACGGAGCTGTGATCGAGCGTACCTGCGATCAAGCAAGCAGAGATGCGTTCAACCGCGTCTGCGCTCGACCCCAAGAGGCCGCGATTGAGCACATGACTCATACACCCGAGTTACCCGTGTAGCCCTAGCCCATCGCTTACTCGACTGCGCCGTGGGATTATTGAACGGTTGAGTGCACTCGAGCGCACTAAGTGTGAACAAGCGCATTTATGCATGACCTGGCAGCACATATTTTATTATAAATAGCACTCTTATATTTTTGGTAAACACTACGTTTGGGAGGCGCCTTTGAGAGCAGAAACTCTATATTTTTGTCATTCTTTAGCCTTTCATTCATCATTAGTTGTAAGCTTTCAATTTATAATGCTTTCATTTAATTTTCCTTTTTCTCTTATTAGCATGAGAGGCTAAATCTTCAACTAAGGTTGAAGATCAAGCCTCACCATTGATTTTCTTACATGTTTTCATGTTTAGTTTGTACTCAATCCATCGTTTAATATATTGTATGTTCGTTTCAATTTAATTGTGTGACAAAATTGTGATTGATTGTTGTTTATGAATCATTAAACGTCCAATATTCATTGTGTTTCGTCCGGGGGTACATCGGATGATTGGATCAAGACTAATATCCATCGTAATCTATGGATACAGTGGATGATTTGATCTCGATTAAATATCTATTGTGATTCTTTAACGGTGGATTCATTGAATGATTCAATATGATTTTGTAAAAGCAATAGAATATGCATAGAGCCTAATCGTTTGACGGATGTATAAACTAAGCGTGAAAATGTGTGTCTTGATTTGGTGAGGCAGATTCTAAAACCTTAGTGCTTTTCTTTAATAATTTTCAAGCATTTAGTCTAGTTTCTGCTTTTGCATGATACAACTACGAACTTCGGAACTAGGTTGAAATAAAATTAGTTTAGATATAGAATTGATTTTTTTGTAGATATAAAAACATTAGAAAATAACAAAACTAAGAGCTTAACAAACATAAGTTAAGGGGCTCAAATATACAATATTTAGCACTCATCAACAAGTCTCACTCTTTTAGCATATTCAGCACAACGTTTTTCTCAAAATGCTAGAGTTCATGTGTAGCAAATATAAATTGTAAGAGTTGCAAGCATGCATGTTTTTAGTACACAAAATAGTCGTGCAGTACATGGAAAATAACAAAGAGCATTATGTGAGTTAAAACTCACCTGGGTCATATAACATCTCTGAGTATTCCAAACGATCCGGGTTCCCCAAATCTGTTGAAAACTTTTTATTAGTCCTATCTCTATCAAAACAACTCTAGAACAAGAAAATAGGAGCTATCGAACAGTTGGTTAAAATAAAGTCCCCTGTCACACTCCAGACCATACGTTCGGGCTCAAGGCTATACGTCATCTGTGAGGTTTTCAAGGAGAACCTCATTTTTTCCACTAGTCCTCCTATCCTCCAAAACCAAGTTCTAAGGCTATAAAAAGGCTTCTTAAGGTCTCTTAACTCAAAATGAAACCTCCATGCAAACACGATCATGCTATGTCAAAACAACGCTAATCTAATAAGATTTAAAGCACAATTAAAGCTAAGACTATGACTAACAACACAAGACAATATTTAGACAACATGATAACGTAAAAACAAGCTAAGTAAAGCGACGTTACCTCCTTGAAGTGAAACTTCAAGAACTTCCTCACTGTTAGCACCAAAAACTCACAAAACACACACAATGAAGGATTTTCATAGCCTGGGGGCTTAAGAGAGCTTGAGAAATAGAGTGGGGTAGGGGGTATTTATAGCTAAGGGGTTCTACCAACCTTTTAGAAAAGTAGCGGACGTCCGCCAACCCTAGCGTACATTACACAGTGGTCCAAAGGGTGCTTCGTACGTCCAATTATTAATCAAAGGATATTTCATAAAGTAGCATATGTCTGTGTGGTCCCGCATACATCCGTGTACTATTTTTAGAGTGTACATACGGTGGTCCCGCCCGCATACGTCCCCTCTAAGGATAGAAGTGTATGTCTGCTAGGCTTAGCGTACGTTTGGTCCAAAAGTCCAAATTGCCCTTCTTGTATCCTTAATGACTCAAAGCCCAAATTAACCCCCTAACCAAGCTATCTAAGTTTAATTAATTATTTTGGGTCACTACACAATGGATGTCCATTACTATTGGAGCGTACATCCAATACTATTTACTCATTGGTCCAAAGGGTGTCTCATACGTACTGCTATTAACCAGTGGTTAATCAAAAAGTAGCGTACATTCGGCATGGTCCCCACTACATACTCATAAAAGGTTAGAGGTGGACGTCTGGTGGTCCACTCACTTACATCCGCACTAGAAACAAGGGCGTACGTTCACTAACCCTAGGGTATGCCCACTCAAGAGGATTAGGTTTAGGCTTTGGGCTTCAAAGAAATTTTGGGGGTTGTTGGGCAACAATTATAGGCTTGGGTTCTTTGTTAAAACCAAGTTTTGTTAAAACCATCTTAACCATTATTTTGTAGAAAATCTTTTAAATAAAAACGATTGTTTTTATCGAGGTATTACATACCGTTTGTCGATCATATCGAGCGCAGCCCAAAAATCGTTTGCCTAGGTTTTCATCAGCCCATGAAGTCATCAGTGGTGTGGTTAAGCCACAATTACAAACAAAGGTTTCCTGACCACACCCAACTGAAGAAGAACAAAAAAATGATTTCGCCTTTAACTACCATGGGCACCCAAAAATCAGCTTTTATTTTTTCTTACACAAAACAAATGAGCCAATGAATGAGCAGCTGACATGTTGTAAGCACCCGAGTTTCAGAGATATTCTTGCAAAATCACAACTTATAGTTACGGACAGATTCAGCTAACAGATAGTATCGAGCAATTTGGAAACACAATGGAAAATACCAAGATCCAGAGAACTAGATCGTTCGTCTGCTCGAGAACCAGAGAACCAGTTTGTATGAACTAGGGTTCGACCAATTTGGGGGAAAAAAAATGAGTTTCAACCGATTTTGTCAACATTTAGGTTTAAAAAAAGGGTAAAGTCCATATTCTCCCCACAAACTACCACCAAATTAACAATGTCTCCCCAAACTTTCAATTGTGACAATATCCCCCCTAAACTACCAAAGTATTGTCAATGTCCCCCCAAAGGGTAGCAAAAAGATTAAAATGCACCTATATATTTCTCAATAAGACAAAAATACCCCTATAAACTCAAAAAAAAATTATTTAAAAAACAAAAAAATTTAATTTAAAAAGAACGATTAAAAAAAAAAAACTATTATTTTTTAAACGAAAATTATTTTTTAAACGAATTTTTTTTAAAAAAAAAATTTTAAAATGATTTTTTTAACCGAAATTTTTATTTAAAATATTTTTTTTTCATTTCTTTTTTAGAAAACGAAAATTTTTATTTTCTTACATGGAAATTGTTATTTTTTTTAAAAAAAGAAATTTTTATGGAAAAAAGTTAAAAGAAAAAAAAATCAATTTTTATAAAAAAAAAAAAAAAAAAATTGAAATTTTTTCTTTTTTTTCTTATACAAAGGATTTTTTTTTAATTTTTAATTTTCCACTCTTTGGATTTTTTTAATTTTTTAGTTTTATGTTTTTTTCTAGAAGTTTTAGTGTTTTTTTTAACTGATGGTAGTTTCGTCATTGAGAGGAACATTGACAATATTTTGGTAGTTTGGAGGAGATATTGTCACAATTGAAAGTTTGAAAGGAACATTGTCAATTTGGTGATAGTTTGAGAAGGGTTTGTGGACTTTCCCTTTAAAAAAATTATTTCATTTTTTTAATTGTAGTTACCATATATATATATATTTTTTTACAGCATACGTGGCACCAAAAGAATAGGTGCCACCTATGATATAATGCCACATCATCTAATCTGTTGATTTGGCATTAATATGTTGCATCAACAGGTGTCACCATTTTACACGAGTTAACGTGAAAATCCGTTAAATATTTAGACAGAGCATAAACAAAATACTATATGGATATTTTCAATAATAACATGTACCAATTATGACATTTTTTGAAAGAGAGTAATCTATTTGATTTTGACTTTATGCACGTGTACCAAAATTACATTTAACCTTATTAAAATAAAGCCTAAGAATATAAAATAAAATAAAATAATAAAAAAAATTAAAAAAAACACACACACACACGCGACAAACAAATCCTGATCAAAATGTACATGATCTCTCTCTTCTCTCGAGCATACCAAACCCAATCCACATACAAAAGAGATAAAAACGAAAGCTCACAACTCCATTTCCTTATCCTCTCCCAAACCCAAACCAAATTCAATGCCTCTCGCACCCTCTCTCTTGCAATTCCCTCCCTTACAGTCCCTCAAGCTCTCCACTCAATTCCTCCATGGATCCACTCCTCTCTCCCTCCTCTCCAAACCCACTTCCTCTCTCACCCCACCAACCCTACAATCCCATACCTTCCTCCCTCCCATCAGAGCCATGAGATCACTTCAGGGTAAAGTCGTTTGTGCCACCAACGACAAGACCGTGGCTGTTGAAGTGGTTCGCTTAGCGCCTCACCCCAAGTACAAGAGGCGAGTCAGGAAGAAGAAGAAGTACCAGGCTCACGACCCAGATAACCAGTTCAAGGTTGGTGACTTGGTGCAATTGGAGAAAAGTAGACCCATTAGCAAGACCAAGACTTTTCTAGCTGTGCCGCTACAGAGTAGGAATTCGAAGAAGAAAGCTGCTGAAGAAGATGTGCCGAAGGAGCTTGGGATTCCGTTGGAGTCTCAGCAGCAACTGCAGGCTTAGAGTGAGGTCTCTATTGTTCATTTTGTGATTTCAAAACACTTTTGTGCCTAACTTTATGTGACGCTGTTCGAAATTATTGTTATTTGATGGGTATCTTAGTGTTTGCTTCAAATCTATGTAATTTGATGTTTTTCGGTAATGGGTTCGATATATATTGGCCTGACTCTGCTTCAATTCTTGTGTTAATTTGGTGGGCTATGGTAATAATGGGTGTGAACTAAGTTATTCAAATTTATGCTTCTTCGGTCTGTCTTTGAGCTGGTATTTTTTCAATCACCATATAGATGGAGGTAGCAGTCGGTTCTTGAAGAACTCATTTTTGTTAAAATTCTGGAGTCTTTAAATAGACATAATATGATAAACCTAAATTTAAAATAATAGTGATAAAACTCATCCAAATCCTAAATTGATAAAATTAATATGAAAATACCCATTGATCCTTATTAAATGAAATTCTACACTAATACAACTTCTATGACTATCTCACCTTATCTCCACCCGTAACGCTTTTGAATGTTAGTACTTGAGGGAGTATGAAAAATGATTCTGAGAGGATACAAGAGTGAAAGTGAGTTAATTTGAACAAATGAAGATGGATATGTGATCGTTTATGGGTGTAGACTTATCAGTGAATTATGTGAGAACAATGCTCGTACTCCAGAATATGGGGAATTATTTGGCAATTTTGTTCCTTTGGCTGGGATTAAGCTTTTGATGAACTAAGTAGTACTATGAGAGACTGTTGCTTACTTTGCTTATGATAGGGTATTTCGTCTGTCTGGATACTGTCCACAGGAACTGCAAAGCAGATGTTTGAGAATATGTCACTTAGAGGTTCTTTATAGCAAGAAAATCTTACTTTGTTTTGGTCATGTGATTTCATTCTCAATTCAGACTTCAAGTAACTATCTTTACTAAGTTCTAATAAAGTTTACGAGATTTTGTACTGTAGGATGAGAAACTTATGTTTCAATATCTATGAGAGTCGTGCTTGCATTGGAAATGATGAAAGTTGGAGACTTTAAACATTTTATCAGGGTGTGTTTCTTAGATTTAATCAATTTGATCAGGTGCTATTCTAGGTTTGTATGCTCAATTCTCCACAATTTATCATTTTATAGTTATCTTTCAAGGCTAAGTGCATCTACAAGAAGTAGAAAATGCAGATCAAGATGTACAGGCATGTTAGGAAACCACGCAGTCATGTGATTAAACTGGATACCTTGTTTGTCAAGGGAACTGTAACTAAAGATGAACTTCATCTTCGATATAGCCAAGAACAGTAAATTTGGAGTTACTATATTGAGAAGAGAATTTTGGAGAGTGCTTTGTTCTGATCTTTTTCGAAAGCAAATTATGGTACTGGATGGCATCGAATAATTTGTTTCTGCTGTTGTGGGAGTGCTTAAGTGTGGTCTGTGTCTGGCGACAGTTCTGATGGGGGGAATGATAAACTTCATTGTGATAATACCCACTGAGACACCCATCCGAATGATAAAACTCCTCAAGTAGAATGTTGTTCTATTTCTCCTCTCCTTTGTTGGGTTTGATGCCTGCATCTTCACAAAACAGCATGATGATTGTAATGTTGCTCTGCTGCGTTATGAGATGTAGAAGCCTGCATAGCAGGAAGAATATGCCAATCTCGAAAGTAATTGAATGAGGGCACATACTTCATTATAATTCATCTAAAAGAAGGATTAGTCTAGGAATAAATTCTCACAAATTTGTTACTCATGTCGCACAAGCTGACATGATGTGTTGTAAGCGGCTTACAATGTCAACCTCTTAAAAAAGTAAAAGTGTACAAGCCACCTAAAACATGTCATGTAAATCGATGTGACATGAGTGATAAATGGGTTTAAAGTATAACTTATTACTCTTAGTCTAGAGTCACTACTTGTGCCGAATTAAACAAGAAGAGTGCTAAACATACTATCAAGTACTCAATCTTTGATATGACAAAAAAAATTATAATAGGATGCAACTCATGTGTAGCATTTCTCATTAAACAAAATCATCTTTTTGTATTGCTACAATATTTCTTTTTCTTTATTCTTTTTTATTATTATTTTATAAATTATGCAAATTCACCGAAAGCGCATAGTAGAAAATAATAAATATACAATATAACACATAAGATATATCTATATATATATATAATAAAAAAATAAAAAAATAACCTCAGAAAATTAGAGGAAAAAAAAAAGGCAAATATTACATGCTACTCTTCATGTACAAAGGGATTGTAACATCATCTTTTTCACTTCAACCATCATAGTCTTATTATCTTCAAAGTTGCTTGCGTTTCACTCTCTTCAAAGACATTACATTAAGCACAAAAGAGCCTACCTCCACATTTGCTATAAAAATTCTAAAGGGTCAATTTCATTATTTCAACCATTTTGGTCAGCAATTTAATAAAGCAGCAATTATAGCAATCACAATCTGACATTGATAAATAAGAATTCTATACATAGAAAATTTCACTTTCTTAGACTTGCAAAGATTCTGAAATCACCTCCCTCCCTCACTCTCTTTCTATTTCAAGAAAGCCAAATGCAGCAGATATGCCTTTGCTCAGCGCCACCATTCTAACCAAAGAACATTGAAAACAAACTCACAACTAAACGCTGATTTGCTAAAACTAAATATTGGGAAAATAAAAATAAAAAACCTATGAGTTATACAATTAATTAATGTCTATCTAATTAATAAAGTTATGTGATCAACCATCCTCACACTGCAAGCTTGTCTTAATATTCCGTAAAGTACAGGATATTAGAGTGTTGACAGACTCCACAGACTCTATGGTAAGCTTAGCTGTGGGAGAGTTATTAGTTAGGATCTGGAATGCTATTGTAAGCAAAGACCCTCCCTCTGTGCTCTTCTCCTCCTGCCTAGAAGTAATCACTAGAGGCCTCGACTCCAGTCCATCTGGAAGAATCGAAAACCCCGAAGGCAATATGGCAATGTTGCTAGCGTCGCATCCTGTCATCACTGACTGCATGCCGGTTATGTCCACCGGAGCATACACCACCATGGACTCGTATGCATTAGTGCAGCTATCTTGAAGTATCCACATACTGTTCTCTTTCGATTTCATTGTCTGAAATTTTGAAAAAGCCAGTGTTAGAAGTTGGAACCAGTTTAGGCTTTGTTGGATTGTGGTGAAACCTGAGTTAGAGAACTCACTTGGATGGCTACTGCATTGCCACGATCTTGCCCCTTGGCTAAGTTTGCAATGGAATGTGCAGGCCCTCCATTTGACATTATATCCCACTAGATTTACCAAAAACAATAACCACGTTACTTATTTGTGTCTTTGATAATTATTAAGCATTGCATATATGTATAAGCTTTTGCAAAGCAGCCAAACCTCATTCCGGCGAGCTTCATCTCTTAAGAAATCGAATAGGACATGGGGAGATGCAGGCAACCATACAGAAGAAACAGCACACAAGATTACCCCAAGAGGCTCTCCAGGGTCGTTCAAGTTCTTCCTAGAGGCAACCCTTATGTCTTCCCCTGTCTTACTTGAGACCTTGGTCCAGGTATGGAAGCTTGATGCTCCAATTGCATGGCAGAAACTCTGTGTCATCCTCTGTGCCAACTTCAATATGCTTTTCCTCCCAGCCAGTGTGGCAACGCCTAAAATTTTGATAGAAAGGTATGCCCTTCAAAACCCTCACAAAGTTGTAGTTTTGAACATCATACATATATCCAAAAACTGTGTCAGTTTGGCTTACCAGTTGAATCCTTCATGGGAACATTGGTTGCCATGAAGAAAACAAGGCGTTCACATTGGAGTTGCAGTGTTGCCACCCAATGCCTTGCACCGAAGGCTAGACCGCTGTTAATAATCGTGCGGTACATGGTATGAACTGTGCTTTTCTGGCATTCCAGGTGTTCTACCCAAATCACCTGACAAACAATGGACCCATGAGATGATTTTTATATTTATTTTATGTTTTTTATTTGCCAAGTGTTCAATCCAAAAAACCTGCCAAGGAATTGACCATTTCTTATTATTTTTTTTTTTTTTTTTTTTTTGTCACTTGAATTGGTTTTACCTCTGATTTTTCTTTTTTATTTTTGAGTTGTTTCCCATCTCCTGACCAAGATTAACCATCAAGTGTCCAAATAAGTATCTCAGCATGGAAATATGAGCATCAATCAACAAATAATTGTTGTGGTGCTTCAAAAATTGGCAATATATGCATGCGATGGAAGATGTATACCTTGCAGTGGCCATTTGATTTGTCCTCAATGATGCAACCGGATGGGCGTTTTCTGCATTTCACAAGGGATGCATCGATGTTATCCTCCACTTTGTCCACCGAAACATCAACAATTGCCCATTGCTCAGCACTCAGTTGCTTGCAATATCGGACGAAGTAGACTTCTCTTGTGGACACCATTGGTGTCAGCATTTGCAATTCTGCAAACATCTGGAATTCAACAAATTCATTGTCTTCTGTTACTCTTTCCAATATGAAGGCAATTCTCTTCAAGTTTGTGATTTTTTGTTCATTCTAGACCCACATGGTGCCTCAAGTGTTATTAAACAATTTTTTTGTTTTTTTTTTCCTGCCCAATGATACAGAAAAGTTGAGGCAACATAAAAGGTCCAACTTTTGCTCTCACAGTTGGACCACAAGATAAACTTTACGATACGAGGGCATGAGGCTGATATTTGAGGTCCCACTATATAATAATTTATTAAATAACATTATTCATAATTTATTAAATAACATTATTCTTCGTTACTCACATTAAATTAGCCAAAATAATACTGTAGCAAAAAATTATACAAAAAAGCTTCCCATTACTCACTTTGGCTAAAGATATTAGTAATAAAAAAGTCTGATTCTCTCCTTTTTAAAAATAGGGAAAATTGATAAAAATATATATATATTTTTTATATATATATACATACAACTCACCAGTTGTACAGCACCATCTCTGTTAGGACCTTCACCGTCGGAGATGACATCAACAGTGGCAGCCTTGGAGATCAAGCATGGAAACATCTCCTTCCATTGGTTCTGCAATAAAAACACATAAATCATATTCACTTTATATTTTTATACAAAAAAAAAAAAAAAAGGCGATTTAATTTGCATGGATTATCTCTTCTTCAGCTTCTCACCACATCCACGAAACTTTGAACAAGCCGCGGGAGATCCACAAAAACAACCCCCGTCTCCCTGGAGGCCTCGATGGATCTCTTTGGGCGCCCATTGTTGGTTGCATTTTTGACAGCTGGGAACTCTTTCATATACTCGTCATAGTTAAGTATTTCACGACCAGTCTCCACGCTACGAATCCACAGTGGCTCTCCAGCGGTAGCCATTTTTGTCAGCTCCTCCATTGCTTGCTTAACTATCTCCATTATCCTCGACTTCTCCAGCCCAAAAATCCCAGTGAAAAAATCTAACGAGCTTCTGCTGTCTTGGTCTTTACCAGTTGGGCATGAAGGCGACGAGGCTGTCCCTTGAGGGTATTTTCCTAGAGCTGCTCGGAGTTTTTCTACCTACAATTCAATTCCAGTAAAAATCAGCTCTTGATTTTTTATTTTTTTTAGTGCTGATTCAAGCGTTGATTTTCATACCTCGGCCTTGAGTCGGGCGTTTTCGATTCTGAGTTGTTGTTCCTCCGTGGTCACGGAGGCGTCTCGGCTTGTGGTGGCGGTGCCGCAGTTGGGGCAACAAGATTTGTTTATTTGCTCCCTCATGGCTTTGTTTTCGTCTCTGAGTTTCTCCATTTCACCCTTGAGCAAAGAATTTTCATGGCGCTCTTGTATAGCCTGCACAGTTAACGTTGATTGATTGATTTCATTAATTCCCTCATAAATTAAGCAAATGAAGAGGGAATTAAAAAGAAAAAAACAAATAATAATAACGAAGAGAAATACGTACCTTGATTTGGGTTCTACGATTTTGAAACCAAAACTTGACTTGCCTTGGAGCAAGGCCTAATTGCTTGCTTAGATGTTGCCTCTGCTTCTCATCTGGGTGGGGTGACTCTTTGAATAAACTGCAATTAATTAATATTAGTTCATGTAAGTAAGCAAATATTGAAGGACAAGAATCAAAATAGGCAGTTTTGAACACATGCATATGATCAAACAAAGAAAAGAACAGAAAAGTAAGAGAAAATTTAAGATAACTTTAACTTTAGAATATTGTTCTTTTTTGTAAGCATGTCACTAACTTTTTTTAAATCATTGTGAGTAGCTCATGTATATCGTACAACACAAAGCAAAACATTATTAAAGCTACTAAATTAGTTGACATGCATATTCACCCAACTTTAACCAACCCATTAGTTGATTTTTGAATTAACTCAGATATGTACTGAGTAATTAATTAATGAAGGGTTGATTAATTAGATTAAACTCAGAGGATTAACTCCAGGTGAAAGTGAAACCCATTGGTAGGGACTAGGGAGAAAGAGAGAAGAACTTTACGCTTCCATTTCTCTGATTTGCTCAGCTGTGTGCCTATGATACTTCTTCCTCTTCTTCTTCTTGTTCTTATCCCCATCGCCATCCTCGTCCGGATCTCCTTCGCCTTCAAACTCGTCGTCGGATCTTGATCTGAGGGGCCCGGAGTTCTCGCTGCTGATATCCGCCGTGTCCTCTCTCTGGCCGCCGCCTCCGCTCCCCTCGTCCCCCTCCTCCACCTCCATACTCGCCGCCGTCGTTGCCCCGGCATCACGAAAAATCCCGGCCTAGTCAAAACAAACAAACAAAACAACAAAGTAAGTACAAACAATGAAATAGAAGTAGAAGAGAGGGGGGGTTTAGGAAGAATGTAAACATATTACAAGGCTGAGAGACAGTGCTGGAGCGACAAAGAAGTCTTTGGTACGAGAAGTGGGTGGATTATTCGACATGTCCACGCCCATGACAAGGCTGGAGCTCTCTGGGGTGTCAAATGGGTTGTTTTAAAGAAGCAAAAATGGTGGGTAATGAAGGTGTGCTGGAGAGAGAGAGAGAGAGAGAGGAGAGAGGGTGGGGCTGCTTGATTTAAGGATATAAAACAAAATGATGAAACCCAAAGAGGTTTTTTCTTTTATGTATGAGTGATTTCTGAGAGAGAAGTGAGAAAGGGCTGGTAGGGGTTGACTGTTAGATATTCTGGGTGGAACAAGAAAGTCTCAACTAACTTGAAGCGGTTGAATCTATTTTTCAACGGTATCTTCAATCTTCTGCATTAACGGCTTGGCTTGGCTCAAGCTACCAGCTCAAAGAGTTTCATTGGTAACTGAAGCCTGGAAGCTATCTATGATAGACAGTGTTTGGTAAGTAAGTTTTAATGCTCATTAATTTATATACCATATTTGTATTCTACAATTATTTCACAATATTGACCGTCTCAATCTATCTTTAATTATTATTATTTACTTATAATAAAGACATTTAACAGTTAGTTGTAACTAGTTACCACATCAATATCTTAAAGTTTATTGTATTTATATATCACATTTTTATCCTACAATTATTATATAATGTTATCAGTCTCAATCTATTTTTGTTATTATTATTATTATTATTTTGGTTTTTAATAAGAATATCTAAATGTTAATTGTAATGACCACATCAATTTTTATAAAATAAAAATATAGTTGTTAAAACAATTTCCGGTTTGGTGAACCAAAGGGGGAAATTGGTAGTCTTCTTGATGCTCCTCCATCGATCTATAAGACAAACAAGGAGTTAAGAGAAAGTGCCAGGATGTTTCCGGCGGATCCTCCTTCGATGAGCTAGTTATCGTCTGGTAAGTTAGTAATGTATTCAGCAATTAATCGTGTACCTTTCTCTAGTGATGTCTTCCTCTCTTTATAGCATGGTCAATAAATATGATAATGATGACTATGCGGAGGATTCGAGATTCGAGCGTAGCTGACAGAGGAGTTGATGATTTGATCTTCCGTCCGTTATGAGCCAAGTGAAACATCCCAATAACTTAATGTGTAATCATGGATTCTACGTAATGGTTCTGGGCGTTAATGTTCCGTCCGCAAATGGGGCTTGTAACCGTTGTGGTAATGGATGTGTATCCTATAACTAGCGCTTCATCTTTATGACTAGAAAATAGCTTTCTTCTGACTATTTGTGTATCCTCAGTTATTGATTATCCGACGATTATAATATAATATTCGGGAAATACCTAGGACAAACTGAGTGGTTGATGAGCCCAATCCTTTAGATAGGTTATGGGCTTTTAACAACATCTAGGCCCATATCTCCATTCTTCCATGACCCGGGCCCATGGGCTCGGGTCTTATAAAATGTGTGTAACAATAGTTTCTAGAATTATTATTACTGCTATGATATGGCCAAATGGCAGACCCCAATGCAATTTTTTTTTTTTTTTTTTTTTTTT
>CM017321.1:27579187-27598678 GCA_006937295.1 Carpinus fangiana
AGTTAAAAAGATTCTCCATCTTTAAAAAAAACAAAAAAAACAAAAAAAAAAAAAACAATTTTAGTACATATTTATCAAGTTTGATAGATATTATTTTTTTTATACTTTACTTACACCTCATCTTCAATTTCGTACTCCAAGACCTAAATCCACTAAGTCTACGAGAATGAGAACAAAGAATGAACAAAATGTCCTGCCTGGTCCAATGGGGAGCCAATCTGATGCCTAAGTCAGAAAAAAAAGGTTCGAAAGAAGAAGTAAGTTTGAAAAAAAAAAAAAAAAATCGAAGTGTTTGACTAGAATAAAAAATGAACGTACTTCTGAGCGATTTCTCCCTCCTCGTTATATAGAGTGTTTCCAGCACTTAATTATTTGAAGAGCAGGTCTGGGGCTCAGCTGAACATGATTTTGTTGCCCCAACTCCCTTAGGTCATGCTAGCTACCATCATGTCTATAGTTGTAACAAAATTTCAGTAATCCAAGTGATAAGAATAGCAGATGCAGCTGGTTAATATTTGCTCCCATGCATTTGGTTGAGTCTGTCTGGTGTAAATTTGGTATTAAATCTGAAATTTAGTCATAGGTTAACAGATTGGTCTTGACTGTGAATTGTATGTCTTTTTTTACGCTGGTAATCTTGTAGATTTAAGCTGTAATGTAATAATTATATGTTCGTATTATTATTGAATGAAATGTTATGTTTTCCTTCAAATATATATATATTCGCTTCCATGTAAAATAATAATAATAATAATAATAAAAGTAAATTTATCTTGGATGTAATCCACATCCCACATGACTTCGATTCTACATTTTTTTTTTCAAAAAAAAAAAATTTATTATTATTATTATTTTGGGTATATGAAATTATTACCAAGTGGGCTTTGGCTTGGGTATCCTCATTTGCTACAAACAAATTAATACGCAACCAAATGCTGCACGTGGATTGACGAGCTGACAAGGCATCCCGGTCCCACGGATTTTCAATATATTCAACTTTTAAATGATTTATTTATAAAAACAACAAAATAAGAAACTTTTATATGCATGATCATTGATCGTGATAAACGTTTGCATGGATTCATTACAAAAAATTAATTGTAATCGGACAAAAAAAAAATTCTCAAGTATTCATTTTAATTTGGTTTTTTTTTTTTTTTCCTAAAATTAACAAAAGGGGGCTTTAGATTCAAAGAAAACATCACTTTCATGCACTTATTCAACTTTCCTTCACATCTTTATATAAATTTTCCTTAAATGAGTTATTGGAGCTAATCCAACAACAATCACTTTACTCCGAAAACCATCCCTAAATTTAAATTTTGACCCGTGAAAAAACTATAGTACATATATAATAACTTTTTTTAAAAAAATGTTACAATATTTACTGTTGTTCTTATAGAGTTCTTTTTAGATAAGATAATAGTCATTTAAAAAAAAAGTTAAACCAAAAAAACCGATCTTTTCTCTCTCATCTCTCTTTCTAAAAAAAACTGTAGTTTTCTCTCATGCAGATGATGCATATTGTCAAAGCATGGTGTCAACATGGAGGAAGAGAGAGAGATCTGGATTTTTCAAAGCTTTTGGGTTATGGAGGAAAAGAGAGAGAGTTATATTTTTTTAGGACTCAGAAGGATCCCAAAAGGAAAGCAGTAAATGTCGTAAAATTTCTCTAATTTTTTTACCACACCTAAACTAAATCTCCGCTCAATTATGCTTTTTGTTTTTTTAATGACAAATCGACTTACGTGAATCAATTTCATAAGTAGCGCACGTTTGGTCAAGACCCAAAAAAAAAAAAAAAAAAAAAACCCTTTAACCCAATTTTTTTTAACTAAAAAAGATTTTGATAAACTCCAATAATCAGCACCTAACGGTCCTTAACTTCTGTCTAGAGACTCTAGACATATGTATTTGTGTTGAAGATGAATGAATCCGGCAATTGCGTATAATATAATCAAAAAAGGGTTCACTTTTTCTTACTAAGAAACAAGAAAATTCTCCTCATTTTATACTTTTTTAGTAAAAATCACACGTTGAAGATGCGTGTAAATCTTCTCCAATGACAAAAATCTTGCAAATTAATCAGAGACGTCCATTCAAAAATTTAATTTTCCATAAATTACATCTACCCTTTTCAACTACCTTTTCTTTTTTAACTTTGCTTATAAAAATAAAATAATAAAAAAAACCCAACTAATCTTAAAATCTATGTCAGTGCTTTAAATTCCCCAGTAGAGGAGCCGGCTTGCATGAGCCGAGCCATGTGAGAGTTATCAAGACAATGGCTATGGTCAAACCCTGTAGCCATGTGTAAGCATGGTAATTTGTGGCCTCCAGTTCTTTATTAAATTTATGATTATTATATTTCTACGTGTCTTTATATCATTTAAGAGTTGAAAGAAGTGAATGCAATTAATGGATTTGCCTCCAAGATTTTCCCTTCTTTTTTTTTTTTTTTTTTTTTTTAAACAAAAAAATAAAAATAAAAATAAACAAAATTCAACCCAACATGTGGATAAGTCAATTCTTTAACCTCACACCCTTAAGACAACTAAGAAAATACAAAATATTTATTATTCCATCCACAGTGTCAGCGTCACTAAATCTTTTATCCCTCAAAAATTACAAAAACAAAACAATTAATTAATACAAACACAAGCTTATTCACACACAACTCCCATTTTTATTTTTTTTTTGGTAATATTATAATTGAATTCCTGAAATTTGGTGTGCAAGAAAGACAGTTCAAAACCGACATCTTGGTGGGGGATGGACACCAAAGAAAAGTTCTTATTTCTACCTAGATCCATTAGTGGGTCTAATTGGGCATACAATTACCAAGTGCAAGGAAAAAACAAAAAAAAAATCCAAACATTTTCAAGTATTTTTTCCTTCTTTTTCTTACTATCCCTCAACCTCAACCTCAGCAACATCAACATCCACACAAAAAATGATTCACATTGTGGGATAAATGAGTCAATTGTGGACTTTTGCATAGGAAATATGGATCAAGAAATTTAGAGGGCAAATAAATAAATAAATAAATGAAATCAGCATCACTATTAAAGAGCTATCAACGTCCATAATTAAAGTTTTGGTGGCATATGGGTTATGATTAGGGTTATCTACAATTCAAATGGACAGAGCATGACACTTTTTTTTGTGCTCTTGACATTCACATATATTGGCATTGGTAGTTAGGAATGGTAGCTAATACGAAGCAATCACATGATTCTACAAACCTAATAAAGAGCAGTATTAATTAAATTTGAGGTTCCTTTTGGATTTCTCTCTCTTCTCATAGCCTTTCCTTCATCTTACATTCCCTACACCTTTTCTTTTTTCTTTTTTTTTTTTATTTTTTTTCTTATAATCCATTAAGAAAGCATAAGGAGAAACCAAGAAATCCACAAGCAAGAGGTATCTTGCTTTCTTTGTTCTCAATCTTTTATGCTTTCTTATGACATAAGTTTTGGCCTGACACAGTATGCCCAGAAAAAAAAAAAAAAAAAAGTTTCCCCTGTGTAATAGGTTTCAAATCTATTTCCCAAAAACTAGGGGAAGATGTGGCAAATTTCGATAAATTTAAGGCTGGGAAGAAAAAAATGTAGAATGTTGAAAAGATGAGAGAGGCTCTGAAAGAAAGGAAAAGTCTTGCAAACAGAAGACAGAAAAAAAAGGGAACTGGTGACAGACATGGTGGTATTAGAAAGTTCAACAAAATGAAAGGAAGATTCGAATCTTCCCCCCTCCCCTCCTCTTGAGACCAAAACTCAGCCATCCAAACAGAAAATAGACAAAAGGTTAAATGATACTTATCTAGAAACAATGACCATAAAGAACAGATCAAAAGAAGATATAGAAAGATAAAAGACTATGGCACCCTTTATGTTGTTACAGAAAACTACTCCAAAGTTGTGTGTGTGTTTTTTTTTTTTCTCTTCCAAGTTCATTGTTTCTTTCAATTTTGATCCTCTTTACCAGGAAAGGATAAACATATTACTTTCACTGCTCAAATGCAAGTTCAGAATTCAAGAAAATAAACCCTTAGTTCATAGTATCAGCAGATATGACAGATGGGGGAGACAGACATGATTCTAAGCTGCAATCTAATGCTTATCATTTATAATATATATAGTTCACACCAAGACTCAGTTTGATAATATAATCTCAGTCAATAACTGAAATTTAATAATGTCTTTCTCAAAAAAAATATATATATATTTTCCTGCTCCAATACTTTTCAAGCCATCATACTCCAAAACAGTAACTAAAATACTTAAAAACAACATAAACAAACATTTTCCTATATAATAAGTTGCATCCGCTAAGACTAGTACTAAGTTATTTTTGTAAATTTCTAATCGCCGAGCAAACAGATAATTCCAACACGACACGCAATCCACACAGAACTGCCATGCCAAAAAAGCCACCCAGCCCATGACATGTCAAAAAACCATCCAACTATGGATGCTACCACATTGATGGATGCTATCACATTGAGAATCGAGTCAAATAAGGATGCCAAGACAGTCTGTTTTAGCACAATTAACATGAAGCATGTACAATCATTTTTTATTTAAAAGGCTACAACTTGTTATATGGCCTGGTGAGACAGTTAGCTGTTGAAGAGTAGATGGGATAGTAGTTTTGGAAGTCTGGTGAAAAGCTACTACCAAAAAAAAAATAAAATGCCAGGCAATATTGAATAGGATATAATGAAGTGGAACATCTTATAAAAAAAAACACACATCTTATGGCGTAGGTTAAAATTGATGTGTCTGTACACTTTTATGTCACTCATTCATGAATGCCCATTGCTTACATTGAGGTCAAGCAAATTTCGAAGAGGCGATAGATACCAACCTCCATTTGTCCCTTCTTAGTAATTGAACTAATTAAGAATTTTAGATTCTAGTCTCTCTCACTCCAGTTAGCTGGCATAGAATACAATGAGAAGACAAAATAAATAAATAAATAAATAAAAAATAAAAAAAGGTAGAGAAAATATTAAGCATAAGGTTCTCTTAGGAATAATGTCAAAAAAAGTGTAGTTATTTACATAGTCTATAGTGAATTATAGCTAAATGTTACTCACTGCAATCACTTAACAATCAACTTCAATGATCAAATAAATGTAGAGATCAACCAGTCATAGTTTTATTTTAATTTGGGCTCCAGAAAATTCTATAAATCTCAGGATTTTTACTCAATGTCGTTCTTCTGCTACAATCCGTACCCTAATTCATCCAGAAAAAGTCATTTGAAGTTTTGAGTATTTGAACATGTTAAGATTTCAATATTAAAGTTTAAACTGTATTACAGTCAAGACAGCGATATTATAAAGTAAATTTCCAATTCAAAATCAATCGCAGGCAGAATTGATCATTTGGTCAGGCCGCCAATTGTTTGGCCAAAACCAAAAACTCCACATTGCTTGAACAACATAACAATTTCAGTAAAAGGGATATAAAATGAATCTCAATCATCTTTATAGGTGGCTGGAATTTGGTTTGAATATTGGCCATACCCTAACACTTTGACAGTTCAAATTCATGACCAAAAAAGGAGTACAAACTACCATTCCACAACTAACTCAGGTTCCTATGCCCCACTGATCCAATATATGTCACGCTAATAGCAATCTATAAAGTGGTAGTGATGCCAATGGGAAATCCACAAGCAAGTAGTCTTTATTTAACAATGGAATGCACATCCGCAAACATAAAAGTAACCAATGGCCCTACAACTCTTATCCAGAAACACATTTGCACCACAGGAAAATCATTTAAGGAGAAAAAACAGAAAAATAAAAATAAAAATAAAAATGTATGCGGAAACAGAACTCAAATTGGACAATTATGTAATAGAGTAATACAACCAAAGTGCTCAAATTTGATTATTCAAGTGTTGAAGATAGCTTATGATACTCAGCGTGCTCAAGTAACACAAAGATTTATGTGAATAAAATAAAATAAAATAAAAAAAGGACAGTATGAAACTAGAACTTACAGTTATCTTAAACTCAACTCTCAACTTACTAGAAGTATACCCCGCCAAATTTGAAGAAGCACCTCTGATCCACTACATGGACTTCCAGAACTTTAAATTTGCTGTGCCACAATTCTACATGCTAATGACAAAGGATTGTGCAAGCAGAAGATAAGTTTCAAGATGAAAAGAAGACAAGACACAACAATAACAGGTCATAAACAAAGAATGAAAATAAGATTGTCAGAACATCCTAGACCTTACATGGCATGTCGGATTCTAGCCTAGAAGAGGACCAGTCATATAATTTAACTGGAAGCACAAACACATGTAGGATAAGGCGCTTTCAAGACCATACCGTATTTTTGTTACTTCAGAAATAATGAACCTTACATAGACCACCTTATTATTATTATTTTTTTTGTAAGTTTCTTAGTTATACAATACATAAACAATTACACACTATAAGTTAGCACGGCTAAACATACATAAATTAACCACAATGTTTATAAAGTCACAATTTTAACCATGGTCATTATATATTCTAGCACCAGTTAAATTGGAGGTCAACAGATTCGGAGCTATTAGTTCAGTTCCATTTGCTGCGCCAATGGGCTCAGTGCCTCATCACAACCATGAGATTCTGTGGTGTATATAAATCATGCTACAGCCTTAAAGCTTTTCCTATTTCAGTAATCACCTTAGAATGGAATATTACAAGAGCAGTACAGGGATATATTGGAACAAGGTCAGTGGGGGTACACCATTTTTAGAGTTTGCTGAACCAAGATTAGTAGAAAAGGAGTGGATGAGAAACAAAGGAATTGATTGGGGCAGAAATAAATGTAGACTTAGTCTTTGATTCTGAAGGTTTCCAACTCCTGTCATGTCTGCAGCACTAAAGGCTCAATGTTGGTCAAAACAACTCTTGATGTGGATAAATAAATATCTAAACATTTATATACCATCTTGGGATACTACTTTGTCAGAAAACACTCTATTTCAGTGACTATCGGACACCAATATTAGAACCACAATATTTTAACGTTCATGGACCACAAAGTTGATCATAGACTTCCTTCCACGAATGTCATTTGTGTTGAAATGAATGCAACATATAATTCTCTTCCGAAAAAGTCATCTAACATTACAAGTGCTACCTATCTCCCAGAATGAGAATGGTTTTTTTCATCTTTTCTTTTCTTTTCAAGCTTTCTGAAAAAGAGAGGGAGGAAAAAAAAAGCCTTGGCTTATTCTCCCATTCTTGATCCGATCACATGATCAAAAAACCATTCATGTAGAAGAAGTTCCAACCTACTAGGTTCCAACTCAAATGCACTAAATGGGCTTCTGAGACCCTATATTGCCCTACAAGAGTATCTTGCCTTCATCTTCAATTGGTGCCAAGAAATTATTGCGTACAACCGAATTGAAGCTACCCTGTAAAGGGGGTATTGCCTATTGGAAATAAATCACCCAACAAACGCTGCACTTTTTCCATGAAATCTGCAAAAAGAAGAGGGATCAATTCCACCTCAATGCCACATCTACTCCATAATATGATGCTTGTGGACAGAATAGATGGAACTTTGTGTTTTTAAATAAGTAATGAATTTCATTAAAAAATGCAAAGGCACAACTCAAGTACATAGTATGTAATATGTATATAAGAGAAACACCTATTAGAAAAAATAAAAAAGAGCAAGAAAATCGTGAAAGCCAAAAATATGAAAGTAATCACAAGTATTAAGGAAAAAAAAAAAGCCTTTTAAGTCCATCAACATCGTCTCGCGATCTTCAAAACAACAAGCATTTATTTATTTATTTTTGATAAGTAATCAACAAATACCAGATACAAAGTTTTGAAGAATACGCTTTAATTTTCCCCAAAGTCTTCTCTCAGTCCTCAAAAATTCATTTTTCTCCATGAACACCATAAAAAGCACATAGATACCATCTTCCACATAGCACGCGGATTGCTAGAGGTCCACCAACAAGCATACAAATTGACTACATGTCTAGGCATAACACAAGACTAACCAAAATGACTAAAAAAGGCAATCCAAATGGCATAAGCCACGTCACAATGAAGAGGAAGATAGTCCACGGACTCCCCCATTTCTCTTACACGTGCAACATCTGTCTACCATAATGAAATGCCGCTTCATGAAATTATCCATGGTAAGGATCTTACCTAGAGCTGCTGACCACGTGAAAATTGCTGCCCTCAAAGGAACCCTAGTCCACCACACACTCTTCCAAGGGAAGTGGCAACCTTCACTACAAACCAGGGAGAAGGATTTAATCCTAAACAACACTCTTTTAGAAGGGACTCACAGAAACTTATATTTACTTCCTCATCTCATTCTAACTGACCACAACACTTAAAAAAATGAGGCAAAAGCATCCACCTCTCAATCATGAGACGATCTAGCAAAGCTTAGATTCCACTGCATTGAGCCACCATAAAAATTCAAGTGAGCTGCAGCAGAGGCATCCTTTGTGAGCAATACCAGACAAATCTGGGAAAGCCTCCTTTAGAGCCACATCTCCACACCACTAATCATACCAAAATCTAATCTTGGAGCCATCTCCCACCTCAAATCTAGTATGACACGAAAATTTCTCCCAACCTTTTCTAATATTCTTCATAACCCCACCTCAAAGGCTCCAAAAGGCTTAGGAGAACACCACCCGCCCAATAAACTGCCAAATTTAGAGTCCACTGCCACTTTCCACCAAGTCTCTCTCTCAAGCCCATAGTGCAATAGCCATTTACCTAAGAGAGCACAATTAAACATCAGCAAGTTCCGAATTTCCAACCCTCCTTAAAAAAGCGGCAAACAAACTTTGGACTAAGTAACCAAGTTATATTTGGACTCTTCATCTAGCCTACCCATAATACGGTTATCAACACTCACCGAGAGAGGAAAGAGAAACATGAACGTAGGCAAATTGGCAAGTGTCATCCTTGACATATACATCATTTTCAAACTAGCCAACTATAACAACCCACGGAAAAACGCTAGTTACATCTGCACTATCACCCCAAAATGATCAGTCAATTTGGAGCTTTCCTAGAATTCATTATAAAGCCTAGTTTCACACCTTTTTTTTTTGTTCGACACATCCACACAAGGGAAGGGGAAAAGAAGATTCAAACTACTGACCTCCACTTTATGAGGCGTGGTTTACAACCGACTGAGCTATCCCTTGTAGACAAAGTCCAGTTTCACTTAATAACTAAGCAATTGAGACTTAACACTCGTGACTATATATATAAATCACCCACTCTATTTGAGCTACTCCTCATTTTTCCAATATGTTTGGCCTTGTAGGAAACCACCAACGGTAGGCCAAGATACTTTACCGACAAAGAGGAAACCACACAACCTAGAATTCCAGCCAACCTTACCACATATTTGACATTTCACACAGGAACTAATTCTGACCTCACCACGTTAACCTTTAAGCCTAAAGCAGCTTCAAAGCAAAGGAATAGGCACCGTAAATGATGAAGATGAGTTGGATGAGCACCACATAAGATCATGGTATCATCAACAAACAGAAGGTGAGAGAAAACAAGCCCACCAACACTACCCACAGAGAAACCAACCAATAGCCCTCCACTAACAGCAGCAGAAATCATTCTACCTAATGCCTCCATCACAAGGACAAACAACAAAAGGGGGATAAGGGATCCCCTTGTCTCAAACCACGAGAGCTACTTAAAAAGCTTGTTGGAGTAACTTTTACCAAAATCAAGAAATGCACTGAAGAAATGCAATGAGCTACCCAAGAGCACCATTTCTCCCCAAAATTACACCTCAGCAGCATATACAATAAAAAGTCCCAATTAACACGGTCATAAGCTTTTTCAAGATCCATTTTGCAAATAACACCTGGCTCATCAGATCTTAGTCTATACCAAGACACTCATTGGCGATAAGAACAGGATCTAGGATTTGCCTACCTCTTATGAAAGCATTTTACAACTTAGAGATGATCTTCTCCAACACCATCTTTTGTTGTTTCGTGGGGCAGTTCACAAGCAATTTGGGGATCATTTATTTCCTAAACCAATAACAAGCAATAAATTGGAATTGAGAGAAGTCCTACTTTCAACAATTTACTTTTATTTGAAATTGCAAGGTCAATTTTCTACCAACAAAAAATGCTGCAGTTTGTGTCCACTGAACTGCCAAGAGTGCTTGACTTCTCAAAAGAAGGGTTACCTACTAAGATATGTTTGCTTACACTAAGAGCATAATATGTTGAAAAAGAGAACTAAGACACGAAAATTTCCAAATGCCATTTTGGTGAACTACAAAGTAACAATTCTATATGATACTTACCACTTTCTGAAACGCAGTAGTCGTTTTCAAATGCCCTTCAGCATTTATTCCTGTGATACTGGCGCAAGACAATAGCAATTCCCGAGACAAGATTAGATCAATGAGAAACTAAATCTTACACAGCATATCAGAAGTGGTGACAGCAAAGCTAGGAAGCAACAGAAATAAGATGATCAGCACAGCAATCAAATAAAACATAAAAACAAGGGCAAGGAACCCACAATGATCCATGACCAACAGAAATCTTCAAATGCAATAAGAAGAGAAATGTTACACACTCTCCTAGACATAGCGCTAAAAATTACTATTACATTTTAGATGAATCATTATTGAATTTTGGATTGAATAATGATTTTTAGTGCCCCGTCGCCACGTCAAAGAGTATGCATTTGGAATTGTGAGAACGAAAGTGTTCGTAGCATTTCCAACAAGAAAACACAAAAAAATGTGGCACAGTAAACTACAAAGCAAGAAATACCATACGACCCTAGAAGTGGTCAAGATGATCAAAACCAACACAGAATAATGCAATGCAACTCTTGTAAGAAAAAAGTAACGAATAAAGCAGTGGTTTAAATTCACTACAGATCCCAATGAAAGATTTTTCATCTGCCTGAGACAAATAAATTGTAGCAAAATCCACAAATTACGTCCCAAATGAAGAGAAATTTTAACCTAGCATTTACTTAGACCCAATAGCTTATAGAACGCATAGTACAAGAATAAAATAGCAGTAAGAAGTTGAAAATTGAAAGGTAAATAAAAATAAAATTCAAATATATTAGACAAAGAAAAGAAATGCTTAAATTGGTTATGATGGCTTTATTTTTTTCCCATATCCAATAATTACTTTCATTTTCAGAAACAAAATATTCTCACCTGCCAAAATGTCAAATGGCTTGTGAAGGGTTTGAAAAGTTTCGCCGAAGACATTTGATTAACGACATTAGAAGCGTAGGGTTAGGGACTGTGATATGGGTCCCTTCGGTTGCTGAGAAAATTTAGGAAAGGAAAAGAGAGCAAAATCTGGAGTGTAAGTAGATTCCATTGTTTGGAAATAATAGATACGAGAACCCAATCTTAATTGTACTTTTCCCTAATCGTTCTAAATTCCTTCGCTCTTTTATTTCTTTTACTCAGCTTTCTTGAGAACCAAACAGAGCATTAGAAGTGTAGGGTTAAATCTACACTTTTAGGCCGTCGACGGTTTCATACATCCGTTACCGGACTGGGTGATCACAACGACACCGTTTCTTATTTCTGACTAATGATCTACTTGTTTCTTAATTGTATTCCGGGAACTACACTTTACCCATTAAATTCCTACGCATTTGAGTTTTAACATTCAATTAAAAAGTGATAAGTTTCAAAGGGTAATGAATCACGCCTAATGAAATAAGGTCACAAATTTGAATCCCTCTTTTTCCTTCTTATGTGAACATATCAAAAAAAAAAAGAATGATAAAAACTCACAAAGTTTCAAACATTAACAAAGAAGCCTATTTGCTTATTTTCGCCGTCATTTTGGACGGAAATCAAGTCATATGGCAAGTGAAATTTTTCGATCAAAAAGTTTGAAATTGCGATCGGGGTAAGAATAAATATAAGTTACTTTGGGATAAAGTGTAAAAATGAAAAAATAAAAACTTTTTAAAAAATTAAAAAAAAAAATTATTTTTTTTAAACAAAAAAAATTAAAAAAAAGAGTTAAACTAAACTAAACTAAAACAAAATACTTGGGTTAATTACTTTTTTTTAATAAGAAGGTTCTCACTTTTTCTTTCTTTTTTTTTTTTTTTTTTTTTTTCACCTAATCCGAGAATATCAAATATGTCTATGCGTCTTTAAGAAAGAAACGAACTTGAGGGTGTGATTTTTATATATCAGAAGAAAGACAAAACAATGGATTCGTGGGTAGCTAAGTACTGGCACAAATTATTTTCTGAGAAGGAACAACAAGCCAAGTACTGCCACCCCCATGGCCCTCCCTCCAGCACCAACAAACCAACAAGCCAAGTACTGCCACCCCCTCCCCAGCCCAACACCCTTCGCAAAACACGCGCAGAGACAACTCATAGACCCGCCTGTGCAAAGATCCCGCCCCTCCCTCCGCCTTTCGCTCTCTCTATCTGGAAATGGGTCACTCGAGGATCCTTCTTTGTCTCTCTGTCTTCATTCATTCTCCTCGCTCTTTCATCCTTCACCACCGCCGATGAGGCCGCCGTCATGTCCGAGCTCCTCACCGCTCTCAACCCCGCCCCGAGCGGTTGGTCCGCCAGCACAGGCCCCTGTACGTCAGTGGAAAAACGTGAACTGCAAAAAAACAAAGGATGCTGTTTATTTTAAGTTTTTTATTATTTTGTTTTTTATTTATTTTTAAAAGCAAAACAATAAAATATTATTATTTGTTTTAATGGACAAATGTTTCATTGATGGCCTTAGGATTTCTCCTAAGGCCATCCTGACCGTCAACTGGAGGCCTCTCCAGTCCAACAGGACTGGAGAGGATCCGGATCCTACATTTATGTGGTTCATAGTGCATAGAGCATACACTCCTCCCTCTCTCCTCTGTGTCTGGGTGTTTGCAACTTCAAAGGTGAAACTTATTTTCCTTCTCTCCAGTTAGTTTCTTTGCTCTACTTTCAATTACCTAAGACATTCTTTTAACGTTGAACAATAAAACCCAGTTCCATAATTTGATTTTTTTTTTCTTTGTTTTGTTTTTGGATTAAATTTTCTTTTCTTTTCTTTTTCTTTCTTTGCAGAGTGACATGGCTTCTATTGTTGCTCACTTGCCTCCCCCATTGTTGGTACATGGTAGAAAAAACGTTTTCAGAACACTACAGAAACTACCAGTTTCTTCCATTAAAGGCGAGCCTTTTGGATTGTGAAGGAACTATTTTGGATCTTAATTCAGTTTAGTTGTACCATTATGGTTCAGCTCAAGTTCACATACTTGTCTACGTCAATAATAGTTTCTGATTTGATTCAAAAATAGCATTATTTTCTAGCATTTGAACTTTCTGTGTAATATTTAAGACATAGTGAATCAGACTAGTTACTAAGATGATATTTGTTGAAATGATTGAAAACTAACTTCAGTGTGGATTTAAAGTTTGGCTATTTTACAATTTAGAGAGCTAACTTTCGGCTAAAAAAAAAAAATGCAAATTTAGGGAAATGTAGTTATGTGTTTGATTATATGGATTTGTTATTCGATATACATTTATTTTGCAATAGCTGGATTGAAAATTTGGGTGAATATGCGGACATTTGTTCCATTGATTTAATTAAAAATTTTGGACTGAATTACTTGACGATGAGTGGGTGGTTTGGAAACGTCAAAATATAGCCAAGAAACGAATGGAATAAGTTAAATTTAGATGATATTTGCCCTACGTGAAATTTAGTGTAGTGGAAGTAGTAAATGATGCTTGTGAACATGTTTTAGACTCTGATCTGTGTTAAGTTTGTAGAAGTTAGTTGAAGTTTATATTGAAAAAAATGATTTGAAATTATAAAAAAGGTTGTAGTAAAACACCAAACTTGCCTTCAATTCAATCTATGGTAATATTACGTTCGTGGCTGCTTCAAATTTTCCTTTTTGTGGTTAATGATTTTCTCACATTGCAGAGAGTCAGAATGGTGTTGCTATTATTGTAAAGGCCACTGGGGAAGGCTCTGAGTCTTCTACGTCCCTTAGTATTGTTAAGTCTTTTAAAAATGTTGTAAGTTTTTTCCTCTCTCTCTCTCACACACACACGCACACGCACACGCACACACACATAGTATTCTTCTTTTCATGGTCAAGCTCTTCTAAATAATTTCTTTTTTAAAAAAAGCAGTTAATCTAAGGAATAAAAGAGAATTGATAGGAAAATGCAAGATGTGGTGTACTTGATAAATTTGTATCTGTATGGAGCTTTTTTCTTTCTTTCTTTTTTTCTTTTAGTGTTCTTCATTTCTCTATCACTTATAATACTTTTTCTTTATGGATTCTATCACATATAATAATACTTCATGTTGTTGCAACCCCAAGGGGTTGGTTCAAGTGGTAAGAACCTTAGTCTTGGTTGTATTTCCATTGAGTTTGTTAGGTAACACTCAATAAGGCAAGAAATTAGCAAGGAAAGAAAGGAACCAAGATGGAAGGCAGGATATAAAGAAGGAAGCAACAAGCACCCAAATCCCAAGATCACCAACAGTCGCTTTCCCACAAATCCAATTCCCAAATAGTAAACCCTAATTCCGAATTAGTAAACCCTAACCCCAAATTGATTACATTCCTTGATAACCCTCAACCAATCCATTATAAATGTATTCTTGGGCTACAAGAATAATCATTAGAAATGCAATAACAAATCCTGTTTCGTTTATTTTATTTTCATGTTCTTATCAGTTGGTATCAGAGCTAGCCACTATGTCGAGTATGGGATCAAATAAATTGTGGCTTTGTGGTCAAGTCACAGATGAGGCAACGTCTAAGCCAGAGTTAAATATCTTGGTACTATGTATAGGCATTGTATTAAGTTGTTTAATACTAATAGATGAGTAAACCTGCCAAAAGAGAAATGACTACCATTGGGTCAGTGTTGATAGAGTGGGCCGTTGTGGACGTCAGCTGTGGAGCTTGGTGGTATGTTATGATCCTAGTGTCCCACATGGTTTAAGTATAATCTTAATCATGTGTATATAAGCTCTTGGGCATCCTTCTCTTGCAAGCCGGTTTTCAATGCTGAGTTCTACTCAAGGTTTGTATCAAAGTTTAAGGCTCGAATCCCTTGGGTGCAAACAATTATTTGGGGTCAACATGCAGGCGAAGCCAAAGTATTACCCAATCCATGTGGATGGTGCGCTTTGCACGGGTCCGAGGTTTACCCGATAAGAGTGAGTACACGAAGTGGTCATAATTTGAAGGGGTTCTTCTTTATAAAAAATAAAAATAAAATAAAATAAAATACTTCATGTTGTTGTACGTCTGGTTAATTTTTTAGATTGTAAAAGTCAATTGGGCAATTGTCTTTTTTTGTACTTTTTGTGTACAAGGGCATCCTTATCTCTCAATAAAATTATTATTCCTAAAAGATACTTAATATTGTCCAAAGTTGAACGTGTCTTCAGTTTGTAAACTACAAACTAGGGCTCTCTTTTTTCATCAAGTTTTACAGGTACTTCGTAGTAAACCTGTGATGGAATCAGTTAGCAGATCTAGGATTCCTTTTCTCTGCAGATTTTTCCTCTTATTTGTCCTCTACTTCACATTAAGGAGCAGTTTCCACCTTCTTTGGGAAAGAAAGTCTATTAGTAATGTGTATTTGCACACACACACATATGTACATATATGTATGTATATAAATTTGGCTTTTTATTTGTTTGAACAGTGGGGTGACTCTGAAGATCGGTTGGCTCTTGTTGGTTTAGGGTTTGCAGCTATAGTCGCGCTTTGGGCTTCAGCAAATGTGATCACGGTGATTGCCAGAACTATTGCCTTTTTGCATTACAGCCTAATAAATATGTCAGTGACATTTTGGAGAGATCTCTTGAAAAAAAAAAAGAAGAGAGTTAATAATTGACATTGCACAAGTTGTGTTGTGATCAAAAGATGACCAGAGTTGATGTGGAGCAAATACAAACATCTGCCATTTTCTTTTATCATACCGTGATTACATATGAATTGTAATTTTTTTCCGTTCTTTATTTTGGTCATTTGATGCTTTATTGCCCTCCAATTTTGAACATGCCTTGGACTTCAGTTGAGAAATCCAATATCAAAAATTGCCATATCTCCGGTGATCTTGTACCAATTTTGATAGATCATTTAGCAGACATTAGCCATCAAAGTTTAGATCAGTTGCATTGATTGACTTGTCATATTTATAGCAGATCCTTCCACATAGTTTTTGCCACATTCTTCCACACCCACTTAATAGGAGCTCTGATGGTTTTCTTTATTGTAAACAGGCCATTGACAAGTTGCCGCTCCTCCCAAGTTTCCTAGAATTTGTCGGGATACTGTTTTCTTCGGTATGTTGTCAATACAAATTTGTTGCTTGCTAAAGAATGGAGAAAGAGAAGACACAATTTGAAGGCTTTGCATCCATCATATCTATAAACCTTCAAGTTTTCTTTTCTTTTAGTGATATTTTCTCTGTTGTGTTCATATTTCACTGTTTCCATTCAAATATTAACTTCAACCTCTCCATCCATTTCAGTGGTTTATATATCGCTATCTCCTATTCAAACCTGATAGGTAAGGAAAATTTGGGTGGCTTTTGGTTGGTTTTGCTTTTCCTTGGAGTTTTTGGTACTTAATTTTGCATTTGTTCTTGTTTGTCTGCAGGGAAGAGCTTTTTCAAATAGTTAACAAGTCAAAATCAGATATTTTGGGTCAGTAATTTTGCTGTCACGAAATCAACAACTCCTTCCAACTGAGGGTGTGTATTTACTAAACATTTGGTCCTCTTTTTTGGAGGGGGCAGGGGGAATGATATTTGTATTAGAGTGGCAATATGACCACCATCTTCTGTACGTGGTATACATGATGAAATTCATGATCTTACTATTTCAACTGAAAATTCAGTGTGTGATGGTGTTCACAATCTTTCTTTCTCTTTTAATTTTTTTTTTTAATTTTTTTTAATTTTTTTAATTTTTTATTATTATTATTTTTTTCATGTTTCGACTACCATTGCTGATACAAAGAAAAATAAGCTGTAGAGTTTTTGTAGTGCATTTGAAGAAAAAGCATGATATTGTTCTTGCAACACTGGCCTGCCCCAATTTTGTACTTTATGTCGGGCAATTTTAGGTTTTATAAGATGATGGAAGGAAAGGAAACTTGAAATTTGAATCAAGAATAGAGAAAATATTCAGGGAAGGCTAATGTGAAAATATTCAAGCACCTTGAGCCTTGACCGCAACTAGCCGTTAACACCAAAATCAGCCTGTTCAAAAGCCTCATCATCTCTACATGATTCTTCTTCTTATTTCTCATTCTACAACCTCTTGTTTGGATAATCAAATGCCACTTCACTCCATAACAAAGCTAAATAGAACCTTTCCGTCCTCATCCTCCTTCTGCTCTCTTTTCCACCCCACCTGTACCCAGCTCCCATATCACTCCTTTCCCTTGCCAACCCCTCGACAACACACCCATCCCAAGCCCAAACCCTTCATCCTTCTTCTAAGCCCCGTGCTTTGCCCACCCATCAATCACCCTCCTCTTACTATGTCTCTCTCCTCCGATCCTGTATTGCCCGAAAGGCGATCAACCCCGGGAATCAACTTCATGCCCACCTTTGCCACCTGGGTCTCGGGTTTGATACGTTTATAGCTACTAAACTTGTTAGTCTGTATTGTGTTTGTGATTCGTTAAGCAATCCACACCTCTTGTTCGATAGAATTCCTAAACATAATTTATTTCTGTGGAATGTTTTGATTCGGGGGTAAGCGTGGAATGGTCCATACGAAGCTGCAATTTCACTTTTTAACCAAATGCTTGATTATGGGCTCGCACCTGATAACTTTACCTTCCCGTTTGTGCTCAAGGCATGCTTGGCACTTTCTGCCATTGAAGAGGGGAGGAAGATTCATGAGCATGCAATGCGGACTGGGTGGGAGACGGATGTGTTTGTGGGTGCGGGTTTAGTTGACATGTATGCTAAGTGTGGTTGTGTGGAGAGTGCTCGACAAGTTTTTGACAAAATTGAAGAGATGTTGTGTTATGGAATTCGATGCTTGCTGCTTATTTGCAAAATGGGCACCCGAATGAGTCGCTCACCCTATGTAGTGAAATGGCATCTGCAAGTGTGAAACCCACAGAGGCGACTCTTGTGACTGCGATATCTGCTTCAGCTGACATTGCGGCTCTTCATCAATGAACAGAGCTTCATGGGTTTAGTTGGAGACATGGGTTTGTGTCCAATGACAAGGTAAAGACTGCATTGGTAGATATGTATGCCAAGTGTGGTTCTGTGAGGATCGCTAGGAGTTTGTTTGAACGGCTTAAGGAGAAACAAGTTGTCTCTTGGAATGCCATGATTACTGAGTGTTGGGTCATGAATCAACTCTACATAATCGGCCCAACAGCTTACTGGGCCCAATGGAAGCCTACGTCATGAGAGCCCAAGAGCGTCTCAAGCCTTGAGAACTCGAGAGCGCCTCGAGCCTCGAGCATCCGAGAATGCATCAGGCCTCGATCATCCGAGAACGTCTCAAGCCTCGATCATCCAAAGCCTTCGATACTTTCGAGCCCGAGACCTCTGAAGCCCTGTAATTTAGGGATTAGGAGATTGAACTTATAAGACCCGATCTTATCCATCTAATTCAAATGCCAAGCACCTGGAACCACGGAATCATATACGTTATCTATGAGAGTTCGAAATTTAAAACGCCATTAACAACCAAACCCTATCTCGATCCCATCAGATCCTGATACGGATGACTACTCAAATCCCTGATAACAAACTGCCTCGCAGAAAATCAGGGAAGAGTCAGTCACTGGTAAGGGGACTATCACTCCATGCCTATATAATGCAAGTCACCTCCACACATTCTGGTAAGGCAACTGTAGCACTCCTTACGCTTTTGCCGTTTTCTCATTACTCTCAGAAAACTACTGACTTAGGCATCGGAGTGGCCCCGCCGGCTCACCCCCGGTCTCTTCGATCCTATTGTCTTCTTCATTGTGCAGGTGAATTTGTACCTGGAGCACTTGAACCAGGGATCCAAAAAGCGTGCCATGTCACCAATCGAAAAACTGTGCATCAACAGTTTGGCACCGTCTGTGGGAATGTAGGTTCTTCAATCACTTCTCATTCATACAAAATCCGACATGGTGAATACACGCTCTTCACACCAGCCGCAGCCTCGTTCATTGCAGCCGCCCCCTAGCACTCCTAGGGCCTCCAATAGTTCAGAATTGGCGGAATTTTTGAGGAACATGGCGGAATCAATGGAAGTTCTCAGGAAGCAGAACGAGGAGCTCAACACTCGGCTCACATTGGCTAAGGCACGAAGCAGCCAGAAGGAAAGGGAGCGCGAGGAATGTCGTGAGAAGGAAAGGCGGGATAGAATTCGTAGGGAGAAGCGGCCTGTTAATCCTCACCATGAGGATAACGGGAGCACGGTTCAAGGGGATCGT
>CM017321.1:27615816-27650019 GCA_006937295.1 Carpinus fangiana
TAATTTCCAAATGTTCGATGTCTCGAGACCTTATCGAGTATCCGAGACCACGTTCTCGGACATAACTCTATTCGGAATCGAGACCCAACACATGAAATAATTTTCAAATGTTCGATGTCTCGAGACCTTATCGAGTATCCGAGACTACGTTCTTGGACATAACTCTATTCGGAATCGAGACCCAACACATGAAATAATTTCCAAATGTTCGATGTCTCGAGACCTTATCGAGTATCCGAGACCACGTTCTCGGACATAACTCTATTCGGAATCGAGACCCAACACTTCAAATATTTTCCAAATGTTCGATGTCTCGAGACCTTATCGAGTATCTGAGACCACGTTCTTGGACATAACTCTATTCGGAATCGAGACCCAACACTTCAAATATTTTCCAAATGTTCGATGTCTCAAGACCTTATCGGGTATCCGAGACCATGTTCTCGGACATAACCCTATTCAGAATCGAGACCCAACACTTGAAATAATATACAAGCATCGGACGCCTCGAGGCCTCGTCAAACATCCGAAGCCCCCGAGGCACCCTCAAAATTAAGATGCATCATTTAGAAAAATTTCTAAGTATGGGGAAAAGACCATTCACATTTTACAAATATAATAACATTACAAAATTTAGAAGAAAGGTATTCATTGAAGATCGATACTTTATTAATGAATGTCTGTACAAGAGAAAACAAATCGTGGGACTGTACAAAGAAATTACTTATACACATTATCTACTGATCCCCTTGGGGAGCGACAGGGGAGTCTTGTTCGGCAGAAGAAGCCTCGGCATTCTCAGATGCCTCCTTAGCTTCAACTCCCTCCTGAGCAGCCTCAGGCCCAACTGGCGGTTGATAGTCGAACTCTGCTATCCCAGCAGCGTCGGGCATCTCTTCTCTTCCCAAGGAGACTAGACGAAGCATGACCTCGGTGGTGCAGGGAATGTTCTCAATATTTACAGAGTTGAGATCCACTCTCTGAGTTGGGTCCCTCCACCAAGACCTGAACGTCTCGAATCCAAGATAGATTCCATCGGCCCAAGCGGCATCCCTAATCCTTGAAGCGAAGGACAGCTGATGCAGATAGTCGGCCGCCTTCGCTTGAGCCTTCTTCAGCTCGAGCCTCAGCTTCTTGTGCTTATCAGAGAAGTGTTTGAACCTCCCCTCGGTGACAAGCTTGCCCTCCGAGACCCTCTCAACCAAGGAGCGACTCTCCTGCAGCTGTTCAAGAATCTCGGCATGCTTCTCCTCGAGCTGCCCCAACTCCTCTTTGAGAATGGAGTGGTCCTCCTGGAGCTCCGCATGCTCAGTCTACAGGGCGGCATGGGTTTCTTGGAGAGCCGAATGCCTAACTCGCATGCCCTCAAATTCCTCGGACATTGTGGCAAGCTCGACTTTGGCCCGATCCCTGGCCATGGAGGCCTCAGAAGCCTCGCACTCCATTACCTTCGAGTGCTCCCTGAGAACTTGAAGATCATCTTCGTGCTTGGCAACCACCGCCTTAAGCTTGGCATTCTCCTCTTCAGCCTCAGCCAGCTTCCTCCTCAGGTCCTCTGCCCCACCGTCATTAGCCGAGACCTTCCTGAAGTAGCAGTATAGGATGGTCGACCTAAGGAAGGCCTACAAGTGATGAACACGGCGTTAGACCTAAACAAGCAACAAAAATAAAGTACCATGTGATGAACTACTTACCAAGAATTCCATGGTCAGCATCTCCTCTGAGATGCCTCGAGCCGAGACGTCACGCCCCTTTAGCTGGAGGTTCTCGTGGTCAACCATGCCCACCATGGCCTTGAAGGGATTTCCCTTTAAATCTCCTCCCATCTTGGTCAGCTTCCCTTTGAACGTCCAGTTGGCCCCTTCCGGCTGGACCTCGGCCGTGCTCTCGGAAGACACAGAAGCCCCGGACGCACCTGAAGCTCGAGGCCTCTTCAGACCAGAGGCCTCCTCTGCCACGTCGAGACTCGGGCACTGAGGCCTTTTTGGAGTTGGAGCTCGAGAAGAAGCCCCTTGCTCAAGGATTGGAGACAAGGGTTCATGGGGGGTCCGTAAGGCAACCACCTTTGAAGGCCCCATGTTATCATCCGCCATCCCGACGGAGTCGTCGGATTCCGCATATATATCCTCCAGGATATGCTGGATGTTCGAACCCAGGGGGTGGCTTGGCCCGGAAGGAATTGGCCCCTCCGGTGCTTGTATAGGCTCCTCAACCTGTCCCATTATGTTCACTGGGACAGCGAGGACAGGCTCATTGCCCAAGAACGCAGCTACCTCTTCTACTCGAGGTACAGGAGGAGGCACTCGACTCCTTCGAGCTGCTAAAAAGCCCGCCACATTCTTTGTCGGGGCGGTGGGAATGGCAGTCTCGACCACAGGAGCTGTAGGCTCAACCACTGGGGCTACCGATTCAGCCCCTCCTCTCAGCTTCCTCTTTCTGATGAGGGGTGCCTCGATCACCTCGATGTCTGACTCCTCGGTAGGGACCTCGGCAGCAGGGGTTGGCTTCAGGATTACTTCAACAGGCTCCTCCCCCTCTGATTCGTCCTCCTCATCAGCCAGCCTTAAGGCCCTGGCCACCTTAGGAGGGTCCCTGACCTTCCTCTTCTCCGCCACCAGACTCTTCCTGAACGGAGGCGCGATTGGTAGGGTTGGTGTAGTGGGAGGTCTCGACTCCCGAATCTGGAATCGCCCCCCAGTTTGGATGGGGTAGACGACTTTTGTGGGCTTCTCGGGCTCGATCAATACGCCCTTGCCCTTATCGACCCTCTTACCTTTGCCCTTCTCAGCATCTTGGGCTGGGTCTTTTCGGGGAGTAGAGCTCCGGGTATTCACCACTGGAAGGCTCCGGTTGACCGGACCCCGCAGGTACTCATCCCTCAGCGCCACCGCCACGTGTCCAGCAGGCGCGTAGACCATCTCCATGAGCCTCGGGACCGTGCCGAGCACTGTATAGTTTAAACAGGACATGTGCTTTCGAGTCCACTGGAGGACTTCGTTAACCCGAGCCACTTCATTTGGAGTCAGGCGAGGTTCTTGAGAACCCTTCTCGGAAAGGACGTTCATGTCCCGAGGAACTCTGATTTCAGTAGCCTTCTCTGTAGGGGCAAACTCCCACTGCCCCGAGGCGAAGAAGTATTTATTCTTTCATCCTCGATTGCTGGAGTACTTGGTCTCCAGAATTATCAGCTTACCCTTTCGGGTCTGGATGTTGTAGACTCCGCCCCCTGGGTTCTTGTGAATGCGATGTAAGAACAGAAATTCCCTTACAGTTAGCTGGCGCTCCTTACCCAATGCGAGGGGCCACAACACCATGCAGCCAAAAAGGTACCTCCACGCGTTAGGAGCAAGCTGGTGGGGAGCCAAGTTTAGATAGTGGAGCAGCTCTCGAACCATGGGAAGGAAAGGAAGATGAAAGCCTGCTCGAAACATCGCCTCATACACACAGACCTCATGGCGGTCTGAACGTACGATGGCACCGTCGTTCTTTTCATCAAACCGTAGTGAGATATACGGTGGGATGAAGCAATCCCTTTGAATCTGACGTTCGTCGGCCCTTGACAGTCTGCCTTCCCATGTGGTAGGGTGGGAGTCACCAAGTCTGTCAGAATCCTCACCGCCTCTTGGTATTTTTGTTGAGAAGTATTTGAAGAAGAAGACAAGGAGAGTAAGAACAGAGAGCTCAGAAGAAACGCAAGAGCTTGCAGGAAAAGAAAATAAACGATGAGAAATGAAAGAGTATAGAACTTATAGGTAAAGTAGAGAAGATGAGACGTCGGCGTAGTTTATGAGGAGGCAATGAAGAGGCGTACCTCGAATCCCTGAAAAACCGCTTCGAATCCTCGTGGCCAGTCAATCATAATGACTGACAACTGACAGCCGCTCGAACGACCACTCCTGGATCGACACGAGGCACAGCCTCAAGATACTGAATCGCTACATTAAATGCTCGGTGCCTCCTCAAGCCTAAGCGTCTCGAGCTATTTTGGCGGGAATTTTCAAAAAAAAAAATAAAAAAATTCCGTCCAAAAAATATTCTTTGAAACTCAACTGTTTCTTGCCTTTACCCAATCAAGACTAGTTCTCTCGACTATGCCTCGAATTCTATTATGACTCAAGAACCGTCAAAATAGCAGGATCAGAGTGCCTTGAGAGTTGATCCATTTTTATGAAACACTTGAATTTCCATAGTCCTCCAGACAAGGAAATTGGTATGGAAATTGGGGGGTAACTGTTAGGTCATGAATCAACTCTACAGAACCGGCCCAACAGCTTACTGGGCCCAATGGAAGCCTACGTCATGAGAGCCCAAGAGCGTCTCAGGCCTTAAGAGCCCAAGAGCGTCTCAGGCCTTGAGAACTCGAGAGCGCCTCGAGCCTCGAGCATCCGAGAATGCCTCAAGCCTCGATCATCCGAGAACGTCTCAGGCCTCGATCATCCGAAGCCTTCGATACTTTCGAGCCCGAGACCTCCGAAGCCCTGTAATTTAGGGATCAGGAGATTGAACTTATAAGACTCGATCTTATCCATCTAATTCAAATGCCAAGCACCTGGAACCACGGAATCAGATACGTTATCTATGAGAGTTCGAAATTTAAAACACCATTAACAACCAAATCCTATCTCGATCCCATCAGATCTTGATACGGATGACTACTCAAATCCCTGATAACAAACTGCCTCGCAGAAAATCAGGAAAGAGTCAGTCACTGGTAAGGGGACTATCACTCCATGCCTATATAATGCAAGTCACCTCCACACATTCTGGTAAGGCAACTATAGCACTCCTTACGCTTTTGCCGTTTTCTCATTACTCTCAGAAAACTACTGACTTAGGCATCAGAGTGGCCCCGTCGGCTCACCCCCGGTCTCTTCGATCCTATTNTTCATGGGGGGTCCGTAAGGCAACCACCTTTGAAGGCCCCATGTTATCATCCACCATCCCGACAGAGTCGTCGGATTCCGCATATATATCCTCCAGGATATACTGGATGTTCGAACCCAGGGAGTGGCTTGGCCCGGAAGGAATTGGCCCCTCCGGTGCTTGTAAAGGCTCCTCAACCTGTCCCACTATGTTCACTGGGACAGCGAGGACAAGCTCACTGGCCAAGAACGCAGTTACCTCTTCTACTCGAGGTACAGAAGGAGGAGGCACTCGACTCCTTCGAGCTGCTGAAAAGCCCGCCACATTCTTTGTCTGGGCGGTGGGAACGACAGTCTCGACCGTAGGAGCTGCAGGCTCAACAACTGGGGTTGCCGATTCAGCCCCTCCTCTCAGCTTCCTCTTTCTGATGAGGGGTGCCTCGATCACCTTGATGTTTGACTCCTCGGCAGGGACCTCGGCAGCAGGGGTTGGCTTCAGGATTACGTCAACAGGCTCCTCCCCCTCTGATTCGTCCTCCTCATCAATACGCCCTTGCCCTTATCGACCCTCTTACCTTTGCCCTTCTCAGCATCTTGGGCTGGGTCTTTTCGGGGAGTAGAGCTCCGGGTATTCACCGCTGGAAGGCTCCGGTTGATCGAACCCCGCAGGTACTCATCCTTCAGCGCCACCGCCACGTGTCCAGCAGGCGCGTAGACCATCTCCATGAGCCTCGGGACCGTGCCGAGCACTGCATAGTTTAAACAGGACACGTGCTTTCGAGTCCACTGGAGGACTTCGTTAACCCGAGCCACTTCATTTGGAGTCAGGCGAGGTTCTTGAGAACCCTTCTCGAAAAGGACGTTCATGTTCCGAGGAACTCTGATTTCAGTAGCCTTCTCTGTAGGGGCAAACTCCCACTGCCCCAAGGCGAAGAAGTATTTATTCTTCCATCCTCGATTGCTGGAGTACTTGGTCTCCAGAATTATCAGCTTACCCTTTCGGGTCTGGATGTTGTAGACTCCGCCCCCTGGGTTCTTGTGAATGCGATGTAAGAACAGAAATTCCCTTACAGTTAGCTGGCGCTCCTTACCCAATGCGAGGGGCCACAACACCATGCAGCCAAAAAGGTACCTCCACGCGTTAGGAGCAAGCTGGTGGGGAGCCAAGTTTAGATAGTTGAGCAGCTCTCGAACCATGGGAAGGAAAGGAAGACGAAAGCCTGCTCGAAACATCACCTCATACACACAGACCTCATGGCGGTCTGAACGTACGATGGCACCGTCGTTCTTGTCATCAAACCGTAGTGAGATATACGGTGGGATGAAGCAATCCCTTCGAATCCGACGTTCGTCGGCCCTTGACAGTCTGCCTTCCCATGTGGCAGGGTGGGAGTCACCAAGTCCGTCAGAATCCTCACCGCCTCTTGGTATTTTTGTTGAGAAGTATTTGAAGAAGAAGACAAGGAGAGTAAGAACAGAGAGCTCAGAAGAAACGCAAGAGCTTGCAGGAAAAGAAAATAAAGGATGAGAAATGAAAGAGTATAGAACTTATAGGTAAAGTAGAGAAGATGAGACGTCGGCGCAGTTTATGAGGAGGCAACGAAGAGGCGTACCTCGAATCCCTGAAAAACCGCTTCGAATCCTTGTGGCCAGTCAATCATAATGACTGACAACTGACAGCCGCTCGAATGACCACTCCTGGATCGACACGCGGCACAGCCTCGAGATACTGAATCGCTGCATTAAATGCTCGGCGCCTCCTCAAGCCTAAGCGTCTCGAGCTATTTTGGCGGGAATTTTCAAAAAAAATTCCGTCCAAAAAATATTCTTTGAAACTCAACTGTTTCTTGCCTCTACCCAATCAAGACTAGTTCTCTCGACTATGCCTCGAATTCTATTATGACTCAAGAACCGTCAAAATAGCAGGATCAGAGAGTGCCTTGAGAGTTGATCCATTTTTCTGAAACACTTGAATTTCCATAGTCCTCCAGACCAGGAAATTGGTATGGAAATTGGGGGGTAACTGTTGGGTCATGAATCAACTCTACAGAACCGGCCCAACAGCTTACTGGGCCCAATGGAAGCCTACGTCATGAGAGCCCAAGAGCGTCTCAGGCCTCGAGAGCCCAAGAGCGTCTCAGGCCTTGAGAACTCGAGAGCGTCTCGAGCCTCGAGCATCCAAGAATGCCTCAAGCCTCGATCATCCGAGAACGTCTCAGGCCTCGATCATCCAAAGCCTTCGATACTTTCGAGCCTGAGACCTCCGAAGCCTTGTAATTTAGGGATCAGGAGATTGAACTTATAAGACTCGATCTTATCCATCTAATTCAAATGCCAAGCACTTGGAACCACGAAATCAGATACGTTATCTATGAGAGTTCGAAATTTAAAACGCCATTAACAACCAAATCCTATCTCTATCCCATCAGATCTTGATGCGGACGACTACTCAAATCCCTGATAACAAACTGCCTCGCAGAAAATCAGGGAAGAGTCAGTCACTGGTAAGGGGACTATCACTTCATGCCTATATAATGCAAGTCACCTCCACACATTCTGGTAAGACAACTGTAGCACTCCTTACGCTTTTGCCGTTTTCTCATTACTCTCAGAAAACTACTGACTTAGGCATCAGAGTGGCCCCGCCAGCTCACCCCCGGTCTCTTCGATCCTATTGTCTTCTTCATTGTGCAGGTGAATTCGTACCTGGAGCACTTGAACCAGGGATCCAACAAGCGTGCCACGTCACCAATCGGAAAACTGTGCATCAACACTAGGTATGCGATTCGTGGCCATGCTACTGAAGCAATACTTTTATTTGAGGAGATGAAGGAAAAAGCTCTACTTGATCACATAACTTTTGTGGGTGTCCTAGCAGCTTGCCGCCATGGGGGCTTCCTTGATGAAGGGTGGATGTTTTTTGAATCGATGGTGTGGGACTACCGCATAGATCCAATAGTTCAGCATTACACATGCATGGTTGATCTCCTTGGCCACAGTGGTAGAGTCGATCAGGCTTACAATCTTATAACGCAAATGAGAGTAATGCCAGATGCTTGTGTATGGGGTGCTTTGCTGAATTCATGCAAAATCCATGGAAATTAGAGTTGGGTGAAGTAGCATGAGAGAAACTAATTGAGCATGAACCTGATAATTCTAGCAATTATGTGATTTTATCAAACATCTATGCTCAAGCAGGGAAGTGGAAAGGAGTTGCAAGAGTGAGAAAATTAATGATAGATGGAGGAATAAGGAAAAACATTGCTTGTAGCTAGATTGAAGTGAAAAATAAAGTCCATGCATTCCTTTCTGGAGATAATTCCCATTCTAATTCTGATGCAATATATGCAGAATTGATGAGGCTGGAAGGACGAATGAAAGAAGCTGGCTATGTGCCAGGGACCAGATCAGTTTTCCATGACGTGGAGGATGATGAGAAGACTAATATGGTTTGCAGTCATAGTGAAAGGTTAGCAATTGCATTTGGACTCATTAGTACTCTGCCTGGAACCAGGCTTTTGATAACGAAGAACCTCCGGGTATGTGAGGACTGTCATGTTACAATCAAGTTCATCTCAAAGATCATAGAGAGGGAAATGACCATTAGAGATGTCAATCGCTACCATCATTTTAAAGATGCGATATGTTCTTGTGGTGATTTTTGGTAAAAAGAATGAGTAGAACCATTTGGAAGTCACAGCGTTTGTATCAACAGAAGCTGTTTTTGGGAAGTAGTTAGGAGATAGTGAAGAAGAATTGTAGAGATTCCGAGCGGAGGACATGCAGCTATACATATGCTTATCAGAGGAAGCACATCTTGTTATTTGTATTGGTTGAATACTTCAGGAAACTTGCAAGAGTCAAAGATTTTGTATATGTGATTACATATACAAAATCTGTCATCCAGAGTTCTTTATGTTATCTAATGAAACAATATTTTTTATTTTGACTCAGCTTTCTGCAAAGAAAGGTATTCAACAATCTGGCTCATTTTCTGTTGAGACTTTAATTTTTCTATTTGTATCTGCAGCATAGTGTATTTTTCTCATACAATTTTTTTTTCTTTACAAACTCGTGCATTATTGCTTGAATCAACATAATAGGTTCCACTTGCATAGGTTATACATGTTGAAGGATTACTAATTTATTAGCGTTTTCAAAAATATTTGCCTGTGGCATATGGTCCATGCATGACCGAAGCTCTTGATACAATTCAAGACAATCTAGAAACTGTTAGTCTATATAACAAGAGAATTGGAATGGATGCTCTTAACAATTAAACTTTTCACTTATGGTAGACTGTAGCAAAGAGACCATCTTTTCTAACATATTATTTGATTGCAACCGAACAACCACTTCTCTCAACAGGATATCTAAACTCCCCCAGAAACTTATTTCAAATTGTGTTTTTATGTACTCAACTTCCTATGTGATACACAAACCCTACGGTAGGTTGTTGCTACTTGTTGCAGTAACTGTATTTGAAGCAGGAAATCTTTTAGAATTTTCTGGGATGCCATTGGACTCACATTTTCTTCATCCTACAGTTGTTCCACCGTTGATTTCCTGCTGAACGCGTCCACTACCACGTTAGCCTTGCCAGGATGATAATTGATCTTGTAATCATAATCCTTGATTAGCTCTAGCCACCTCCTCTGCCTCATGTTCAACTCTTTCCAAGTAAAGAGATACTCTAAGCTCTTGTGGTCCATGTAGATCTCGCACCTCTCGCCATACAAGTAGTGCCTCCAAATCTTAAGAGCAAACATAACAGCTACCAACTCCAGGTCGTGTGTAGGTTAGTTCTACTCGTATGGCTTTAGTTGGCGTGAGCATAGGCAATAACATTGCTATTTTGCATCAGCACGCAACCTAAACACATCTTAGAAGCGTCGCTATACACTACGAAATTACCTAATTCCGTAGGTAACGCCAACACTAGAGCAGTCACCAATCGCCTCTTTAGCTCTTGGAAACTTTGCTCACACTCATCCGTCCAAACAAAACGAGCATTCTTCCTAGTCAAAGCAGTGAGTGGTTCCGGCATCTTCGAAAAACCTTTGATGAAGCGTCGATAATAACCAGCGAGTCCTAAGAAACTCCGAATCTCAAACACGCTAGTTGGTCTTGTCCATTCCACCATAGCCTTCACCTTCTCCGGGTCAACTGCTACTCCTTCACCAGAAATCAGGTGTCCGAGGAAAGACACGCTATCCAACCAAAACTCACACTTCTCTAGTAGGGCTAATGAAATCAAAATCTCTATCATGTTTGCACGAGCAGATCCTCCAATCTTCCACATTGAGAGCAACCAAATAGGGTCCATGTCTTCAAAGATCACACGGATCAAGTCCTGAGCTAGCACCCAAGTCTGCTCCGACGACATCCTCTTCTAAAGCGGCTAAACCGTATAATAATCGTAATGGGAGATGAAACATAAAGGAAAAGGGTAAGTCTAAGACTTAGTGATTTTTAACGCAGATAATACCCATGCCAGTTTAGTAATGAACTCAGGTGTTTAATAAGCAAAAGCAGTTCCATCATGGCAGCTTACATTATAAGTGATATATATAATAGATGGTATATGCATATGATGTAAACAGTTATAGTTCAACAGTATGGTCTACTCGAGATATTACCTCTTCTCAGTAGGGCTGTTCCGATAGACCTATAGTACAATGTCAGTGCCCAAGCCATTGCACAACATACTGTACATAACATTAGTGGCACAATTGAGTCCAACCTCGAATGGCCCACACCAACTAATGACGTCCGTCCTATAGTGACCGAACCATTGGGAATGGTTGCACCGTGGTCACGAAACCAATGGATCCAAAGCCCCGTATAACACACACATTTGACCATAAAGCTAACATGTATAGTAAGCCCATAGCCATTACTACCGCATGTACCAGTGTACCATGTCATACGATACAAATTATCTTGTTTGCATTTTACATGCACGTCATTTTACAAGTCTCACTTGGTTAACATGTTTAGCACAACGTTTTTATCAAAATATCAGAGTTCATGTGCAATAAGTATAAACTGTAAGAGTTGTAAACTATGCATGTTTTCTCTATACACAAAATAGATTTGCAGTGCATGAAAAATAGCAATGAGCATTATGTGAGTTAAAACTCACCTAGATCGAAAAGCTTCTCCGAATACTCCGAAAGATCCGGGTTCTCCAGATCTGTAGAAAACCTTCTATTAGTCCTAATTCCACTAAAACAACTCCAAAGTAAGGAAAACAGGAGCTGTGGGACGGCTGGTGAAAATACGGTTTCCCTATCACACACTGATTATACATCCCGGCTTGGGGTAGTACCTCCACCATGTCACGACGGGCAGTACGTCCGATCATGATATCGTACGTCTGCTATGTGGGTTTTCAGGGAGAACCTCATTTTCTCTCCATTGTCCACCTATCCTCCAACTCCAGGGCTACTAGAAACACCTTAAAGCCTCCTAACCGAGATTACAACCTCTATGCAACGTAACAACTCTAAGCTAACAAAAATGCTAACCCAAACGAGATTCAAAGCGTATCTAAGCTAACAACTACAACCAAACAGAAATCGAGCAGCATAACGACTTAATTAAAAAGCTAAACAAAACCGCAAGAGTTTCGCCTCACGAACGTTCTGAAACACCCAAACGCCTCACACACACTCACAAACTCACACCGACAGCCTAGAGGCGTCTGAAAAACTGTGAGGAATGAAGAGGGGTAGAGGGTATTTATAGGAGATGGCTGCCAACAACTCCCCTGGCAAAGTAGCGGATGTCCACCCAAATGGGTGTACGTCCGGTGGTTCTTGCCCAGTGGTCCAAAAGCTGCCTTGTATGTCTAAGTATTAATCAGAGGATATTCAAAAAGTAGCGTACGTCTGGTGGTCCCATGTACGTCTGCCTGTACGGCTTACAGAGCGTACGTCCGGTGGTCCCCACTGTATGTTCACACTACAGACAGCTGTGTACATCCGCCAGACCTAGTGTACGTCCGTCCAAAAGTCCAAATTGCCCCTCTAGTGTCCTTAGTGACCTAAAGCCCAAATTAACTCCCCCAACTAAGCTACTTATGCCTAGTTAATAATTTGGGTCACTACAACATCTCCCCTCTCCCATTTCCCCTACACCTCCCGGCCAATTCACCACTAATCCTGACTTTAAGTTCTCCCCTTCAAGTGTCAATCACAATGTTATGTCCTTGCAACCCTCATCCAATTCCCCCACGGATTCCATTAAACCAAGGCCTCCCACACGTACACATGGAATGACAACTTGTTCTCAACATGGTATTGTCCAACCACAGCAACTCACTGATAGAAGAATCAATTATCCTCATTGGGCCCTTCATCCCTCCTTGCAATCTTAGGAAATAAACCTACTTGCTACACAACTGCATCCAAAGATCCTCAATGGTGCTAGGCAATGAATGAAGAGTTTGATGCCCTCCTAAAAAATGGCACATGATCTCTCATCAACCCATCCTCTTGTATGAACATTGTTGGCTCCAAGTGGGTATACTGGATCAAGAGAAAGGTTGATGGAAGTATAGACCGTTATAAAGCGAGACTTGTTGCTAAAGGTTTTCGTCAACAACCAGATATCGATTATGCTGAAACATATAGCCCTGTTGTGAAGCCTATCACTATACGAACTATTCTCACCATTGCCACCATGGAGAATTGGAAAGTTCACCAAATTGACGTCAACAATGCCTTTCTCCATGGCTTCATTAATGTAGATGTATACATGGCTCAACCCCCATGTTACACTTATCCAACCTTCCTTACCTAATTCTATGTGCAAGTTACATAAGAATCTTTACAGCCTCAAACAAGCCCCAAGGTCCTGGTTCTCTCGTCTCAGCAATCGGCTCTTGGATCTTAATTTTACATCATCAAAATCTGACTCTTCTGTGTTTCTTTACATATGTTGATGACATAATCATAACCAGCTGTCATGAAGATGCCATCCCCAAGCTCATCAACGATCTCCAAAATTCCTTAGCAATCAAGGACCTAGGACAACTACACTTCTTCTTAGCGGTTGCTACCACATGGACAGTTGATGGTCTTCATCTCTCACAACAATGGTACATACACGACCTACTGTCCAAGACCAATATGATGCTACCAAAGCCAATGTCCTCTCCTACGTCCTCCTCATCCACGTTGAGCAAGTATGAAGGCACTACAATCACTGACCTACCACTATGCCACATTACAGTGGGATCTCTACAATATCTCTCAATTATACGACCGGATCTCTCTTTTGCAATTAACAAAGTGTCCCAATTTATGTAAGATCCTCGGGAACCACATTGGGTTGTTAATAAGCGCCGAATGTTGCGCATTCAAGCCCTTTAACTCGCATATGTTAATTCCTTAGCATTGTTATTTGTTTGATTTTGTTTCGTTTTTGTGTTCAGGTCAAATGCAAGAATTCCATTGAAATTGGGCTTAAAATGCGAATTTGGAGCTATTCTGGTGCTGTGATCGATCGCAGCTGAGATAGGATCGAGCGCACAAGGCCTAGGATCGATCGCACTCCTACGATCGCGCGCACAACATCTAAGCTCAAGCATAGTGCGCTAGACCGCACACCCTTGTGATCGAGCGCACTCGGGCGTGCATAGTACGGTAGGTGCCTTTTGACAGCTTAAACTTGATTTTCAGTCTCCTAATTGAACTGGGAGACTGACCTACGGGTTTCCTAGGGTTTCTAGGGTTTTTAGGGTTTTCTTAATCCCTATAAATAGGCTTTTAAACATTGTAAAAGGGAGACCGCTTCCTAGAGTTATATTTTCAGTAAATTGTCTTCGGAGCTCAGAAGATCATGAGCGGCTAAACCCCTTTGTAGGGTACTGATGTAACCCTCTCCAAATACAATGGTGACTGTATTTGATTTATAGTTATTCAATTTATGTATGTTGATTGCATAACTGTGAGAATTGCAACCATTGATTTATGTTCTTAATATTAAATGCAATTGTTCTTAATTTACGAAATCAATAATTGTGAAATTCTTTTCTTGTCTTAGAAATTATTTTGCTCTTATTGAACTCAAATCAACCTTATTTTCTGTGATTATAAGATTGATGGTTATGCAATGGGTTTTAATAGACATATGAATAATAGGATTAAGATAGGCCATGCCTAAGAAAGACGGGTCGTACTACACCCTAGTTTAGTGTAATTTAGGTAGACGATCCGTGTCAACCGAAGATGGGTTATGCTATTCCATTAATTATATGAAACTTATTAAAGGATTTTATAATTTATACCTAGGGAAGACAGGCCGTGCTGCATCTTAGTGGTTAGGTGGACGATCCGTGCCAACCAAAGATAGATTATCCTTATTCTTTAATATTGTATTTTTTTTTGTTCTTTTATAACATGCATATCATGAATGTCTGGAAATAAATACAGTTAACCATTGTTGTGCGGATTGTGGTGAAGTCGGTACCTTACTCTATCTCTCTCATATATTCACTTTTAGCATTACGTTTAATTTTATGCACTTGAATTCACACAAACAAACAAATCTCTTTTGTTTAATTGGGTTAAATTTCATCTTTTAGATTTAATAACGAAACCCCTACGGTCCTTGAGGTTCGACACCCTCTATATAGCCCTATCCTACGGGATTCATCCTATTGCGAGTGGTAATTTTTATTATTGATATTTTTTGTCACAAAAATACCACATCAATTTTTGGCGCCGTTGCCGGGGACTATTTAACGGTTTTGTTATTAAGTTTTAAGGATTAAGTTTAGCTTAATTTTTATTTTTGTTTTTCTTTATTTTCAATTTTTGAATTTTAATCTTTTTGTTCAAGTTTGCGATTAGTTCCCAGGTACAAGTCTCTGTAACTACGATCGATCGCAACTCGTGTGCGATCGAGCGCAAGTCTGCAAGCTGCGCTCGAGCCCTCTGCTCCTTCGTTTGCTCCCATCTTCGGCATTAAGCTCGAGCGCACCCTTGGCAGACTGTGCTGCATCCTCATTCTAGCACATCTAAGGGCCGTTTGTGAGCTTTTATTTTCTGTTTTAGTTTTCTTTTCATTTTTAGATTTTGTTTTTATTTCCTGTTTTTGTGTTAGTTTCTTGTTTTTGTTTTTATTTTCCATTTTTATTTTTGGTTTAGTTTATGTTGGGTCGCCGATCTTTGTCTTTGCCATTAATTACTTGTGACCTCGACATTGAACACACTCTTAGACAAATTAGAGCCGAAAGGAATTCTAATTTGTCAAAAGCGCACACCACTGATACCATGGCAGGAGCTAATCACGTAGCTTTGCAAGATCACTATATCCCTCCCACATACACTACCCTATCATGTCTCAGGTTGCCGGACGTCACGGCAACCCACTATGAGATCAAGCCTATCACCATATAGAGCTTACCTACTTTCCTAGGGCTTACCCATGAAAATCCTTATGACTTCCTCAGCGAATTTCAAACAATCTATTCTACCATTCAATTGACGGGATTCAATGAGGATGCCTTAAAAGATGCGTCTCTTTATTTTCGCCCTCAAAGATAGAGCCAAACATTGGTTTCAGTCTTTAGAACCTAACTCTATCACTTCTTGGGATCAATTGCAACAGGTTTTTCTCAAGTAGTATTTTCCCATAGGAAGGACTAAAGGACTAATGACACTGGGAGAGCTATCACTAGTATGACCTAGTATGAGGGTGAACCAGACATGTGTTTTGGTGTTTAAGTTTGGGGGATTCCCTGACCTTTTTCACACCTTGACATTTCCTTACTTCCGGTAATGTATTTCTATACTACACATTGAGGGCAATGTGTAATTCTAATTTGGGGGTATGGAAAAACACTTTGTCTATTTATTTATTTTTGTTTATTTTATTTGTCTTTTTGTGCTAAAAAAATTAATAAAAAATAGGGTAAATATATAATAGCACCTTGGGTCAACCCTTCAGAATTTTAAAATGCATAGATTTTTTTTTTTCGAAAATTTACTCCCTAGATCATTGAAAACTACAATAAAATTTATGTCATCACTTTTTTTTTTCTAACGGCCGTTTAGGGGGATAAAACGTACCGTTTTGGGAGATGCCACATCAGACGAGTTGTCCAGGTAAGATCCAAAATGCACCGTTTTGGCACTAGCCAAAACGGTGCGTTTAGCTTAAACTTAGGGGTTTTTCTTAGGGCCCCCAGCCCACTCGTGCGAGGCAGCAGACCGACCTCACCCCCTAAACCCATCTCCCCGACACCGACCCACTAACGCACCGACCCAGACTCTGGCGCACCACCAGTGCATCCACTGCCAACACAAACCGTACCGACGGTCCACCCATGACTGTGATTCAGGTGCTCCACCGGCGGCATGCATTCCGGCAACTAGGGCTCCATTTTTTTGAACTTTGTTTTTTGGAAAAAATCGAATCCGAGCAAGTATCTCCGAAATTTCTTTAGGAGTTTTGTTGTTTGAAGTGTATAGAAGGTTTTTATTATAGTTTTGGTTGGTTGTTGGTTAATTCTGAAGTTGTGAGAAAACCCCACACCCCACACGCTGTGTTGGTTTTTATCTTTCTTTGAATTTATAGACATGATTGCATGACAAACTCTAGTTAAAAGGGATTGGTAGTGGGTTTTGTGATGGCCCTAGAAAACGACAGTTGTGGTCCCGAATGCTGATGAAATTTGTTTGTTATGCTATTTTTTAGTGGTCCACTGGTGGGTTTCTTGTGAACTTTTTGTCCCCATACGTAGCAAGGCAGTCATAGTTAAAAAAGTTTTGGTAGTGGGTTTTGTGATAGCCCTAGAAAACGACAGTTGTGGTCCCTAATGTTGATGAAATTTGTTTGTTATGCTATTTTTTAGTGGTCCACTGGTGGGTTTCTTGTGAACTTTTTGTCCCCATACGTAGCAAGGCAGTCATAGTTAAAAAAGTTTTGGTAGTGGGTTTTGTGGTGGCCCTAGATACCAACAGTGGTGATAAAAGATTCAGAAAGTTCTGAAGTGTAATGCACAGTTTCAGACTTTTAGTAGTCCTGTAGGGTTACATTGATTTTGTCAGCAGATTCTTTGTAGCGCCTCGACTTTTCATCAATTGGTAGAATGATTTATCTAATTACTCGAGCGACATTACGTCATACATACGTCATTTGCAGCGGAATATACTTTCTACTTCTACCATCAGAGTTCTCATCATAATATAAATATACCAGAGCTTCCAATTTAAACTTCACACGTTGTTAATAAAAACATCAAGTAACTAATCATCAAAAGTACTGCCACAAGCGACGTATCTCACAAAGTGATAAAACCTTATTGTACCCATTAGCTGACGTATGTGGTCTTCCAAATTACATACTTATAAAAACTTAAATAATCACACAACTTAATAATTTAGTTTTTCAGCAACCAAAGCCTCATGTCTGTCCTATATATCAAAGGTAGGACGCTCATATCGGTCTGTGTCTTCCTTTCATTCCTCAATCACATCTATAAAAAAATTTATAGAAAAAGTGTGAGTTTACGACTCAGTAAGTTCAAGCAAACCAATCATTTATTATGAGAGCCAACCTTTATTTGTAAATGTGTCTTACCGCATATGTATACTAATTAGCCATGTATGCAGGATTTTCACAATTTTATTTTAATAAGTATTTGGCTAATTAATAAACAGAAGCGATAAAAACAATTCATAACATATTAAGCAAATCATCAGTTTGAATCAATGCACATCATATATCATAACATTATAGCATCATAACATCATTATAACATCATTATAGCATCATTACTTCATAACATAATAAGCACAATTATACTCCCACTTATTCCCTGGAGTTTGCTAAGTGTTACCCCACTTAGCCGCAAGGTTGTTAATAATTTTTCCCTCTCATAGCTTTGAGGTGTTAAGTGTTACCCCACTTAACCGCAAGGTTCTTACATACATTCATACATAATTCTTTTTGTACATACGTTCATTTGTTCAATTAAAATGGTTGTGTTCAACAAAATATATATAACATGCTTTTGTAAAAATAATGCAGGATCAGTAAGTTTGAACTTACCTTAAGAGCTTAAATTCCTTATACGTAGTTTCATTCCGTACACTTTCTGCATTAACACAATACCTTATACATTGTCAAGTATTCTTTCACTTCCTATTTGTGAATCTTATTTCAAATCCTAAAATCTCTAAAATACCTCGAAAACATTATTTTCTTGCTTTACATTAATCCTAAAAATTTAGGTAGCATAACGCCATATTTAAAATATATGGATACTATTTAGGTATCATAATGACATCTAAAATATCTTAATATCATTTGGGCATTACAACTGCGCTATTGTGTAGCACCTACTAAAATCTAGGCAGCACAACTGCGCATTTATAATATTTAAAAAATGATGATTGAATATAATATCCTTCCCGAGATATTCAATCATACTTTCCTGATTAATATAAACAATATAATTTAATAACTAAAATTGACATAAACTAGGGATAAAAGAATTATACCTAGCACTCCTCTTGAAGTAGCTCCAAAACCTTACTACTAAAATATAACTATTTTTCGCAAAACTCTTAATACGAAATCTCTGGGAGAGAAATAAAAGAATTTCTAAATGAAGAAAACTATAATCGATCGAGCTATTTATAGGTGAAATATCGGGACATGTCCGATATAAAATAGGAAGACAGTTTGGACGCAAGCATCGGCTAGCTTCAAAACCGAGCTCTTCTACAATTTGTTAAAAAATGGTATCATGAAATTTCCTTCATCATTATGGTTTCTCTTCATCATTATGTTTTCTTCATCATGGTTTTTCTTCCCCTTTTGTCTTCTCTTCTCTTCTCCTAACAACGTAGGTTCTAGCTGCATGAACTAATATCCTACATTGAGTAATTGGAGTGATATCCTGCATTGAGTCACCCCCCATTTACTCATAATTTATACTATTCATAACTTTGAATACTTATATGCTAGCTTCATACATTATGGCTTCACACGAATGTTTTGGAATCTTACTAATCATGACAAATTTTCTCATTATTCCAATAAAATAATCAGCATATAATCTCCATATAACATTAAACTTCATTTTAAACTCAATATTTATTCCTATAATATTCATATGCTCTATTAAAATCTCAAAAGTAATTATCATTACGGAATATTATTAAATAAATATTTCTAAAATAAGACTTTTAAAATCTAGGATACTACATTCTCCCCTTCTTATAGGAATTTCGTCCTCAAAATTTAAGAGTTCATACACCTGTGTAATTATACCAAACCAACTTGTAACATATATTTATATATGTTTATTATTGAAAATACTCAATCACAAAGCTTCACTTACCAATTCTTTATTGGGATTCATCTTCAAACAGATGTGGGTATCTGTTTCTCATCTCTTGCTCTAATTCCCATGAAGCTTCTTCTACGCCATGATTTCAACATAATAGCTTCACCAATGGAATTGTCTTTGTCCTTAGTTGTTTCTCCTTGCGATCCATGATCTGAATCGGCATTTCTTCATATGTTAAATTCTCTTGAATTTGTAAAGTTTTAAAACTGACAACTTACGAAGTATCAGGTATGTGCTTTCGTAATGTAGACACATGAAAGACATCATGAACTCCAGCCAATTCTGGTGGTAATGCAACTCTATATGCCACCGGTCCCATTACTTCCTTCACTTCAAAAGGACCTACATACCTTGGGCTCAACTTACCTTTCGTATCAAATCGAAACACCCCTTTCATTGGCGAAACTTTAAGAAATACCTGATCACCAACCTTGAACTCCAACTTGCGACGATGTTGATCAGCATAACTTTTCTGTCTACTTTGAGCTGTTAACATTATCTTCCGAATAAGTGCAATCTTGTCTTTGGTGTTTTGTACAATTTTTGGTCCCAAAAGTTGCCTTTCCCCGAATTCATCCCGATACAAAGTGATCTATACTTGCGTCCGTATAGAGCCTCATACTGTGTCATCCCAATAGTTGCTTGAAAACTATTGTTATAAGCAAACTCAACTAAAGGTAGGAAATTAATCCAATTACCTTTAAAATCAAGTACGCATAATCTTAACATATCTTCCAGTATCCGTCTGGTCCTTTCTGACTGACCGTCAGTTTGCGGATGGTACGCTGTGCTAAAATTCAATCTCGTTCCCATTGCATCTTGTAACCTTCCCCAAAATTTTGAAGTAAACCAAGGATCTCTATCAGATACTATTGAGATAGGCACTCAATGCAACCTAACAACCTCCCGGATATACAATTCTACCAACTTCTGCATTGAATCGTTGATCTTGCAAGGAATGAAATGAGCACTCTTAGTAAGTCTATCAACAATTACCCAAATAGCGTCTTGCCCGCTTGGTGCTCTTGGTAAGTCTACTACAAAACCATCCCTATTTGATCCCATTTCTATTATGGAATATTGAGTGGTTGTAGTGGTCCCGCCGGTCGTTGATGTTCATCTTTTACTTGTTGACATGTAGAACATCATGCAACATACTCTGCAATATCTCGCTTCATATCCGACCACCAATAAATCTTCGTCAAGTCCTGGTATATCTTAGTGCTTCCTGGGTGTACTGTATACTGCGCCTTATGTGCTTCATCCAAGATCTCTTTCCTCAACTTATCATCCTTTGGTAACACAACTCTCGAATTATTTCATAAAATACCATCTGAGGCATAGCTGAAACCATAAGCTTCTCCTTGACTAATCTTTTCTCTTAACTCTTTTAATTTTGGGTTTACTTCTTGAGCCACCTTGATCCAATCTGTTAACATTGGTTGAATCATGAGTGTTGCAAGACTCATCCATCTAGTTGTTGGTCTCGTGCCAAATTGAATCATTCCAAATTGCTGAGCCAGTTGATCCGTTGTTGGCATTAAGTTTGATGCTTCACTCCTTGATTTTCTACTTAATGCATCTGTAGCCACATTTGCCTTTCCTGGATGGTAAAGGATACGACAATCATAGTCCTTAATTTGCTCTATCCACCTGCGTTGCCTCATATTCAGATCTTTCTGAGTGAAAATGTATTTAAGACTTTTATGATCCGTATAAATATCACATTGTGACCCATAAAGATAATGCCTCCATATATTTAAAGCAAACACTACTGCTGCTAACTCTAAATCGTGAGTAAGGTAGTTTCTCTCGTGATTCTTTAATTGTCTTGAGGCATAAGCTATCACTTTACCTTGTTGCATAAGTACGCATCCCAATCCTTTCAGTGAAGCGTCACTATAAACAATAAATCCTTCTTTATCTGATGGAAGAGTGAGAATTGGTGCAGACACTAATCTCCTTTTAAGTTCTTGGAAGCTTTCCTCACACTTGTCGCTCCAGGCATAACGAGTGTTTTTCTTCGTCAACACAGTTATTGGTCCTGAGATTACGGAGAATCCTTCCACAAATCTTCTGTAATAACCAGCAAGTCCCAAGAAACTGCAAATTTCATGGACATTCGTTGGTTTCTCCCAATTTACCACAGCTTCTATCTTACTTGGATCTACCTCAATTCCTTCTCCAGAAATTACATGTCCTAAGAATGAGACTTTCTTCAACCAAAACTCACATTTCTTGAATTTGGCAAACAACTTCTCTTCTCTCAAAATGTCCAGTACCTTCTTTAAGTGTTCCTCGTGTTCTTGATGATTAGTTGAGTAAACTAATATATCATCAATAAACACAACTACAAACAAATCAAGGTACTTATGAAATACCCTGTTCATTAAAACCATAAACACAGAAGGTGAATTAGTTAGCCCAAAAGGTATAACTATGAATTCAAAATGGCTATACCGTTTTCTCATAGCGGTTTTCTACACATCCTCCTCTCGTACCTTAAGTTGATGATACCCAGACCGAAGATCAATCTTTGAGAACACAGAGGCTCCCTTTAATTGATCAAACAAATCATCGATCTTGGGCAGAGGGTACTTATTTCTAATGGTCACCCTATTTAATTCTCGATAATCTATGCATAGCCGTATCGATCCATCCTTCTTCTTCACAAACAAAACTAGTGCTCCCCATGGTGATACGCTTGGACGAATGAATCCTTTGTCTATCAGCTCCTGAAGTTATTCCTTCAATTCCTTTAACTCTGCTGGTGTCATACGATATGGTGCTTTGTGAATTGGTTTAGTACCAGGCACTAAATCAATAGAAAACTCAATTTCTCGATCAGGTGGTAATCCTGAATAAATTTCGGTAAAAACATCAGGATAATCACACACCACTGGAATATTCTCCAGTTTCAATTTACCATCCGGCTTAGCCATGACATAAGCCAGATATGCACAACCGCCTTTTCTAACAATCCTTCTTGCCTGAATTGCTGAGAGAAATGGTGGAGTGGCTCGAACTCGGGATCCACAATATGTGAACTCCTCAGCACCAGGTAATCGGAAGGTAATTTCTTTTCTTTGACAATTAATGTGGGCATGGTGCTTTGACAGCCAATCCATTCCCAAAATTACATCATAGCCTACCATTTCAAATACTACTAAATTTGCTAATAGAGTTCTCCCTCCAATAATGATAGAACAATCTACTACTACCTTGCTACATAAAAGGGATTTTCCTTCCGGTGCAACTACTGTTATGTTTTGTCTAAGTGGTTCCATACTCATACTACAAAGTTTTGCATATGTGGTAGAAACAAAATAATGTGTCGCACCAGAATCAAATAACGTATATGCAAGACTACCGAAAAGAGGAATGGTACCTATTACCACACCAGCATCCACATCTTCAGTCTTAGCATTGTCTGGGGTGAGTGCAAACACTCTGGCCTGCACTGTCTTTTGTTGATTGCCTCCTCCTTGTGACTTGGATCCTCCAGAGCGAAGCTTAGGGCAATCTTTAATATAATGATCTTAATGATCTTTCTAACCGCAATGGAAACATGTACCAGTTCTCATTCTGCATTCTCCAATATGCATCTTCCCACATCTCAAACATGTTGATTTATGAGCTCCTTTGGTAAACTGAAATATTCCTTCCTACCTATTGCCTTGAGCTACTGCCAAAAGCAAATTTCTTTTTAGGATGAGGCACTTGAGGAATGAATCGTTTTCTATTTTCCCTAGTAGCCTCATGATCATTGTGTCCTCTTTCAGCAATAGAAGCGACATTTACCAATTTGTTAAAGTCTTTAATTTCCAAACAAGCAACTCTATCCCTAATCCGAGAGAGTAGACCTTCTTGGAATCTTTATGCCATTGACTCATCATCAGGAACCAAGTTTATAGCAAACCTGGCCAATTCCATAAATTTAGCAGCATACAGCTCTACGATCAAGTTGCCTTGAACCAGGTTCTGGAATTCTCTAGCTTGAAGTTTCTGTTGTGCTTTAGGAAAGAATCTGTCATTAAATTCTTTCTTAAACAGGGTCCAAGAAATCTCAACTCCCATCAAATCCCGGGTCACCAGCTTCTCTTTTGTCTCCCACCACCTTGCTGCTATTCCAGTAAATTTGTAAGCAGCATACAGAACTTTCTGTTCATCAGTGCAAGCCATCACCTTAAATAACTTCTCAATATCGGTGATCCAGGATTCTGCTGCAATACACTCTTGGCCACCATCGAAGGTACGGAAATGGTGTGCACAAAAGTTCTTAAATGAACATCCCGGTTGCTCCTCTCTTCTTACTGGTTGTGGAACTTGGGCCATTGCTTCAGCCAAGTGCCGGGCAATTTCTACAGCATTGAAACGTCCCCTTTCATTAGGTGAGGGTGGTCGTATAGGCACATCATTGTGCTCAAATTCCAACTCCTCCAGTTCTTCTTCCCCTTGACCAAACAATTGAGGTATAGGCTCCATACGCCTATATTTTTAACAAAACATTTTTCCAACTTATGACATAAAATATACAATAATTATACAAAAGTTAGCACTAAATCCATTTATTATACTAAACATTACGGTATACATTCTAACATATAACCTAGATTCTTAAGATTTAAACTCTACTATATACTTAATTCTTAGTAACTCATTTACATGTTACAACTATGTGATCTATAAATATTATATAATCACAATTTGATCATAGCCTATACTTTGGTAAAAATAGAAATCATACTTAGATCCTAAATAGACTAAACTCTATAATATCAATTCCTATGGTCCATAGAGCAAACTGCTCTGATACCAAACTGTAGCGCCCCGACTTTTTATTAATTGGTAGAATGATTTATCTAATTACTCGAGCGACACTACTTCAAACATACATCATTTGCAGCGGAATATACTTTCTACTTCTACCATCAGAGTTCTCATCATAATATAAATATACCAGAGCTTTCAATTTAAACTTCACATGTTGTTAATAAAAACATCAAGTAACTAATCATCAAAAGTACTGTCACAAGCGACATATCTCACAAAGTGATAAAACCTTGTTGTACCCATTAGCTGACATATGTGGTCTTCCAAATTACATACTTATAAAAACTTAAATAATTACACAACTTAATAACTTAGTTCTTCAGCAACCAAAGCCTCATGTATGTCATATATATCAAAGGTAGGACGCTCATATCGGTAAGTGTCTTCTTTTCATTCCTCAATCACATCTATAAAAAAATTTTATAGAAAAAGTGTGAGTCTAGGACTCAGTAAGTTCAAACAAACCAATCATTTATTATGAGAGTCAACCTTTATTTGTAAATGTGTCTTACCGCATATGTATACTAATTAGCCATGTATGCAAGATTTTCACAATTTTATTTTAATAAGTATTTGGCTAATTAATAAACAGAAGCAATAAAAACAATTCATAACATATTAAGCAAATCATCAGTTTGAATCAATGCACATCATACATCATAACATTATAGCATCATAACATTATTACTTCATAACATAATAAGCGTAATTATTCTCCCACTTATTCCCTGGAGTTTGCTAAGTGTTACTCCACTTAGCCGCAAGGTTGCTAATAATTTTCTCTTCTCATAGCTTTAAGGTGTTAAGTGTTACCCCACTTAACCGCAAGATTCTTACATACATTCATACATGATTCTTTTTGTACATACGTTCATTTGTTCAATTAAAACGGTTGTGCTCAACAAAATATATATAACATGCTTTTGTAAAATAATGCAGGATCAGTAAGCTTGAACTTACCTTAAGAGCTTAAATTCCTTATACGTAGTTTCATTCCGTACACTTTCTGCATTAACACAATACTTTATACATTATCAAGTATTCTTTCACTTCCTATTTATGAGTCTTATTTCAAATCCTAAGATCTCTAAAATACCTTGAAAACATTATTTTCTTGCTTTGCATTAATCCTAAAATTTAGGTAGCATAACGCCATATTTAAAATATATGGATACTATTTAGGTATCATAATAACATCTAAAATATCTTAATATCATTTGGGCATTACAACTGTGCTATTGTGTAGCACCTACTAAAATCTAGGCAGCACAACGGTGCATTTATAATATTTAAAAAATGATGATTGAATATAATATCATTCCCTAGATATTCAATCATACTTTCCCGATTAATATAAACAATATAATTTAATAACTAAAATTAACATAAACTATGGATAAAAGAATTATACATAGCACTCCTCTTGAAGTAGCTTCAAAACCTTACTACTAAAATATAATTATTTTTCTCAAAACTCTTAATACGAAATCTCTGGGAGAGAAATAGAAGAATTTCTGAATGAAGAAAACTATAATCAATCGAGCTATTTATAGGTGAAATATCGGGACATGTCCGGTATAAAATAGGAAGACAGTTTGGACGCAGGCGTCGGCTAACTTCACTAACCGAGATCTTCTACAATTTGTTAAGAAATGCTATCATGAAATTTCCTTCATCATTATGCTTTCTCTTCATCATTATGTTTTCTCTTCTTCATTATGTTTTCTTCATCATGGTTTTTCTTCCCCTTTTCTCTTCTCTTCTCTTCTCCTAACAACGTAGGTTCTAGCTGCATGAACTAATATCCTGCATTGAGTCACCCCCCATTTACTCATAATTTATACTATTCATAACTTTGAATGCTTATATGCTAGCTTCGTACATTAAGGCTTCACACGAATGTTTTGGAACCTTATTCATCATGACAAATTTTCTCATTATTTCAATAAAATAATCAGCATATAATCTCCCATATAACATTAAATTTCATTTTAAACTCAATATTTATTCCTATAATATTCATATGCTCTATTAAAATCTCAAGAGTAATTATCATTACTGAATATTATTAAATAAATATTTCTAAAATAAGACTATTAAAATCTGGGATACTACATTCTTTATATATATATATATATAAGTTGGTTTTGGTTTTGGTTTTCGTCGTGGCTAAAAGAAGAGAATATATTGTTGGCTTTGGTTTGTGGTCCCATATTGGGGTTTCGTGTATTTTGCTTTGACAAGTCCTTGGGTCTCCTTTGACAATTGTGTTGGTATTACTATCACTAACCATTCACAATAAATTGACTCCCTTATGCACGGGCAACCAAAGTCACTTTCTCTATGTTAGTGCTTAAGAATATGCCGTTACCTACTAAAGTGTTTTTAATCTAGTCTATTTTTTTTATATTATTATTATTAGGGTTTAGGTTTACTATCTTATAATTTTTTGATTACTCTTTTAGGGGTTTTTTCATTGTGATGAACTTGATGATTATGGTGTTTGTTGAGTCTTTGTTGAGTAGTCAGATTGGCCTTTTACATGAAATCTGTAATTTACATTTTTTTCGTACACGCATTCATATGTTCACAGGTATGCTTGTCCATCTAAAGGTCCACCATGGTAGGATAGTGCGCCATACGCCGTTTAGCTACGTAGATGGTGACGTCCATGACGTACCGGGTTATGATGTTGACTTTTTCAGTATGTGGGAACTAAAAGAATTGGTTCTGGATTTCGGATACGTGAACAATTTTAAATGCTGATACAATGTCGGTGCCGAACATGAACAAGTGATACCTTTGAATACTGATGCAGATATTGTAGATTTTTTAAACGTTATTGAAATGTATGAATCTGAAGTTGTTCATCTATATGTTGAACATATGGTGGACCACGCTGTTATGATAAATGAGACTCTTTCGCTTGAATATCCTCAAACACAAGTTGGCGAATGGGGTGGTGGGGAGAATGAAGTACATACGGCTGGTCATGAACATGGGGATGGTGGAGTGGAAGAAGTACATACGGCTGGTCATGAAAACTGGGGTGGTGGGTTGGATGAAGTACATACGGCTGGTCATGAACATGGGGATGGTGGAGTGGATGAAGTACATACGGCTGGCCGTGAACACGGGGATGGGGAGGTGGATGAAGTACAAATGGCTGACCATGAAGACGGGGATGGAGTTAACACAAATGAACAAATAAAAAATTATCAAGCAACACCGAGTAAAAGTCCACATGTATGGGTTAAAACTAGGGCTGCCCGCAAGGTTACGCCTTCAAAGAAAAAGACTTCCACCGCTAATATGCCTCATTGTGAGCAACCAAGTGAGCATCCAACCACCAGCTGAGGAGGTACAAATGATTATATTGTTATCATTTTATGTATTATAAATTTGATTATTTTAAATTGAAAATGGTTAGTGAATTGATGTTTTCAGCTTATTTTATTTTATTTAAAACAAGAAGAGAGACATCTATTCCTAGAACTCCTTCAAAGAGGACTTCCACAGCAAGTGTGCATGAAAATGAGCACCCGACCACCAGTCAGGGAGGTACACCTGAATATATGATTATCGTTATATGTATGATATTTGATTATTTTAAATTGACAATGGTTAGTGAATTGATGTTTTAATCTTTTTTATTTAAAACAAGAAGATGCACATCCGTTCCTAGGACTCCTTCAAAGAGAAGGACCTCCACAGCAAGTGTGCATGAAAGTGAGCATCTAACCACCAGCCGAGGGGGTGCACTTGAATGTATTATTATCACAAGCGAGCATGAAAGTGAGCATCCCCACCATTAGTCGGTATCCGACCACCAGCAGGGAAGGTGTACTAGCCATCACTTTTTTATCGTTTTATGTATTATATTTTTCTATTTTAATTTGAAGATGTTTAGTTAACTAATTGTTGTTATAAATTTGTTTAAGGGTTGTTTGATTTATTTATTTATTTATTTTTATGTTTGTGTAATTTTTCAGAACGAAGAGCAAGAAGAAGAGAAAGAAAATGGAGAAGTACGAGTGAGCATCCGACCACCAGCCGGGAAGGTACACATGCCATCACTTTTTTATCGTTTTATGTATTATATTTTTCTATTTTATGTTAAAGTTGGTTAGTTAATTTATAATGATTGTTGTTATAAATTCGTTTTCTTTGTTTGATTTTTTTATTTTTTTTAGAACGAAGGACAAGAAGAAAAGAAGAAGATGGTTAACCTGTTGAGGGCCATCCTGTATCTGCTGAGGGAAACGACAATGTTGGTGTTAATACTGTACCCGAAACTGGTAGAGGACACAAAAGACGTGGTAGGCCTCGGAAGAACAAAGATGTTCCTAGAATTGATGACGTTGTGAAGCAATTATTGAGTGACTTTGAATTTATTGATGTCGAAGACGAAGACCTCTTCTACGATTCTGATGAGGTGCGAAAGGAAAGGGAGGGAACGGCCCATTGGTGGGACAGTGTTGAGTTTAATGTGAATGAGGAGGGAGCAAGAGTTGGGGACTGTCAAGCTGATGATGTAAATGAAAGTGATGGTCTAACAAGTTTGGAAGGCAGTGATTCTAACGGGGTAAAAAGAAAGAAGTATCGGCAATTTAATGAGAAACACGACTTAAAGATACCAGTCACGTTTGCCCTTGGGGATCAATTCACAGATGCCTATTCGTTTAAGAGGGCATTAAAGACTTTTGCTGTGGAAAACGGGTTTGATTACTATTATAGGCACAATGACACGGGTAGGGTTAGTGCCGTTTGTAGAGAGCATGAAAAGAAGGATTGCAAGTGAAGGATTCATGCCTCCATTGATACTACTGATGAGTGCCTAAAAGTGCTTATTTGAACCCCTTAATTTATATTTGTTAGGCTCTTAGTATTGTTAATTTCTAATTATTTGTGGTGTTTTTAGTGTTTTGAGTTGTGCAGGTGTTTACAACAAAAGTTGGCCACAAGAAAGCAAAAAGACACCAAGTGAAGATTTGGACCCCTGCCAAGTGCGTTCGACCGCACTTNAAGAAGGATTGCAAGTGAAGGATTCATGCCTCCATTGATACTACAAGGACATGTTTTCAGATTAAGACCTTATACCCGACCCATACTTGTGGCAATCAGTATGAAAACACCCGACACGACATTGAGTATCTTGTCCGTGTTTATAAAAAAGACTTCAAGGATGATCCCACATGGACCCCGTATACTTTGCAACAGAGGGTTAAGAGAGACCTGAACATTGATGTTCTAATTGATCACTGCTACAAAGCAAAGAAGGAGGCATTGAATCAAATTTTTTGCAGCCATTCCAATCAATACCGACTCACTAGGTGATATGCATTGGCAATACTAAGCACGAACCCTGGTAGTAGTGCTTATGTTAGTAGAGATGGAACATTCTTCCAAAGAATGTATATTTGCCTTGAGGCGTGTAAGAGGGGTTTCAAGTCTGGTTGTCGGCCGATACTTTGCTTAGATGTTTGCCATCTAAAAGGGGAATATGGAGGACAATTGCTTTGTGCCATAGGCATAGATGGAAATGATGACATGTTCCCCATTGCATATGATGTGGTAGAGGCCGAGACAAGAGAGTCGTGGCAATGGTTTATCTAGTTGTTGTTTGTAGACTTATGTGGGGCAGAGGGCGGACTCGGTTGGACTATCATGACTGACAGGCAGAAAGTAATGGTTTATTAAATTTCTTATGTGCTTATGTGCTCAATATATCAAATTATTTATTTTACTCTCTTTTTATTTTTTGTAGCCATTTTATTTGTGTCATATTTTACTCCTTGAAACATCTTTGTTTGTCACTTTATTTGTTAATGTTCGTACATTAATTCATTCTAATCAATGTGTGTGTAGGGGTTTGGTACCGCAGTTGACGTTGTGTTGCCACATGTGGAGCATCACTTTTGTATTCGACACTTGCATGCGAACTGCAAAGCGAGAGGCTACACAAGTAAAGCCTTTAAGGATGAGATTTGGGGGGCTGCATAGGCAATCAACGTATATGCATTCGACCACCACATGCAAAAATTTTATGAAATGGACAAAGGTGCACACACTTATCTCAGTGGTGTGCCCAAGCAATCGTGGTCTAGGCATGCATTCAACTGCAAAACAAAGAGTGACATATTAAATAATTTGGCTGAGTGTTTCAATGCCTGGATCAAAGAATCAAGGAGTAAGCCCATTCTCACCATGCTTGAAGATATTCGTCGACAAATAATGGCACACTTCCAACAGAAAAGGAATGATATCCAGTCTATGAATTATATCATTTGCCTAAAAATTTAGAAGAAGTTGGAGAGGTCAAAGAGTAATGCTAGGAATTGCATAAGTCGCTGGCAGAATGAACTGGAGTTTGAGGTGGACCACATCTATGATGCACGCCGCATAGTCAGATTAGATCAATACACATGTAGTTGTGGGAGGTGGCAGTTGAATGGGATCCCATGTCCTCATGCTTGTGCTGCAATATACATGCATAAGCAAAAGGCAGAGAAATACTTGGATGCATGTTACAAAATGGAGAAGTACATGGAAGGATATGCTCTTAGAGTCTTTGTCGTGGAAGGGCCAAATACATGGCCAGCTGATGATTCGTGCGATCCCATTATGCCACCTATTGTTAGAAGGGCTCCAAGTAGACCGAAGATAGCTAGGTGAAGAGAGGCAAACGAGCCGACTAACCTGTACATACTTACCCGCAGTGGACATACAATGAAATGTGAAAATTGTGGAGGGTTAGGACATAACTATAAAGGTTGCAAGCAACCTTTGAATCCAGACCTGAAAAGGTGGAAGCAAAGGGGGAGTTTGTTAAACTCCCTCACATTTCCCCAAGTACACGTTCCCCAACTCAATGTGTACTGTTCATAGCAGAAAGTCAAATTGTATGACAAAGCTCGACAGGTTTGAAGGGTTTAATTTTGTTATTTTCCAATTTTATCCCTTTAAACAACAACACTCATTAATTTCCATTCTACCCTTATCCCACATCAAAAAAAATGGCTTTTTTGGTCATTTGACTCAAAAGCATGGCCTGAACATGTATTTGTCAGGCAGCCACGTGTTAATTGGAGATGATTCGCTACAGTGCTTTGGGGCTTTGGGGAGTGTGATGTTCTTTTACAAACAAGGCCAAAAAACGAGGAAAACTAAAAAAGATAGCAGCCAAGCCCATCTAGGCAGCAAAGCACAGGTATAAATTATTGTATATGCTTTTTCTAAGTTTAAAGGAAAAAAATGATATTCATATACATTTGATACTGATTAAAGTTTTTGCCTAATTTTTTGGTTAATGCATTGTAGGGATCACAAGCTCAACCATAGGTAGGAACAGAAGGGGAGTTGTCACAACGAAGTGTTCGTACACGTCAGGCAACACAGTTACAAGTAAAACCATTACTTTTTAGTTAAGCTGACACATGTTAGAGTTTTTGCCTAATTTTTTGGTTAATGCATTGTAGGAATCACAAGCTCAACCACAAGTAAGAACAGAAGGGGAGTCGTCACAACGAAGTGTTCGTACACGTCGGGCGACACAGTCACTGGTAAAACCATTACTTTTTAGTTAAGCCGACAAATGTATATATGATGAAAAAAATAATTCTGTCTGTTGAACCATAAATGTTGACTAGATTCATCATAAATGAATTGTGCTTGAGTTTTATTAATTACGAAGTTGACAAACTACTTGTTAAGCATGGAAAAGGTCAAACCTGATTTTAAGGCCTTTTTGGAGAAAATTAATTATCGTTGAGTGATGGTTTTAAGGCCTTTTTAAGGCCATTAGTGATTTGTCGGCTAGATTATGTTTGTTTAAAGTGATTTTTTTTTCTTTTTTTTTTCTATTTGAAATTGGGAAAACGTTTACAGGAGTCCTAGGTGGAATATGCTCGTTGTTATGTTTTTTGTTAACTAAGTAATATTTTTGTTTTCATGAACCACAGGTGGAAGGAAATGCGGGATCATCGCGTGTACGAAGGAGCCGAACATGTGGTGCAACACAATGATGTGTTTTTCATGACCCTTTATTATTTTTATTTTTTTTGTTATATCCACGTGGGGTTGGGCCCATAACTTGACAATATGTTATTCACACATGATTTGTGTGTTGCATGACTAGTTGGTGTTTTAATGTTGTGTGACCAACGCAATGACAATGTTGATGTTTTTGCTTAAGTGGCTGATTTTTTACCATGCACCACAATGCCTTACAATGGTAGCGCTTTTGTTACAACCTCCTTTGTTACTTTTGTGTAATGTGCCATTATTATTTGATAATGTTCTAATAGGGTTTAGAACAATATGTTTTGTTCATTTGTATTGAATGTATTTTTTCCATGAACCGCCATTATCTCATCGCGTTGGAAAATCTTATTCAATAATTTCAATGTCATATTGTTATGTTGTCACTAAATAAAAATAGGGTTATAACCAAATTTATACCTTTGTTAAAATTGGGTTAGGTCAATCACCATGCAATTAGGACACGAAATAGAACGTGCTAACACTGAAATCAGAACAGCCGTTAACATATACACTCGTTCTACAAATTTAAAAAGTCATACGGTATTTGTTAATTCAGGCCTACTGATACGAAATATACAATTGATAGTTGTACATGAATGCCCCTAAGCATGTCCTTTCGATGCCTCAATGACCCATCAACAACACACAAAACAACAACACACAAACCACCAACGAAAAAACTAACAAATATGTTTGGATCCTCAGTCTGACTCTAAGTGATGACACTTCACCCTTTAGATAGTGAAGTTGTTTATACAACCCAGGTAAGACCTCCCTTCCGCGCGCACAAGTTTCGTTGTCATACCATTGAAGAAAATGGACGCAAAAATAAAATAAAATAAAATTGAGAACTTCAAATATTTATATACAATTATGATTTAAAAACCATAAGTCAACACTAAATTAGCCAAATTATAATACCTTTTTATAGTCATACATAGCACAACCATAGAATCGCCTCTCGGGATTTCTAATAGTTGTGGATGTTATAATTGGGGTTGTAAGGCGGCACCTACACTGCACAGGTTCCATATCCTCTTTAACCGATGATATTACAGATGTAGACAACGATGATTATTCATTCTACAATAAAACCCTAACTTATTAATAGCATACTAAAACAAACATCTTATGGGTTTAACTAAAGCAAAAATTACAAACCCTTTTCAGCTTCCTAGTGTAGAATTCGTCTTCATTGTCCGACTCACTACTAATTTTCTTCATTTTGCTCATCTTATTACCGGGACCTAACAATATACAACTGATGTGGGAGATAATAATAAAATTCATACAATAACAATATTCAATGAATTCTTATGTTTCAAAGACTGTGATCGATAATGAACACCATAAGTCATTTATTCATTCTTTTCTTTTCTAAACTAATAAATTGTATATTTCCCTTTTTCGAAATTTGGAACCTTAAATCAAGTTTACCAAATAAATGGTATATTTAGCAACTATTCATTTTCACAAGGATATGGCAAATACAAACTAGAAATTTAGTGCTTACAGAGGTGTGCAATCAATTCATCAAACAAAACTAATTGAGATGTATGTTCTAAAAGTACACCCTTTTAACTTGTTAGCCTATAGAATTTCAATTGTATCCATCACAAAACCCACCATTCTCAAAAAGAAAGAAAAAGAAAATTGCCATATCCCCATACGTAGAAAGTCACAGGGTAAGCAAAAGGAATTGCACCTTTAGCTTACAATTAATCATTCTAAACCCTAAAATATACACTTACAGAAAATCAGTCATTCAAAACAATTAATTATAGATCAATAATAAGCAACTTGTTTAGTTCTTTATGTAATAAAATTTAGGGAAAAATTCAGTTTAGCCCCCTGAAGTTTCAGGGGATTTTCAATTTGAACCCCAAAGTTTCAAAAGTGGCAATTTACCCCCCTGAAGTTTCAAAAAGTGGCAAATTGAACCTTTTGTTAATTTTTCCATCAAATTAAACGAAAAGTTTTTAAAAAAAAGCCTGAGGGCATTTATGTCTTTTCATCATTTTTCGTCTAATTTGGCGGAAAAGTCAACGGGGGGGTTCACTTTGCCACTTTTTTAAACTTCGGGGGGGTAAACTG